>CM065778.1:133236530-133761564 GCA_033296515.1 Macrochelys suwanniensis | reverse complement strand
TCAACCCTCCAGCCTCACTGACCCCCCCGTCACTGCCCCTCCAACCCCCCTCCCCACCCCAACGCCTTCAACCCTCCAGCCTCACTGACCCCCCCGGTCACTGCCCCTCCAACCCCCTCCCCACCCCAACGCCTTCAACCCTCCAACCCCGTCCCCACCCCAACGCCTTCAACCCTCCAGCCCCACTGACCCCCCCGTCACTGCCCCTCCAACCCCCCTCCCCACCCCAGCGCCTTCAACCCTCCAGCCCACTGACCCACCCCCGTCACTGCCCTCCAACCCCCCTCCCCACCCCAGCGCCTTCAACCCTCCAACCCCACTGACCCCCCGTCACTGCCCCTCCAACCGCCCTCCCCACCCCAGCGCCTTCAACCCTCCAACCCCTCTGACCCCCCCGTCACTGCCCCTCCAACCCCCCTCCCCACCCCAGCGCCTTCAACCCTCCAGCCCCACTGACCCCCCGTCACTGCACCTCCAACCCCCCTCCCCACCCCAACGCCTTCAACCCTCCAGCCTCACTGACCCCCCCGTCACTGCACCTCCAACCCCCCTCCCCACCCCAGCGCCTTCAATCCTGCAGCCCCACTGACCCCCCGTCACTGCCCCTCCCACCCCCCTCCCCACCCCAACGCCTTCAACCCTCCAGCCCCACTGACCCCCCCGTCACTGCCCCTCCAACCCCCCTCCCCACCCCAACGCCTTCAACCCTCCAGCCCCACTGACCCCCCCGTCACTGCCCCTCCAACCCCCCTCCCCACCCCAACGCCTTCAACCCTCCAGCCCCACTGACCCCCCCGTCACTGCCCCTCCAACCCCCCTCCCCACCCCAACGCCTTCAACCCTCCAGCCCCACTGACCCCCCCGTCACTGCCCCTCCAACCCCCCTCCCCACCCCAGCGCCTTCAACCCTCCAGCCCCACTGACCCTCCCGTCACTGCACCTCCAACCCCCCTCCCCACCCCAACGCCTTCAACCCTCCAGCCCCACTGACCCCCCCGTCACTGCCCCTCCAACCCCCCTCCCCACCCCAACTCCTTCAACCTTCCAACCCCACTGACCCCCCCGCCACTGCACCTCCAACCCCCCTCCCCACCCCAACGCCTTCAACCCTCCAGCCCCACTGACCCCCCGTCACTGCACCTCCAACCCCCCTCCCCACCCCAACGCCTACAACCCTCCAACCCCACTGACCCCCGCGTCACTGCACCTCCAACCCCCCTCCCCACCCCAGCGCCTTCAACCCTCCAGCCCCACTGACCCCCCCATCACTGCACCTCCAACCCCCTCCCCACCCCAACGCCTTCAACCCTCGAGCCCCACTGACCCCCCCGTCACTGCACCTCCAACCCCCCTCCCCACCCCAACGCCTTCAACCCTCCAACCCCACTGACCCCCGCGTCACTGCACCTCCAACCCCCCTCCCCACCTCAATGCCTTCAACCTTCGAGTCCCACTGACCCCCCCGTCACTGCACCTCCAACCCCCCTCCTCACCCCTGCGCCTTCAACCCTCCAGCCCCACTGACCCCCCCATCACTGCACCTCCAACCCCCCTCCCCACCCCAACGCCTTCAACCCTCCAGCCCCACTGACCCCCCCGTCACTGCACCTCCAACCCCCCTCCCCACCCCAACGCCTTCAACCCTCCAACCCCACTGACCCCCGCGTCACTGCACCTCCAACCCCCCTCCCCACCCCAACGCCTTCAACCCTCCAGCCTCACTGACCCCGCCTTTCACTGCACTTCCAACCCCTTCAACCCTCCCACCCCAACCCCTTCAACCCTCCAGCCCCGCACTGACCCCCCGTCACTGCACTTCTGACCCCTCCTCCCCACCCCAACACCTTCAACCTCCACCCCCCAACACATGCCTCAGCCCCCTCCAGTCCTTCAGACCCACATTGACCCCTGCCTGTCATTGCGCCTGCAACCCCGCCCGCACACAACAGCATCTCCAGCCCTCTTGGAATCATAGAAGATTAGGGTTGGAAGAGACCTCAGGAGGTCATCTAGTCCAATCCCCTGCTCAAAGCAGGACTAACACCAACTAAATCATCCCAGCCAGGGCTTTGTCAAGCCGGGCCTTAAAAACCTCTAAGGAAGGAGATTTCACCACCTCTCTAGGTAACCCATTCCAGTGCTTTACCACCCTCCTAGTGAAATAGTGTTTCCTAATATCCAACCTAGACCTCCCACACTGTAACTTGAGATCATTGCTTCTTGTTCTGTTATCTGCCACCACAGCCAAGCTCCAGCATCTTTGGAACCCCTCTTCAGGTAGTTGAAGGCTGCTATCAAATCCCCCCTCACTCTTCTCTTCTGCAGACTAAATAACCCCAGTTACCTCAGCCTCTCCTAGTAAATCATGTGCCCCAACCCCCTAATCATTTTCATTGCCCTCCACTGGACTCTCTCCAATTTGTCCATACCCCTTCTGTAGTGCGGGGGCCAAAACTGGACACAATACTCCAGCTGTGGCCTCATCAGTGCCGAAAAAAGGGGAATTATCACCTCCCTCAATCTGCTGGCAGTGCTCTTACTAATACAGCCCAATATGCCATTAGCCTTCTTGGCAACAAGGGCACACTGCTGACGCATATCCAGCTTCTTGTCCACTATAATCCCCAGGTCCTCTTCTGCAGAACTGCTGCTTAGCCAGTAGGTCCCCAGCCTGTAGCAGTGCATGGGATTCTTCTGACCTAAGTGCAGGTCTCTGCATTTGTCCTCATCAGATTTCTTTTGTCCTAATCCTCCAATTTGTCTAGATCGCTCTGGACCCTGTCCCTACCCTCCAGCGTATCTACCTCTCCCCCCAGCTTAGTGTCATCTGCGAATTTGCTGAGGATGCAATTCATTCCATCATCCAGATCATTAATGAAGATGTTGAACAAAACCAGTCTCAGGACCGACCCCTGGGGCACTCCTCTTGATACCGGCTGCCAACTAGACATCGAGCTGGATCATTACCCTTTGAGCCTGACAGTCTAGCCAGCTTTCTATCCACCTTATAGTCCATTCATCCAATCCATACTTCTTTACCTTGCTGCTACCCCAGCATTAACTCCCCTCTCTTATCACACCTCCTCACATACACCATAGTATCGCCAGTCCCCGTAGCTGCTCACCACCTCATCATTCAGGCTGCTTAAAACTAATTTCCTCCTGCATACTTAGTATTGACTCCACACCTATTGCTCACTCTATCCACCATCCCATTATTCAAACTGCTCTGCACTAACTCTCTGTTCTCCTAATCACAATCCAGCACCAACCCCACCCCCCATCATCTCTACTATCTAAAAGCAACCACCCCAAACTCCATACCAGCACCAATCCCCTTCCTCAGCATCCCAATGCCCAGCACTAACCTCTCTTGATCAGCACTAAAACCCACACACTCCCACCTTGTCTATTTCGTTTGTAAGATCTTTGTGGCAGGTATTGCCTCTTACTCTGTGATTCTACAGTGCCTACTACAATAGGGTCCCACTCTCATTTGGGACCTCTAGGTGCCTCGGTAATAAGAATAAATAAGAATAATTAACAGTAATATTAATCATAATATTGCTGGCTCCAAAATGGTCAGCTGTTTCTTCGTTGTGCTCTACAGTATATGTAAAATAACGCTCCTAATTTACAGTAACTAACCATATATACAGTAGACACCACCAAACTGGAACATGGTTTCTTGTGTGTCCTTTCCAAACAAGGTAGCTTTTTTTCTCTATTCAATTCCCCCTTCCTTATAAATCATAAAACTGGAAGGGGGTCGAGAGGTCATCTAGTCCAGTCCCCTGCACTCATGGCAGGACTAAGTATTAAACCACCCCGACAGGTGTTTGTCTAACCTGCTCTTAAAAACCTCTAATGATGGAGATTCCACAATCTCCCTAGGCAATTTATTCCAGTGCTTAACCACCCTGACAGGAAGTTTTTCCGAATATCCAAACTAAACCTCCCTTGCTGCCATTTAAACTCATTGCATTTTGCCCTATTCTCAGAGGTTAAGAAGAAAAAAAATTTCTCCCTCCTCCTTGTAACAAGCTTTTATGTACTTGAAAACTGTTATCATGGCCTCTCTCAGTCTTCTCTTCTCCAGACTAAATCCATATCTGATTACTCAATAGGCGATTTCCAAAAGGAAATAGAAGTTTAATGGCAGTCAGGAAATAAATAGTGTATGTTTATTAGTAGTAGTTTTACAGTACTGGTTTGAGGCCTAACCAAGATCAGGGCCAGCTCCATCATGCTTTGTTCGATACAAATATATAGCAAGAGACCATTTATGGCCCAATTTTCACAGATGTTGAGCGCTCAGAGTTCCCACTGATTTGCTTAACACTTCTGAAAATAAGGTCATTCATGGCACACCAGCTATAATAGACCATTATTGATGAGATAGATAAAAAATAATCATTTAGTGTGATCAGTATTTCAGAAAAAATGCATTGTGAATGGTCATATTTTTAATAGAATGGCATAACTGCTTACTGATGAATGTATGTAATTGAGAAACCATGAGAAATCTGGCATCACCTGGATGGGGTGATATCACCCATGGGCTAATTTTAATCAGAAATTATTACTTGAGGCACGGATGTAATTGTTTAATCCCTAAAGCAAATATTGCCGTAACATTGGCTAGTTTATGGTAATTTTGCTTCCAAGTCAGAACTGAATGAAAAAGGTATGTGGTACGATATTTATATTTGTTTATAATGACTTAATAGTCCTGAAAGCTGGATTTATATTGAAAATTATACAGTCACATGAAATTCAAGACAAATGGCAGTGAGGAGAAAGAACTCAGGTTCAGTGAATGTTTATTGAGGTTGCTAAACACAAATTGATCCTGTGCCAGTAATTCTTCCTGGATTTGTAGGTCCTGGATTAGAGACACAGCCTCCCTTTGTCCTAATCTGAGCTAAGTATCCATGGAAGGAATTGCTACTACATTACATCTGAAGGTTGGAGTCTCCACTGCCTTGTACTGTGCAAAGTGGGTACAAAGTGATACCAAATCAGAACAACAGTGTTTTTCGCCCACTTTGCACAGGTTTAAAAAACTACACAGTGCAAGAGAACCAGATCCTGGTTGTTTCTGACAGCTTCCAAAAATAGTCCTAAATTTCTATCAGATTTACTTTAGCAAAAATATCCACGGATAATACCAGCACCTGCATACTTGAATAGCCTTGCCCTTCCAGAGCTGGAAGCCTGCAGGAGAATATCAATGTTGTGTACAGTTTATACCTATTGGAGAATCTCCTTTAGCTCAGGTGACAAAGGTGCTACTTTTGGATCCAAGTTTCCCTTAATTTACAGCTCAGCAAGAAGAGGGTTTTTTTCATGCTGTTGCAATGTTGTCTATGCAGAAGACTGACGCAAAAAAAAACCCTGTTTTTCAAGTTCCAAATACATAATATGAAGACATAATCTGGCAAAACTTGTTACATTAAAAAGGAAGTGTCAGTGTCCATAAAAACATGGGATCTCAGCCAAGGATAAGTCTGTTGGAGGACATGTTTATAACCTTCAAGAGATCACAATAATATTATGGAGAGTGGAAGTTCCCCAGTCCTAATTAGGATACTCATGTTTCCCATAGTGAATTAGCATATTGAATCTTTCCCCCCGCCCCATCTACCCCTACAGCCAGTTCTTCCATTATCAAACTGCCAATATTTTCAAAAGTGATAGTGATTTTGGGTGTCTCTGTTTTTGGGTGACGCACTCAAGACACTCTGAATGAGCCTAATTTTCAGAGAGTGCTGAGCACTCACTCTATGAAGCTCAGGTAGATATTTCAAAAGTTGGGCATCCAAAAATCAGGGCACCCAAAATCATTAGTCACTTTGCAAGGCCCGTAAGACTACTGAACTTGGCTGCATACCAACTTTTTGATGGGAGGATTTCAGCAAAAATGGGACAATGGATTGAATTTTGCTTTCACTTATAACCACGTAAGTCAAAATTCGGTGATGAATCCTGGTCACGTGTCACCTGAGGCACATTGCGCATACGCTAAGAAGAATGAAACTACTGTGGACTTACATTTATATAGACAGAATCTAGCCCAAGTGACCCTCTTAATTATAAGAAGATCTGGTTTAGATTTTGATTGCTGCATAGACAGGTTAACCCCCTTCAGGTTACATTTATACTACCACATCCTCCTTGACTTCTGTGGAATGGCACAGAACATACGGTAAGTGACAGAAGAATTTCCCCTTTGATTCTGTGGGCCATATTCAGAGTTGAGTATAAGTGAATCTAAAGGAGTTTATGATGCTGTAATGTGCTGCATCTCCCTGCCCACCCAAAATGCATTACACTAGTTTAAACTCCCTTAATCTCTCCTGATAGATGCTAGCTAATCCTTTAGATTAACCTACACACGTGCATTTACCAATTTACACATCACCTCTGATTTTGGACCAGTAAGGCTAATTCCAAGGGAGTCTAAGTTGTAACTTATCTACTGAGGAGCCAGATGAGAGAGTGTAGCAGGAAGAGCAACATATCTGGGAGGAATTTAAGAGTGTAGATGTGAAATAAGGTCACCCTACTTTCCTGCAGCACACCTTTCTGCCAACCCTTTGGCATGTAAATTACACCAGTGTAGACTCCCTTGGACTCCTCACTATCTGGCTTCTTATCAGGACCAGCATGTCTTAATAATATAAGGTGATGTTCATACCTGAGTCCTTATTTTAATGATAAACACAGATAGAAGCTTGCTCTTCCTAGTGATGACCAGATACTGCAGGAGAAATACAACAGGAGAATTAAATTCTGTTAAACCAATGCCAGAAATCAATCATCATTTTTAATTAGTGGTGAGAGTCTGTTACAACCTGTCTTAAATTACAATGCTGTAATTAAAACTGCTTTTATTTAATGCTGGTATTTGCAGTAACCAGAGAAGAATACAAATAAATGTTTCAGAGATGGTACTATATTAGTCAAAATTGATGTCTGAATTGATACCTATACAGGTATTGTAAAGGGGGAAAAAAGAGAGAGACTGAGATTCTGGCAAAAGAATCCTGAATTATAAAAGGCTGACAACATATTGGGCCAAACTCAGATACATACATGCAAGTCATATTGTAATCAATGGGAGTTGTCTGCATCCAATGGGCAGAACTTGTACTTAGAACTCCTGAGACTGACATCTCACATTATATCATTTATTTCTACAATGCCCTTAGTTTACATAGTTGGAGATACAGACATCCAAGGTCTCTCTCCAAAGAGTTTACAATCTAAGGGCCCTATTCTGCCACTCTTCCTCATGTTGAATTGTAACTTGCTTCTCAAGTAATCTTGCTGGTTTTAATGGAACTACATGCAGAGTGGGGAACCCATAAATGTGACTAAAGCTAGCAGAATAGGTCTCTAAATCAGAGGGGAGTTCGAAAAAAATGGCTCCACAAATGGATTATGTTGCAACAAAGAAGCAGGAATCAGAGTTTACCTTATTTCTGAATATCTAAGCTATTTGAATATCCTATTTTCTAAGAAAATGTGTAAGTGTAAGGGAATTGAATTTTTTATCCACATTAACTTATCTAAGCATTTCCAAACTTCATAGCATTTAAGTGTTTTAACTGTAATTTCTTGGTACGTAGAGTACACTAGCTAACAGCCTTAATTTAGTTTAGTACAGAGTTCCACCAGTTACAAGAACATAACTGCTTTTCTTCTTATTATTTTCATTTCACACAGCATTCACTGACGTGAGATGAGGCCAGAAACTGCTTTCAGTTTCACTCATGTAAACCTGGAGAAACTTTACTGTCTTCTAAATTTAGTGTCATTCTAAATTTACTCAGAGATTGCAATCTCACTCATGAAGTGTAACAAATGTGCTAATTTGCATTACATTACGGTTTTTTTAAATGGAGAACTATAATGCATTAAAAAAAAACTATTTAGTAGACCCTGGAGTTGATTCTTCTCTTGCTTACATTTTTCAGACTGGTATAACTCCTCTGACTTCAACAAAATTACACCTGATTTACAACAATATAAGTAACAGGAGAATCAGGACCACAGTCCTCTCAGCTTTAGTGGCTTTGTTGTCATTTTTATGCCCCATTTAGTGTGTGTTCACAGTCTAGTTTATGGGGGAAATGGCTAATCTATTTTGTCCCATTTGGAAAGAACAGTAAAAAGAAACTTTTCTTCCGCGTCTCAGAAATTATTTTTTTTAAATACTCAAGTGTAGTTTATTCTGTGCAATAGCTCTTATTCCAAAGAGACTCAGGGTGCATTTGTGGCATGATTTTAAAACTATTTCTCCTACTTTTGATAATATTACTGCCTTATATGTTCATTGTAAAAGGAATCCAAAGGTAACCCAGTCGCTCATCTGAAAGGGTGCTGGAACCAGTCCTTTGGAAAAATTAAGCCTGAGCAAAAACTTTTTTGTACAACAGGATACACTTGTTTAAACCCTCAGTTTTCTGAATAGTAAAATCTCTTCAGTATTCAACACTTGCCATTTATGTGTTGTTGCTATGGTCTCAAACAAATGGAGAAAGTTTTGGAATGCCCTTAAAAGCATGGACTTTCAGGGCTGCATCAGTTCCAAAAATTCAAATACGGTTGTCTTTTGACACCACAAAACAGAGACTCTATCCCACTTCTATTGAAATCAATGGCAGCCTTGCCATTGATTTCAATGGGAGCAGGAGCAAGCCTAAGGTTTGCCAATTTTTCTTCCTCTTAAACGAATGTATTTTCTATGCCACTGAGTCCAGGGAGATAATTTGCATATGATAACAAATTGGCAAGCCGCTTGCTTTATGTGAATATTATATTTTGCAAGATGCTTTGTTACATAGCAGTTTTCAAAGGAGAATAAAGCTGGCAAGATGGGTAAATTTTTTAATCCTTTTAACGATTCTTGATTAGTCCCCAATTTGCAATTTTAAGATTATGTTGAGCATTAAAACTTCCAAAACGTCATCTTACTGAGAGAGAAATACTGTTTTTGTAAAGTCTATATGCATTATCTGCTCCTGACTGGCTTTTACCAGTTCCCATGATGTCGCTTTCACTAAGGGAGACATGTTTACAAAAGAGTGCAAAGTATCCTGTTTAAAGAGATACTTTCCAACCAGAGAGTGCTACAAAAATCTGGAAACCAAAAGCTGTGTGATTAGGGAGTAAAGAAGAGCCATTGTTTTCAGTGACTCAACTTGACCTGACAGGACTATGAACAATAAAGGAGATGCAATTTGGCAGTGGCAAGCTTCAATGCCAATGTTATTACTTTTTGTATATAATGTATGAGGAACATTTGAAGATGGCGAGAGGCCATGAAATTGACAGATAAGGCTGTAGGCAGTAATGGTTCAGCTATCCCCTACGTCTCATTTTAAGACAGATGATTCCCTTACATCTATTTCACCTCCCATATCCTGAAAACTAATACAAAATGTAGTGCAAGTACAGTGACTCTCTCCTGTGTAACATAGCCCACTGAGGTTTTTTTCCCCTTCCAGCTAGCATCTTTGTTACTGTAAACTTGAAACAATAAAGGGCATTTTAGCCATCAAATCTACTTCTAGCTTTCCCCTTTTATTTGTTACTCACTTTACTTTAGCACAAAAAGGCTTTTGTTCTAATCGAATGCATTACTGGATTAAAATCAGTAGAACTGATACGACAGTATGACAAGCTGTTAAACTTGCAACCACAGCATCATTTGTACATTAAGCAGTTACAGCAAAAGCATTTAAAAATGCCTCCAGTTTCCATATGAATTTCTTAGTATGTTTTAAATGAGTGCCAGTGATCTTAAAATATTTAAAACAACATTTTTCTAGCCAACAGAGTAGATGTAGCACCGAGTGCAAAAATGCAAAATTCCCTAAAAAAATCCCTCCCTGCCTCATGCCTGTTCCCTGATCTGGAGAGGCAACTTACTAGGGACAAGAAGGGGGCTATTTAGTATATTTAATTCAGCCCTTGGCCTTCTTTGCTGAAACCACCAGCAAAGATGTCAGTGTTACTTACGACTGTTTTAAAAAATCTGAAAAACTGTGTAAAAGAGAGTGAGCTCAGAACACTAACTCCTTGCATACTGGCCATTGGATAGCTTTGGGTAGGTAAAGAATCATATTCATTGTTCACTTATATGTCAATTTGTAAACCAGTTAAAGAGGAGTATATATTAGGAGGCTGTGGTGTATTATGGATAAGGCTGGTTTTGTGTCAGTGTTCACAGATGTCTCAGGTTCCACTGACTTCTTTGTCTTCATTTTCAGGGCCCCTTGTCTACTACTTGTTGCCAAGCCCCCTGCAGGGGGAAGTGCAAAGATCCATTTCTTCCTGTTCCAATTGCCTGTCCTCCTGCCAAGAAATGAAGAGCTGCTTTCCTTCCCTCTAGGGATACCCTTATTGGGAACAGAAGAGGAGGAAGCATGAGACATGGAAGCCGTGCAGATCATTCTGGAAACAAAAAATCACCGATGTGTCACACATCCATGATTTTATCGATATTTGCCATGCCTCATCTACAACTGATTTCAGCATATGCCGTGGCATAGCACAACCCCTGGTTACAGAGAGATGCTCAACAAGTCATTCATCAGATGTGAGGGGGGCTTTCTACTTCTCCAGTGCTGTGCTAATGTGGGGTTGCTTTTCTTGTTGGGTGTTTTACAATAACTCAGACAGTATGACCTGTCGCCTGAAAGTTAGGGTCTGCTTGCTGGGCTTGCTGGCGCTTTGGTAGTCAATTTTCCGAAAGGAAATGGTTAGCTTTTTGGAAATATGTGGTAAAACTTATGAAAACTTCAAGCAGCCTTAATGATCTGATTCAGGAATAATAATTCTTGCACAGACCACTCTACATTTTATAATCCTCAATTGTCCCAGTCAGAGTGCTATAACCCCCAAATTGCCCAATCCCATATTGTATCTTCTGTGCTGTAAAGGGATACAAAGGGATATTGTATCTTCTGTGCTGCAAAAGACAAGGGATACAAAGAGTTTAAAATGTTAACTAGCTGCTCCACATGGGTGCCCTAAGAACTTTGTGGTTAGGACTGGATTTCTGCATGGATCATTGAAATCTAGACTAATACAGGAGAACCACACACTCCTTGCCTCTCCTGACTCAACCTTCCCTTCCTATACTAAACCCTTCCCACAGAGGGGAGAATGCATTGGATTCTATGTGCATTTAAATGCATGGAGAATTTATAAACACATTTTCCCCTGCAGGAGGGGGAATCAGCTAGACTCTAAAATGAAACTGTTCCTCTAAGCCAGATCTTTGGGGAAATACTAAGGACATGTCTACATTACCCGCTGGATCGACGGGCAGTGATGGATCCAGCGGGGGTCGATTTATCGCGTCTAAATGTGATAAATCTATCACCGAGCACTCTCCCGTCGACTCCTGTACTCCACCAGAGTAAGAGGCGCAGGCAGAGTCGATAGGGGAGTGTCAGCTGTCGACTCACCACAATGAAGACACCGTGGTAAGTAGATCTAAATACATCAACTTCAGCTACGTTATTCACGTAGCTGAAGTTGCGCAACTTAGATCGATCCCCTCCCCCCCACCACAGTGTAGACCAGGCCTGAGACACAATTGACTACTAATTAGAACTGACTCAGTACGAACAATGAATTTGTCCGTAGTTCTAGAGAGATGACTCATGTGACATTTAGGAATTCCAGTGTGTGAGTGTTTTTTCATTAGTATTAACCTTTTACACCTCATTTGAGCAGTTATTTTTGATATTTCAACCATAGTCAGAAAGGTATTAACTAATTTCTAGGGCAGTAACTGATGAGTTAAGAGCAGTTAATACATTTAAACTCTGAATTAGTCCTTTTTGAAAATAATGAAATCTCTTTAAACTAGTCTCTTTCTACGTAGGTACATATGTTGCCCCCATTAGAATTTTTAGACTATAAACTCTTTGGGGGCAGGGACTGTCTTTTTGTTCTGGTTGTACAGCGTCTAGCACAATGGGGTTCTGGTCCATAGCTCGGGATCCTAGGGACTACCACAAAATGATAATAGTTACCATAGAATCTAAGCAACTTGAATATTAATGAATTTATGCTCAGCCCCTGTGTCAGATAGGGAAGCATGTTACACATGGGCAAGTGGGGCAGGCGATGTGACTTGCCCAAGATCACACAAGAAGTGTGTGGCAAAACCAGGAATTGAACCCAGAGCTCCTGAGGCTCTTTCAAAGTGAGTTAATATTGGCAACAAAAAATGTGTTTGTGGATACAGGTTATTTTAACGGAAAATAATTCAACTTGCAACAAATTTCAAGTGTAGACGAGCCCATAGGTGCTTTATCCACAAGACCAACCTCTTTGAGTCTTGAAGTGAGTCACAGGTAAGAACAGAAAATAAGAAAGAAAGAAATACTTGTAGCACCTTAGAGACTAACAAATTTATTTCAGCATAAGCTTTCGTGGGTTAGAACCCAATTCATCGGATGCACTGGATAGGTAAGAACAGCTAATGGATCCTAACTGAGTGGGTGGCAGAGGCCAAGTGCTAATGCTTTGAACTGATTGAAATATAAATGCAAAGCTATGAATAGAAAAGAAAAGGTAAATTGGGTGCCATCGGTACAGAAATCAAGAGGGCAATCACCGAAAGTCCATGACAACTTGAAAACTGAGAAAAGGAAGTTTAAAATTCAAAAAAGGATTAGATATTTATCTGAATGATGAAAACATCCACAATTACATGACCTAGGCTTTTTTTTAAAGAAAGGCTATAATCCCTGATGTGCCAGGGCATTAGCCAACCAACTAAGAACCAAATTGTAGCATCCTCGCATTGAAAAGTATCTTATTACCCCATTGAAGTCAATGAGACTCCTGTAAGGTACTACTCAGTCTTAGTAAGAGAGGTAGAAACTGGAAATTGGTAATGGGGGATAGGAAGAAACTTCCCCTGTGGGCAGATTTTTTATAACTGTCAATTTCAAGCTTCTTTGCACCATCCTCTGAAGCACCTGCCACCACCAGAGACAGGGAATAGAGGCAGACCACAGCTCTGATTCAGTATGACGATTCCTTTGTTCTTATTGTTACAACAGCAATTGGAAACATTTTCAGACACAATTATAAGTCCTCGGGTGTTGGCAGTTAGGGAAAGGAAAAGATATTTAGGGAATAAATTGCAACGTTAATTTCACTGGAAATATACAGAACTAGATTTGCCTCCCATTTATTAGGAATGATGTGGGGTTAAAATCACTCTGATATTCATGGAGAGAGTTAAATGGAACCATTACAAGTTCCTTTAATCTCAGAATGATTTTATGAGAATCAGCCCCATTCAGCAACAACGGCAATATATTGCTACCCTAAAAATATTTCCTTTATTCCTATTTTGGTTTCAATCTGAGAGTCACACTTCATTTGAACTCTCCTAACTATGTCTGTCTAGTACTCTGGTCCCCAGTACTGCTCATTGTGACTTCTCATGTTCCTAAAGCTAAGCCCCTAGGTAAGTGTGATGGGGTTTACAGTCCCCACACAGAGACCAGTATTAGGCCAAGAGGGCTCCGCCTCTCAGCAGCTACAGTGCATGCTCCAAATGGAGCATCTGCTCAAAAGAGGACTGTGATAGCCAACTTGGGAGAAAGAATAGAGGAGAACCTGTCTGAAGGGAGGAAGTCAGTTTGCAGATTCTGGGGCCAGAGCAATCCACAGGAGAAGGGTCTGGACTGTGGGTAAGATGCCATCTGGCAGGGTAGGGGCCTGACCCTTTTCCCTTCCCTACTCCCTATTGAGGGAGAATAACTGAACACTGGGAAGAGAGCTGGGAAATCCTTATTTCACCAACTGAGCTGCTATGAGTGACTGGGAACTCCCTGCTAGGGGTGGATGGGGGCTGTGACCATGCCCCGAACTGAAGAGAGTGGGGAGGTAGGAAGCGTCCCAGAGGAGGCTGATCAGGTGCACCAGGAAGAGGTAACTGAGATACGCCATGCCTCTCCCACTTGGGACTCAGAGGGGAGGAAGGGCACAGTCCCCCCCCACCTTCTTCTCCCCAGCCCTGGTGCAGCTGGGAGAACTCTGGAGGTGCAGGGAACAACAGACTGTAGCTTAACCGCTAGGCCTGCTGACTTCCAGGCAAGCCCATCCCAGGACTTTGGGAGGTGGAAGATCTGTTGAGTTGCAGCCTGCCCACTAGGCCTGCTGGCCTCCAATTGAAACCTGCTACAATACAGTACATGTTTGCAGGACTGGGGCTTTAAAGAGATACTCATGCTACCTTCTAAATACTCTATGACTATCACAGCTTGTGTTCAAAGCCAATTTCAGGCCATCCTTTGGCTCTCTCCCCCCAACACTGGTCCTGCTCCAATGCCAACATACTTAAAATGAATGTAGAATAAATGTTACAAAGCAGGCTAGCACTGTGAGTGCTGTACAAAACCAATAACCTCATGACCTTCTACTGCACAAATCTTACTCTCTTTTTATCATCTCCTCCTGTGTTCTTGTCAGGTTTTATCCAGTCGAAGCTAAAAACATTGGGATGAAATCCTGGCTCCATTGAAGTCAATAGCAAAACTTACCCTTGGAATTTTATTCATCTGCAAAGCACCATAAACCTCTATGGCTATGTATAAGTGATAATCTAATAGCTATAAATCCTCTGTGACCAATTTTGAATTCATACATCTATTCTCAATTAACATAGCTCTGCCACATTTGGCTTATATAATGTATTTAATTAAAGTCATTACATAAACCATTTATCATTTGTAACCTGGACAGGTAGCTCAAAGAAACTGCAATATATGTAACATTACGTAATAGGCATTCTGGATAAAGAATCAAATATGCAAGATCACACAAACTCTGCTATGAACAGAAAAGTCAAGCCAGTAGACAGGATCCTGAGTAACAGCTGCAAGTAGCAGCAAGAAGCAGTAGTGCCGGAAGTAGGGGTGCTGCCGTACCTTCTGGCTTGAAGTAGTAATAACATACACCAAATATATGGTTTCCATCATCAGCACCCCTGGCAAGAAGGGACTTTCAAATACCAAGAAATAGAAAAGGTGTTTTGTGCTAAATGCCTTTTATGATATGCTCCAAATTTCAGCCACTGGTACCATAGACAATCACTTCAATGCAGACTGATCCTTCCAAAGCTAATAAATATTTCTTATCAAAGACAATGCCTCAATGAGAACATGCATATACCGGCAGGAGAAACCTATCTCCTTACAATTCTTAATTTGTAAATCCTCCTCCTCCATTAAGTTTACGGTGACACATAATTTCTCTATCAGTCCCTTTCATATTCTCTTTTCAGTTTGATCAAAAAATATTAAACAGTCTCACAGACAGTAGCTTTTAATTTTAAACTTGATGACCTTAAAAGCATGTTAATATTAAACTTTTTACTAAAACACACATGCACAATACAATGGCATATCTGTACTGACTAATTCCAACCTTTCGATCTAAAACATCATCATCATTAACAAACAGATAAATATCCATATTACACAAGTATATTTAACACCCAATCCTTCTATACTGACGTTCTTAAGTTATGCAATTGCATAAGGGTTTACAGGATCAGGGTCCTGGATTGCAACTTTCTTGAAACTAATATGGATTTATAAAGTATTTTATTACTCTGAAGGGAAAGCTCAGGAAAATTCACTTACCTGATATCCCTTGACTGAGTATTACTAAAGAAATGATAAAAATTGTCATTAATTAGAACTTAACTCATTCATTACATCCAAGACAAATATTAACGTAGATCTGTGTGCCTAAATTTAGGCACCTATATCCATGTGGATAGACCTAAAAAAGTGGCCTAATTTTCGGAGATGTTGAAATCTCAGATTTCCCATTAACTTCAAAGTAATGAACATTTTGGCCTCTTTTCTAGAGAAACAATACTCATTTTACATGAAATGTGGTAATATAAGATACCTCTCAAAAAATCTGTATTATTTATAAACACTTCACAGTGACATAGTTTTTATGGGTCAGATTCTGATCTCATTTATACTAGTATAAATTGGAATGGCTCCACTAATTTCAATGAAATCATTTCAAATGTATAGGTGCGTGAGATCAAAACCTGGCCCTCCGGCCTGTAAAAGAAAAAACACTGAAGTCTAACATCAAATATTGCACCATACAGGATAAGACAAGTATTTCTTTTGGGAGGCTGCTCAGATCACTACAGTTAGATCAGATACCACATTTAGAAGAGAGACAATTATTTCAACATCACAGTTAATACACCAGGTTGGTGAGCATTTAATTCTATTTATGCTTTTTCAAGTCATGCAACATATTTTAAAATACATCAAATTATTTTTTCTTCTTTGGGAAAGAGCTTTTCTTTTATTCAGAGGTATCAGATGTAATTCCATAGCAAGAGTGACAACTAGAATAGCAGCAAAAGTTGTAGTATCAGATGAAAGAAAGCAGGCAGAGAAGCTCGGAATGCAACAAAATGCTGTACAAAGACAAATCTGGCTATTTCAAATCATTGCGCTCCTTTTCAAGGCAACAGCAGCACTGGGAAAGGAAAGCCTCTGATTTTTTCAAAGCCTGATCAGAGTCTGACTGTCCAACTTTGCTTCTAATCATCCTGTCTATTTTTAGGAAATCTTTCATTCCCCATTTTTATGAATCTCTCCCCCAAGCTTCAGTCACTGAAGTCACGTGAGTGACTGGTTTAGTAGACCCATCAAATCACTAAAAAGATCCTAAGCAAAACAAAGATAAGCTTTAAGAGTTACCTGAAAACTTGACCCCAACTAAATCACCGATTTCCCCGCCTCTCAAGAGACAGAAAAAGCAGTCCTGCTCTGTCCTCCTTCCCTCCCAAATAACAAGCTGATCATGAAATGTCCCAATCGCTCTATTCTCCGAAGGTGAAAAAAATATCAAGCAAGAGTGGATATTGCTGTCATTTAAAAGTATTCCTCTTCTGTTCCTTATGCCCAGTTCTCAGACCTACCGTAACTAGTGCATTGAGGAGTCAATGTCACTGGCTTGTTTGCACATAGCCAGTCTGAAAGAGCAAATAACTTTATACATACACTTGTACTAATGCTTTAAAAGAAACTCATAAAAGGGCAAGTCTCTTTTAATCAAAATGGTAATCACCATAGATTACGAGACACCCCAAGAGTCATACCTTATTGGGCAACCCTAAGTTCTTTCACATAATAAGGAAAGATCACCTTGCAAAGATCAGTGTTGGGTTACATAATTTAATTATACCGTGGGTGGTGGTGGTTTTTTTGTTTTTCTCCTTGAGGGAGAATATTCAAGTGTGTTTTAAACTCCTAGATTAACTCTGGCTGAATTTTTTTTTAAGGATGTGCACAGGCATCTTTAATTTAAAAGCATTATTCTATCCATTACTTAACATTTTTTAAAGTTTTATTTGGCATCTAGGCTTCCGTTCAGGAAAGCACTTAAACCACGGGCAGCTTTCGTAGCTGGGTTCACGGCTTCCACAGAAATCATGAAACAAAGGGTGCAAAACCAGGCAAACATATACTTCTCCCAGTCCAGTGGGGAGGGAGACCCCGGAGGACAGAGAGTAGAGAACAAGCCCAGCTCTCATTCACCCTGCAGTGGCAGATCCTGTCCTGCATCCAGGCCAAAAGTAGAATCATAGGACTGGAAGATTAGACTATCACAACGTGTCCCATAGATACATCTACACTGCCTGGAACAGCAAGCCTTTAAGCCTGAGTAGACAGACTCGGGCTTGTGCTACTGTTCTAAAAGTAGCTGGGTAAATGTTGCAGCTCAAGCTGGAGCTCAGGCTCTGAAGCCCACCCCCTTACCTAGGGTTCAGGGCCTGAGTTCTGGCCTGAACTGCAGCTAAAAGCACTGTCTACACCTCAGCTATTTTTGGAATGGTAGGTAGCACAAGCCCTGAAAGCCCGAGTCTGTCGAGATGCACTTGGAGGCTCTCTGCCACTGGGTAGACATACCCTGTAATGTGCCTACATCTTAAAAATCAACCTGGAAACTGAAGATGGAACAGAATGGGACAGTCCGCGTGTTAAAATATGTATCTCCCCGGAAGTACATGGCACCAGTTGTCCAGGATACGCATTGGCTGCCTGTAGTTTATGGTGGTGTTTTGGACATATAAAGTCTTAAGTGGCTTAAGACCATCTCCTTGAGAGGCTCCAAATACTTACATACATTTCTGATCTTGTTAATTTACTATAGTAAGTAGTGAGATGGCACAGGAACAAAAATCTGTTTTGACCCTCAGCTGAGTGATGCAAGTCCAAGCTAACGGCTGGCTGGAAGTAAAGGAAGCAGCAGTGTCCAATACATTCGCCACTAGCCACATGTGGTGAATAGAGTAGTGAATTGTGGCTGTGCACGAGCAATGCATTGGTGTATTGAAGACAGCAGTACTGGAAGACAAGTTGCATGCTTTGGTATACAGCTTGTTAATGTGGCTAGGATATAGTAATTTTGTGTTAGTAGTACCTATTCATATTTTATTTCCAGTATCTGCTTATTTTTGATATTTGAAATGTCATTTGTAGTATGTTTTTTAATCCTTTCTTATAATGTGGCAAATCAGAAAAATTCAAAACCACAAGTGTGGCTAATAAGAAACATTCAAAACCACAAGTGTGGCTAGCATCAAATTTATATTGGACACCGCCGGTCTAGTGCATACAGTGATGCATAAAAAGAAAGTGTGGCCTCATAGCTCGAGCATGAAACTGAGAGTCAGGGGTTATGAGATCAATTCCTGGCTCTCTCGCTAATTCCTATTGTGACCACTGGCAAGTCACATAACCACTGTATTCCTCGTTTACCACCGCTGAAAAAATAATGCCTTTTGTAAAGCATTCTATAATTCTCCTATGAAGGTTGCTATAGAATTGGGAAGTATTATTATAATTAATGATTACCTCTTGTCATGCATCCCAGCAGGGGTCAGCAACGTGTCCGGAGTTAGGAGGTGGTGTTAGAAATATGCCTGTGGAATTTCCATTGTGTGGCGTTCTATAAAAGGTTTTAAATAACATGACACTGGGATGGACTCCTGACTCCAAAACAAGTTTAGTTAAAACCTTTACACTTTATCATAGCATATTCCAATATGCCTCATATGTAACAGAGATAGTCGGACAAGTATTGAAAGATCAAGTAAAAGCTGAACTAAACTGATTGGTAAATTTGATATTATTGGGTGAATTCAGGGATCATCATGGAATAGCTACCATAGCTACCATAATAAAAGCAAATGAGCTAAGGGTTTGTATAGATCCAAGAGATTTGAATGAAGTCCTCAAATATTTGCACTACCCCATGAGAACAGCTGAGGAGGTCATGTCTAAACCTCAAGATACCAGAGTATTTGCACCTCTGGATTCAAGCCAGGGGTTGTGTCAGCTCTGATTCAATACAGAGAGTGCGAAGCTCTACAGGGGAAATCCTGGCTTTACTGAAGTCAGTGGCAAAACTCCCACTGACTTCAAACAGGCCAGGTTTTCACCCTACACTAACTCCCCTTTTTGTCAATATATACTTAAGTATCTTCCTTTCAGGATTGCCTCAGCACCTGAGGTGGACCTAAGCATCAAATCCTGGATCTTTGGAGGCCTGGCTGGGGTGGATATAATTATAGATGATCTGCTGATTTGTGATGAAAATGATCAACAGCACAATTAGGAGTTGTGTTGTGTTCTATGACACCAAATGAAAGGACATGACACTGAATGGAATCAAAATACCAGATTGACCTGAATGAAATCAGTTATGTGGGGACACACTTAGAGTATGTCTACACATACCATGGATTGACGCTGCAGCAATTGATCCAACGGGAGTCGATTTAGCGGGTCTACTGAAGACCTGCTAAATCGACCGCAGATCACTCTCCCGTCAACTCCGGTACTCCACCAGAATGAGAAGCATAAGGTAAGTCGACGGGAGAGTTTCTCCCATCGACCCAGCCCAGTGTAGACACCACAATAAGTTGACCTAAGGTACGTCGACTCCAGCTCCGTGAATAACATATCTGGAATTGCATAACTTAGATCGACTTAACCCAGTAGTGTAGACCTGTCCTCAGTGACAACAGAGTTCAAGTGAACGCAACAAGAAACAAAAACAAAACAAGCTCATAAGCATATGTACAAATGGAAATGCCCTGAAATAAGGAAGCCTTACTAACGCATCTCAGCAAATTCATTCCTAATTTATCCAAAGTGCACCATTTAGAGTATTATTTATTGTTTTATTACAGTAATGCTTAAAGGACTCAACTGAACTCAATCTCATAGTGCTAGGAGCTGCACAAATACCTAGTAAAGAGCTTCCAATCTAAACAGACAAGACAGACAGAAGGTGAAAAGGAAAACTGAGGCTCAGAATGCTGAAGTGACTTTCCTGTGGTTGCACAGCTGGTGATCAGCACAGCTAGGAATAAAATCTGAATCTCATTACTCCCAGGCCAGTGCTATTACCCATTACCCTACACTCCCTGTCCTAGAAGGCTGCTTGAAGATATTCCAGTACCATTGAGCACTGGTATGGGCAGGGCTGGCTCTGGCTTTTTTGCCGCCCCAGGGGAAAAAGCTGCCCGCCACCCCGCTGCCCCAGCCGGGGCACCGGCGGGGAGCGTGGCATGCCCGCGGCCCCAGTCCCCCGGCTGGGGCACCAGCAGGGATCGTGGCATGCCCACCGCCCCGCTGCCCTGACCAGGGCACCGGGCGGCATGCTCCGCTCTCCCCCGGCCGGAGGAGTGCCGCGGGGAGGGCGGCATGCCCCGCTCTCCCCCGGCCGGAGGAGCGCCACGGCATGCCCCACTCCCCCGTCCGGGGCACCGGTGGGGAAGAGCGCCACCCCACCGTGGCTTGCCGCCCCAGGCACACACTTGTTGCGCTGGTGCCTGGAGCCGCCCCTGGGTACGGGGAAAAAGAAATGTCTTGAAGAATTAATAAAAAGTTTTGTCACAGCACCACCTCTACTAAAACACTTTTAAATTAACAAAGAGACTGAGATCTCAGCTGATGCAAGATCACATGAGTTGCTGGCTGCCCTTCTGCAAAATGATCTGATGGTGGCATAAGCTTCTACTTCACTGACTGAATCACAACAGAACAGGATGATAAAGAAAAGCTAGTAATGGGATCTGATTGCAAATGATTTCATAAATGATTTTATGGGCAAGAAAACAGTAGAAGCAGAGATCATAACACTTTGGAATCTACGTTAATAGAAACCTTTGTGCAAACCACTGGGTAAATTTCATAAGATAACACTGACATTGTAAAAGTCCTTGTTAAATACAATATACAGGCCTAGAAATAAGTTTATTATAGCAGGGATGCGTTAAAAGGTGCCTGTAAATAGTGAATGCAAGATGCTGCGAGAACAGGAGGATGCTGTCGTTGGCACACCTGGCCTACAGCGCCCCCTTCTGCCTTAGTGTTGCTTTATAGCACCCTGCTTCAGTTCCCTTCTTTGTGCTCCTTTAACAAACTCCATGCAGACTTTATTTTTGTCCAATAATGCCCCTCCCCTTTCTCCCAGAGTCTAATTTCTTGGCATAAAACACAAAACAAAGCTCAGTCCAGGTCCTCTCTTCTCCTGCCTCAAGTCTGCTCTCTGCAGCTCTTCTCTGCCTTGGCAGGCTCCCTCAGGAAGTTTTTCCTCCTTCCCTGGAGTCTGCTCTTCCTGGCCCTCAGCCTTCTTCAGCCCTCTCTCTTTCACACCCAAACACCTTCCCTTCCCTTACCTTGCTGAGCTGAGAGAGAAGTCCACAGGTAGCAACTTTTTGCAGCCTGCAGGGATCTTTCTCAGCGTCTGCACCTTTCTGCTGTAATTTTCAGGCTCAGGTGCCTGTCCAGCTTCTTCTTAAAGGAGCTAGTCATCCTATGATAGATGTATATACAACACAAAGATTACCCCATTCCCAAAACCACATTGGCCCAAGTTCAACTGAGAAACACAGAATGACTTAACCTTACAAGAGCTTGAGAGAGGAGCTCAAGATGAAACTAATGTAAAAGCACAGAAACCTTCAACCGCCAAAGCCTGTTGGGACTATCAAGATGAAATTGCCGCACGTGATGGGAATCATGTCATAATACCACAGAGCCTGAGCTCAGAAATGCAACGCATAATCCACAGTGGGTGTTGGGACGTGTAAGAACAGATCCCAAGATGTCCTGTTCTACCCAGTTTTCAATGTTGTCATCAAATATAATGCAGCCAACGGAGACTATCTGCAATAAATACTGGAAACAGAATGTTCAAGAACCACTGAAATCGAGATTCCTGATCACCCTTGGAAGGAACGAGGTTTTGGAAGGAATGAGGGGCTCCAGGAGCAGGATGACTTTCTACCCTGTAACATGTTGCCCAGCAGACCCACCATGTTCTCATCCTGCAGAGAGTTAATGCAACTCAGCATCACTAAGCAGCTGTCGGGGGAACCCAGCTAAGGCAGCATGGCCCCAGAAACAATGGAACTATGGAGCAATGCTACTAGGGTGAGGGGTCTAGGCAAGAAGCCTGTTTCAGCAAAGAGTGAAAGGCCTCCCTGCTTGCCCCCTACTGAATTCTACAGAGCAGATAAGCTGCTAAGCAGAAAACTCAGAGAAGGGAATCAGCATGGGTAAACCTGAGACTACACACTGTTGGTAGATGCAGCTGTGTAAAACTCTGAAATGACACCCAATTAAATGGTGTGGATCAAATAGAGGCAACGAATTGCCTGTTACTGTATTATAATTACACTGTTACTTTTATAAGTGATTATAAAATGAGTTTCATAGAAGTGACTTACACTTCAAACTTGAAACAAGGGCACCGGTACTTCCCAATGAGGGCATGTCACTGCGTAAGTTTGTAAAAAGGAAGGAAAAAAAGAGGTGGGGGGATTATAACCAATTAAACATTTCATTTATAGCTTGCAGAGTATTAAAAGTCTATTAATTTCTGAGGTGCATAGTCTCTGATGGGGACCTATGGTGATGTATTTGTGATGGTTCTTGGGGTACCCAGCACTGAGAGTCACCTTGTTACCCCCTGCCTTCACTGTGAGGGAGAATTGTTTGCTTAGCTGGGTGTCAGCTCTTTAACACTCTAGCCTGGTTAGCCACTCAAGCACGCCCCTCTGGGCTATGGGCTTACTTTGCTTTGCAGGTTAACAATAGGTGCATCCCAGTCCCCGATTCCCTTTCCCTGTGATATCCAGCCCCTGACACTGTCTACTCACAGAACTACTAGGTCTGATGTTTTCAGAGGAATAGTATACACACCAGCTTGTAAGGCCTTGGCTACACTCATGAGTTACAACGCAATAAAACTGCCTGCAGTGCTGTAACTCACTAACTGTCTACACTTGCAAGGCACGTACAGCGCTGCATCTCCGCAGGTACAGCGCTACTGGTACTTCTCCTCCCCGAGAGGAATAACAGCTGTTGCGTAGTGGCTGCTATGCTGGTGCTGGAATGTAGTTGGGTAGGACGCACTAACTGACCTCCGGAAGCTCCCTTTGTTTTGAAACGGCACTTCCGGGTTGGAGTTCAGAGCTCCGTTCTGGAGCTGCTTTACAACAAAAAAAGCAAACACAGCTACTGTTTGCAGGCAGGGGGGCTCCGTTAGGAGTGCCGGCAGCAAAGTTAGCTTGGAGAGAGACGGCGGGGGTGGGGGGCGGGAGAAAGAAGGGCAGGAGGGGGAGGGGGAAGGCTCCGTTTCCCCGAGTTGTCTTTTATCTGCTCTTTAAAAACAAACAAAGCCCTTACTGCTTGCTTTCAGTGATTGAGAGAGAGGCAGGGGATGTGGAGGTGTGTAAACTTAGGAGATAATGAGCTGACACTCTGTGGATACCCCAAAAACCCACTCTCTCTTCCCACACGCTCCCTGTCACACTCCACCTCACCCACCCCCCATTTGAAAAGCACGTTGCAGCCACTTGAATGCCCATAATTCACCGCTCCCAATACAGCTGCAAATGCCTCAAATGTGGCCACGACAGTGCGCTGGCAGCTGCCAGTGTGGACAGACTGCAGCGCTTTCCCTACTCAGCTGTACGAAGATGGGTTTAACTCACAGCGCTGTACATCTGCAAGTGTAGCCAAGGCCTAAGATTCAGTTCAGGACCAGCACTTCCTTACCAACTTTGCTGAGTGACTATAGGACATAGACTCCTTCTGCTCAAATTTCAGATTGGCACATCTTGAACTACTTTGGCACAGATGTCTTTTTTCTAACTTGCACTCAAAATGCTACTTGACACAATTATTTGCATCACTAGTCAATTTAGCCTAGAGACCTTGTGCCAAATTCTGCTCTGAATTTCACTGCTGCACTCCAGATTTACACAAGCAGAATTTGGTTCCCCAATTCTACATTTCCTGCCTTTGGACTGCTTGATTTCTCAATTCTAAACTTGTATGAAAGCTGGGTTTTTTGCACGCAATAGAAATAAATAGTATGTCAGATCAGAATTAATCAGGAAATATCTTAGAAACCTCAGCCCACAACTCGAACCAAATCTGAACTAAACTTGGCTTTGAGATTAAACAATTTTTTTTAAAAAAAGTTTAATTAACTTCTTTTTTTCCTTGCCCCCCCCACTCCGCCCTCACACCCTTCTTTTTCACTGTAACATGATTATGCCCCTATGGTTCCAGCTGAAATGCTGCAAGAAGAGCTTGTCTTTTGAAATTTCTGGCCAAGACCAGAAGCAGGAAGAACCAGAAAAATCTCACAAGAAAGCTTGTTTTCAGAAGATTTCCAGCCCATTTCTGTAGATCCAAGAAGTTCAGATAGTTCAGCTAACCATCTGGGGCTAATTAATTCCTAGTATATCTTCAACATCAATGGGTCACAGAAGGAATGAATCTTGGCAGATAAAGTTCTTGAGTGCTTTTCTGAATCAAGTTCCAAATCTTTATCCAGTTTCACCCATCATTAATTTCAAGCCTTCCAAACAGCAGAACCACCAGCATTTTTTGTGATTAAAACACCAACACTTCTAATGTAATATTAAGTCCAATCTTGCATATCTTGTGCATCTAAAACATTCATTAATTTCAGCTGGAGTTTTGAATGAGCATGGAATTGGGCTAATTGTTTACTAAAAAATTCAACATATGTACAGATAACACATACACACATATACCACCCCCCACACACACACTCCACACACACACAATGACAAGAAGAAAAAGCAAAAACACAATGGAAAAATTTCCTACAAATCAAAGGAACTCCTTGCAATCTTCATTTATACATAAATATATTAAATTCATTCTGACTAAGAAGCATCGGAGAGAAAAGAAAAGCAAAATAAAGAAAGAGGGGAAGAATTGGCGTCTGGAATCTATAGTCCTACTTGTGCAATTACACAATAATTTAAATATCTCCCTTTGTAAATTGTTCTTTAATTCCAGCATTTTCTTCCATTTCTCTCAAAAATATATAATTCAATCTATCAAAAGAAGCTAATTCTCCCATGCACTGAAAGCGATCTTTTCAAAGAGGTGGATTTGGATTCCACCACCTACACAGCTGTGCATGCATATTCATACATAGAACAGCTAATGCAATTCACTTTTCGTTTGATTGTGATCATTCTTTTCCCCGGTTGAACTCAAGTGAGATATTTTCATTGCACATATAATATCAAAGTATTACATCTCTGGATGTAAATAATACTATTACTCCAATACCTTTATAATTATAATTACTGAAAATACCTATACACCTGATACTACCATGGCTATGCATGGAAACCAGCCACTGACACTCCGGGAAGGCTGGATGATAATTATATAGTTAGCCTGGATTTTTTCCCCCCCAAAACCACATTTTAAAAAATACCACAACAAAATCATGAACTCATATACAGTATCCTTTACAAGCGTGTCACTGGGCACTTTATACTAAAAGATGATTAAGGCCCCAGTCCTGCAAACACTTACATGTGTGTTTAACTTGTACCTCGGGCTGCTCACATGCTTAAAGTTAAGCGTTTGCATAAGTGTTTGCAGCACTGGATCTTAGGGACTCAATCCTACTCCCATTGGAGTCAATGGCTAAAGTCCCTTTACCTGCAATGGAAACTAAGTCAATCCCTAAAACAGTAAGCAGAAAATCTTGCCTTCATTTCCATACTGTGCATCCCCATTAAAGTTAACGAGGGTATGAGTCAGGGCAGAATTTAGCCATAAACATTTTTAAAACCATCAAAAGGAACAATGGACACATGACTACAGTTTAGTTTTGATAGCCAATGACAAGTGCTACTGAAAAATGATAGATTGGCAGATAGGTAAACTGTTACAGACTGGGCACAAAGAATACAAATGGGAAGTAAGTTGCCACATAATTAAAAGCTCTTTCCCCCTTGATGGTTTAAATTGTAGCTTATATCAACAATATGACATGTCAATTTTTTCCTCAGTGGTTGGCACTGAATATAGCCTCAGACCCAGACAGCCGTAACCATGAATTGACCTTAGGGTTAGGTAACAAAATACAGAAGTCAATACACGATTTGCTGGGGTGACAATGCTGGGATCTTAAAAGTGGGCTGATGTGTTCAATCATCTGATTATTGATAAAAATGCAGGATGCTGGGGTCTGTCCACATGGTAAGATTGTACAAAGGAACAAAGGAGGGGTACTGTGAAAAAGTAAAAGTGTTTCTCAAGGATTTCTTGTTAACTCACCTGGATTGATCGGACTTCAGCTGTCTGGAAACAACAGCAAAATATTCTAGTTGCAAAATAGGAAAGCAAATCCTTTAACAATTATTTCCCTGTGACATCCAAACACTTTATGGTGTTCTGTACTGCAGTTAATGGGCTCAAGGAAATATGAATAAAAGGAATCACCAGTTTGGATGGCCCATTTGCTGATCAGAAGCTGCCAGCAGAGGGCCAGATTCTGCCATACGTACACTGAGTAACAGGTTTGGGGCGGCACCTTTTAAGGGGCAGCCAATCTTGGGGCAGCGGGGCAGCACTCGGGGTTTTTTGTTTTTTTTTTACTTTGGCGGGGCGGCGTTGTTTTTTTGTTTTTGTTTCGGTGGGGCAGCGCTCAGGGTTTTTTTGTTGTTGTTGCTTGGGGTGGCAAAAATGTTAGAGCCGTCCCTGCTGAGTAGTACTTTATTCATTGAGTAGTCCCACTGAAATGAACTCAAGAAGTAAGGTACTACACAACGGGGCTAAGGGCTGCAGAAATCAGGCCTATATTTGAATGCAATTTTGTGAAATTGCCTGCCCATACCTTGGCAGACATCTTGTAAGCAGCTAGAGGAGAAATTTCAGCATGAACATTAATAGAAGCAGGAGACTGTTATGCAGATGATGCCCAAAACTACAAAATAAAGAGTCCAGTCCCTAAAAATAGCATAGTAACATGTAAATACAAACAACTACCCTAATCCTCATACCAGAAGCACACCGGTGCAGGCTCAGATATGAACTGGCCCTCAGCGCTGTTGCTGACACATGATTTCAGTAGAACTGAAATGAAGCAAACGATGTGGCTGAGAGCCCAGAAAAAGACTGTGGGCCAGATCTTCAGCCGGTGCAAATCAGCGTAGCTCCCCAATGTGTCAAAAGCATACTCTGTTTGCTAGTGGAACAGTCTGAATGATATTCACTCGTTACTCCATCCATTGTCAAATATTTTCCCCACACAATTAACCAGTTGCACTAACAGTCAAACACTGTTCACCGCATAAAAAATTCCAGAATTCTTTCTGTCAACACTCATCCTGCCGCACTGCTCCCTACATTTTCATGCACATGCACTCCCCAGAGTTCCCCTCCCTCCTATACTCCACCATCCCGCTCTGTCACACACCAGCTCCTCCCGGTCCTGCCCTTCACTTTCCCCTCCGTGCGCATACACAGTGTCCCCCACCTTCCTGCCCTCCCTGTTGAGCTGATGATGTAAGAGAGAATTTTTGAAAGGAAACATTTAGGATTCATGAAACTGAAAGTTTATCTGTCAGCACTGGCCAAGAAAACAATTTTCTTCCAGAGAATTCCATGAAGAAATGCCTTCTTTAAATTAAGATAATTTGTTTCCATCTTGAAATGGTGAGGATGAGAAGCTTGATACCTGAAATCCAGGTCCGGTATTCAAGGTGGTGGGGTAGTATAGTCAGCACGGGCAAGAAGTTGATTTAGTGGCAGCAAGTGGATGGATCTGAAGAGAGATAAGAGAGGCAGAATGTGTAGTACTGATAGAAGATTTGGCATGGAGCAGGGCATTAGCAGTGGGAATGGAGAGGGAAGGCATGAGAGGTTTCAGGTCTTAAATAACTAGAGCTGTCAGGATTTAGCAAAAACCTGGCCATTGTGGCAGCGAGGAGAGATGTGTTGGCTATTCACTCTGCCAGCCTTATAACTGATGTATCAGCAGTGCTGGAATCATAGAATGTCAGGGTTGGAAGGGACCTTAGAAGGTCATCTAGTCCAACCCCCTGCTCAAAGCAGGACCAATCCCTAATTTTTGCCCCAGATCCGCAACCCCCTGCTCAAAGCAGGACCAATCCCTAATTTTTGCCCCAGATCCCTAAATGGCCCCCTCAAGGATTGAACTCACAACCCTGGGTTTAGCAGGCCAATGCTCAAACCACTGAGCTATTCCTCCCCCCCCCCCCCTCAAAAGGGAAGGAAAGTGTGGCATTTGCACCTCCTCCGAGGGAAACAACATTCCAGACCTACTCATTGCTCCCCTCCCGCCCAAGATTTGGAACAGGATTCTAAAAATCCCAGGAATTCGTGTCATTCAACTCCCCTCATGGTCAATCTGTTCACTCAGAAAAACCCCCACTCAACCTTTTTCTTTAATATGACTGGAGTTGATTGGGACGTATAATAAAGTGAAAGGGCTGTTTCTGCAGAAACTAATTTCCCTCTGCTGATACTCACACCTTCTTGCCAACTGTTTGAAATGGGCCACCTTGATTGCATTGGCCTCATTAGCACTACAAAAGTGATTTTCCCCTCCCTTGATAGTCACCACTTCTTGTCAACTGTTGAGAATAGGCCACTTCCACCTTAATTGAATTGGCTCATTAGCATTGACCGCCCCCCACCCCACTTGGCAGGGCCGGCTCCAGGCACCAGCTGACCAAGCACGTGCTTGGGGCGGCACCTTGCAAGGGGCGGCGCTTGGAGGAGTGGAAGGGGGGGGCTGTTTCAGAGGGGCGGCACGGGACTCGGGAGAGGAGGGGCGGGGTTTCGCCAGGGCGGCGTGGGGCTTGGGAGAGGAGAAGGGAGGGGAGGGTTGTTTCGACAGGGCAGGGCAGCACGGGGCTCGGGAGAGGAGAGGGGAGGGGAGGGGGGGGTTGTTTCAGCGGGGTGGCTCGGGAGAGGGGAGCGGGGGTTTTCGGCAGGGTGGCGCGGGGCTTGGGGGAGGGGAGGGGCATTGTTTCGGCGGGGCTCAGGGGAGGAGGGCGGTTGTTTCGGCTCGGCGGTGCGGGGCACGGGGGAGGGGGGGTTGTTTCGGCGGGGCGGGGCTCTAGGGAGCGGAGGTGAGCAGTTGTTTCGGCTCGGCAGTGCGGCGCTCTTTTCATGTGCTGTGTATTTATACCTGCCTAGAATGTTTTCCACTCCATGCATCTCATGAAGTGGGTTTTAGCCCGCAAAAGCATATGCCCAAATAAATTTGTTAGTCTCTAAGGTGCCACAAGGACTCCTTGTTGTTTTTGCTGAAAGGGCTGTGTCATCTGGTCCAGTGTTTGTTTGCTCCAACCAACATGATGCAACACTAAATAATAATCCAGAAGGATCACTTTGTGGCTAAGGCATTCAGGGGCATGGGATCTATTCCCATCTTTACCACAGATTTCCTGTGACCTTTGGCAAGTCACTTAGAGAAACTGAGTCACAGAAAGACTATCTGTAAAATGGGTTCGTAATATTTATCTAAAGAACAGTGGGTGTTTTGAGGCTGAATTAATTCATGTTTGTAAAGTGCTTTGAGAGTCTTAGATGAAACATGCTATATACGTGCAAAATAGTACGATATGCAAATCTAAAATCTGTCCATCTCCAGCTTATTGGGTCTGAGCACTTCTGAAAATCAGACCCCTTTAGTGATTTCTCAAGTTGGGCACTGTAAATCACTAGTCACTTTTGAAAATTTAGCTCAATGGATTTTAATCACCTAACACTATCACTTGCTGCAATCAAGGATCATGTGGAAAATGCAGTGTTGGTACTATATTCAGAAGTGTATGCCACTCTCATAGCCCCAGAAATCCCCCATCCTCACAACTTAAAACTCATACTCCCTGCTCCTTCTACCAGCTGTTATGCTCTTTGCCACTGGGCCTTGAGACTAATCAGAGACAGAAGGAGAAGTAGAGCAGTCCTTGGATGGTTGCCTCACTCCATTCCTCTTCTCTGCTGAAATTAAAAAGCAAGCATCTGGAATCAGCAGCTTGCAGTAGCCTTGTTGGTCCCAGGATATTGGAGAGACAAGATGGGTGAAGTAATATCTTTTATTGGACCAACTTCTGCATCAGGTTGGTGCTGATAAACTCTAGTTGACGTACCGCGGTTAGTGCGCCACTACAGTGAAGAGAACCTTGGAGAATACCCTGGGTGGAGCAGTCTGTACTGATAATGGTCCTGCCCCAAAGGTAAACATAGGAAATCTCCTGTACTTTGGTTGTATTCAGATATGGAAGCAGACATCTTGTAGGTCGACGGCTGGAAATCAATCTCCTTGCTCTAGAGTTGGAATAATGGCAGCTAGTGTGACCATCTTGAACGTCTGCGCCTTTCCGTATTTGTTTAATGCCCTTAGATCTAGAATGGGCCTCCAACCTCCCTTCGCCTTGGGGATCAGGAAATAATGAGAGTAAAACCCCTTGCTCCTGAGTTGCACCGGGACTGGTTCAATGGCCCCTAGGCATAACAAATGATATATTTCCTGATGAAGTAGGTTCTCATGAGAAGTGTCCCTGAAGGGGGGTGGGGAAGGAGGGTTGGAATAGGGGAGGGACATGAATTGAATGGCGTAACTCTTCTAAATAATCTCCAGGACCCATCTGTCAGAAGTGATATTCTCCGAACTGTTGTGAAATAGGCGATTTCTGAAGGGGCGTGACAGGTGTGTAGGTGGCAGCTGATGTTGCAAGGTATAATTGTTCAGGCCCTCGACCACCCCGTCAAAAGTGCTTAGAAGAGGCAGTTTGAGAGATCGCAGACTGGGGTGCGGACTGCTTCTGCTTTCGAGCCTTAGTCCTCTTACACCATGGCTCATAACAGCACTGAGATGGTGTGTATTGAGATTGTGACCTGTGCTGTGGCTGAGAGGTATATCTTCTCTTCTGTCCTGCAGTATAGATTCCTAGGGAATGTAATGGGGTCCGGGAATCCTTCAGGATGTGGAGAGAAGAATCTGTCTTCTCTGCGAAGAGTTTGAGCCCTTCAAACTGGAAGTCTTCTGCAGCTCTTTGGGTAACCCAGAAAAGTGTAACCAAGAAGCCCGCCTCAGTACCACTGTCATGGAGACCGGGCAGGCCGCTGTATCAGCTACATCCAGTGCTGTCTCTAGCACCCGTCTGGCTAATAACTGACCCTCTCTGAGAATGGTCTGAAACTGCTCCTTTTGTGTCTCCAGTAAATGTTCCAGAAACACACTGAGTTTCCCATAATTAATAAAATTGTATTTGGCCATGACAGTTTGGTAATTCGTGACTCTAAACAGCGATGTCGCCAACAAATATGCCATCCTGCCAAGCCCGATCATTTTGTTGCACCCGGTACAGAAAGTTTTGTTGGTGCCACTCTTTTAGAGATGGTACAGTTATTGTCTTTCCCTGGGTACCGGGGCCACAGGTCTCCAGGGTACCAAAGCTCATGTGGTAGCATGGGCTCACTTGGTCCTGCGGAGGAGTGTCTGTGGTATGTTGTTAGTACCGATGGTTGGGAAGGTGCAGAGCACTCCCTAGATGGGAATTTTGTTGCACCTGGTACTGAAGGTGCTCTCTGTGCCGCTCTTTTAGAGATGGTATGGTAATTGTCTGTCTCCTTAGGGAGTGGTACCCTTGCCTCAGAGCCTGACTGCTGGAGCCCCTGGCTTCTCCTGGCGGTGCAGCCGGTGCCGCAGGGCAGAGCTCATAGCAGAGGTCCCCTTCTGGGTACTGGGCTTCAGAGCTGCTGGTGCCGTCAGTACTGAGGTGGCTGCATTGGGGAGCCCCTCTGGCTGGCCAACAACTCAGAGCCCATGTATTTCCGGTACCATCGGTACCGAGGTGACCGCACTCGGGAGCTGCTCTGGCTGGCCAACGACTCGTTGCCCTTTTTATAAGCCTTTACAGGGGGACTCTGCTGGATTTTTCATGGCTCTATATCCTTTGAAATTAAAGGCTCTGGGGATGATCTGGGGTCAGCATCAGAATCCCCTGGAGACTGAAGTGCCTTCTCCAGAAGGAGGAGTTTTGACTTCAGCTCCCAGTTCCTGCAGTCTGCCGTTTTAACTGTGGCCGGTGAAGCACTTCCGTGAGGCTCTCCCAGGCACCAGACATAGTGAGAGTGTCTGCCCATTACAGGACAGGCACCTCTTGGAGCAGGGAGAGCCAGGCATGACCCTGGGCAGGGGGCTATCATCCTCTAGCAGTGAGGAATGCAGAAAAAGATCTACTAAATGCCCGGGGGGGGCGGGGAGGGAATGCCCCCAGACAGGACAGGAAACTAAAGTTCTTTTTCTTTCTTTCTCTTCTGTTTTTTCTTTAATCCCAACAGAGTGAAAAAAAGGAAACACTAACTATTAAGGAGAACAAAAGAAACAAAAACAACCACTACTTATGCTACTGTCGCAGATAAGGAAAGGATGACTGCTCCCTTCACGGACCAAAGGCAATTGAGAAGGGGGTTCACCCCCACCCCAGTGTTAGAGAGCCTCAGGCAGACCACGATGGAGGGAGAGCACATGCGGGGACTCAACGGACACTGCTACCAAAAATCTCCAATTAGAGGTGCAGAGGAGCACATACACCTACAGTGGAGCACCCTTAGGGCAGATCTTCAGTACCCGCCGGATCGGCGGGTAGCAATCGATCTATCGGGGATCGATTTTTCGCGTCTCGTTAAGACGCGATTAATCGATCCCCGATCGCGCTCCCCGTCGGCACCGGCAATCCACCGCATCGAAAGGCGGAAGCGGAGTCGACGGGGGAGCTGCAGCGATCGACTCGCCGCCGTCCTCATCCCCAGGTAAGCCGACTACGATACGCCGACTTCAGCTACGCTATTCCCGTAGCTGAAGTTGCGTATCGTAGATCGACCCCCTCCCCTAGTGTAGCCCTGGGCTTAGGGACATTACTCAAAGAAGAAGCCAGGGCTACATGCTGAGAGGCCTGTGTATTTCCAGTTGCAGGCTGGCCCCACATCATAGGCGCGGGAACTAGGTGTGCGAGGGGTCCTGCAGCACCCCCAGGTTTTGTGCCCGGGTTCCTAGCCGCTGACCCCACTCCCCGGCTCTCCGCTGCCAGCCTGGTCCCAGCCACCAGCCCCATGCCCGGGGGCTCTGCTGCTGGCCTGGGATCCCGGCTGCTGGGCCCAAATCCCAGCACTGGCCCCGCACCAAATCTTCACTGGTGACTTAATACAAAGATACCTGTCTAGCTTTCCCTTTAGCTATTAGTTTTCACAGTGCTACCAGCTGCACTGAATGATATGTTCCTGTGTTAATTATTTCAGATACCTGGGTCCAGATTCTAAACTGACTGCAGTGGAGTTAGTCTGTATCTACAACAATGTAATTGGGGTTAGAATCTGATCTGTGGCGTTACGTACACTCTGTTACAATCCTTAAACTCCATGTATCCCTTGGAAATTAATCAGATCCTGTACCACTTAGGAATTTTAATGGAAGAAGAGAACTTTGATAAATGTCAAAGAAAGTAAAACGTTATCTTCTTGAGGTAGGGAGCGATAAGGAATGGCTTTGATGTGCCATAATTGAAAAATATACCTCTTAGATGACCACAATGTTCCCTTGCTCTCGAGGATTAAAATTACATTCTTTCTGCCGCTAAAATGCCGGATCACATACTCTCTGCAGTTACATCTCTGCCACTGTGAAACAAAGCAAAAAGAGAGTAAGTGCTTACATTAAACTATAGGACATACACATTTTCTTTTTCTTTCTGAGGTGGTTTAATTATGTCAACAGGAGAGCTCTCTCCCATCAGCATAGAGCGGCTACACGAGCGATCTTACAGCAGCACAGCTGCATCGGTACAACTGAGCCACCATAAGCTCAGTGGTGTAGACCTAGCAATGATTCCTAAAGATGGCAGATATGGTCATCTGTCAATTCAAGATTCTTTCAGGGCAGATTCAGGAGTAATCAGTTTAGAGTCTCTGGCCCTGTAAGAGTTCAAACACCAAAGAGGTGACAAATTTTCCTGTATTTTTGTTTGTTTTTTTACCTTCATTCAGCATTCAAGTCCATAGAGTGAGCTTTCTTGCATATAGCATTTTCAAGGTGCAATAGGACCATTAACCCATCCTTTGTATTGCAATGTCTCTTGATGGCTCATCTGATTTTGATAGTTCTTCTGGATGGGTCGGGGGGGGAAAACACTCTTCCCATCTGAGTTCACAAGTTTAGGGAAAACATTTTCAAAGTTATAAAGCAAAACGTACATATTTCCTTATAGCCTGGAATACAGACATTACAAATAAGATTAATGCATGCAGCAATTTACAAACATTCTATAGAGTCTAAACACTAAATACACCCTTATAAGACTAATATCTCTTTTGAGCAACACTAAAACATAAGTGAACTGGTGTCCAGCTATGACTTTTTCAGTTCTTAGCTAATACCTGCAGCCTTGGCAAGGGCTGGCACCTGGCCTGCCAGCATTTTGACATTAAAAAAGAAATCCTATTTAAAAAAATTTGTTTCAAATTTTACTTCAGTTTTGGTTTTAAAAAATGGATTAAAGATCAGAAACAGAAAAGACAGTTACCTTTTTCCATAACCGGTGTTCTTCAAGATGTGTTGCTCATGTCCATTCAACTTAGGTGTGTGTGCTCGTCACATGCACCAGTGCTGGAAGTTTTTTCCCTCAGCAGTATCTGTAGGGGACCAGCTCCGGCATCCCCTGGAGTGGCATGCATATGCCATGGTATATAAGACACCGCCAGCTCCTCCCACCCTCAGTTCCTTTTGCCGGAAACTCTGACAGTGGGGAAGGAGGGGAGGTTGTGGAATGGAAATGAGCAACACATCTGGAAGTACACCAGTTACGGAAAAAGGTAACTGTCTTTTCTTCTTTGAGTGCTTGCTCATGTCCATTCAACTTAGGTGATTCCCAAGCAAGTACCCCTCGAAGGTGGGTAGGAGTTCACCGACATGTAGATTGCAACACAGCTGTGTTGAACCTAGTGTCGTCCCTGGCCTGCTGAGTGATGGCATAGTGGGCCGTGAACGTGTGTACCAAGGACAACGTTGTGGCTTTACAGATGTCCTGGATCGGAACGTGTGCCAGGAAGGCCGCTGAAGATGCCTGCACTATAGTTGAGTGGGTTCTGATGATCAGCAGCAGAGGGATTCCCGCCAACTCATAGCAGATGTGAATGCAAGAGGTGATCCAGTTAGAAATCCTCTGCGTGGACACCAGGAGGCCCTTCATTCTATCAGCTGCAGAGATAAAAAGCTGAGTCAACTTACAGAAAGGCTTTGTCCAATCTAGGTAGAAAGCCAGGGCCCTTCTTACGTCCGAAGCGTGAAGGTGCCTCTCTTCACCAGTCTCATGGGGCTTGGGGCAGAAGACTGTAAGGAAGATGTCCTGGCACATGTGGAAAGTAGACACCATCTTGGGAAGGAAGGCTGGGAGGGGCTGGAGTTGAAACTTGTCTTTATAGAAGACCGTGTACGGCATTTCTGAGGTCAGGCCTTGCAGCTTGGAGACTCGCCTTGCCGATGTCACAGCCACCAGGAAAGCTACCTTCCATGATAGGTGAGACAGGGAGCACGAGGCCAAAGGATCAAAGGGCGGGCCCGTGAGCCTGGACAGAACCAAGTTGAGATCCCACTGAGGGACCGGGGACCAAACTTGTGGGAAAAGTTTCTCAAGACCTCTGAGGAACCTGACCATCATGTCATGGGAGAACACCTTCTGCCCCTGGATGGGCAGATGAAAGGCGGAAATGGCCACCAGATGCACCCTGATAGAGGAGTGTGCCAGGCCCTGGTTCCTTAAATGAAGCAGGTGTGTCCCTCAAAGATGGCAGTGTGAAAGCATGCATCCTTCAGATTAAGGGTGGCGTACCAGTCTCCCGGATCCAGGGAGGGGATGGTGGAGGCCAGGGAGACCATGCAGAACATCAGCTTCAATAGGAAGTGGTTCAAGTCTCGCAGGTCCAGGATAGGTCGCAGACTGCCCTTGGCCTTTGGGATTAAAAAGTAACGGGAGTAGAACCCCTTGTTCCTGTACTCTGGAGGAAAGACCTCCACCATACCTATATGCAGTAACCCCTCTACCTACTGCGCCAGGAGACTCTTGTAAGAAGGGTCCCTGAAGACAGACGGGGGTGGGAGGAGGGGTAGAAAGCAACTGAAGGGGGTTGGTGTAGGAAAATTCACAGATGTAGGGGAGTGGGAGTATGAGATGAAGGGGCTTGGGGCCTGGCATGAATGGCAGAACCACGGGGCAGAGGGAATTAGGTCTTTTATGTCTGTGAGTGGCCTTGTTAAAATAGCCTCCAGAAACCCTGGCCCAATCTATAAGCAAACACGAGATTTTGCCCTTTAGCTCACTTCACTAATCTGTTTGCATAAACCTCAAATTCACATTGTTTACCTTTCATAGCCAATCATTTTGGAGATTTTTTTAAAACCAATTACATTTGTATCCTCACACTTAAAAAGCACAGCCCCTGCACACAAAAACAGAGCCTGAATTACCTATTGCAATTTAGGGCCTAATCCAGTGCCAACTGAAGTCAATAGAAGTTCATTGACCATTGGAGCAGTCCCCACATGATCTCAACTCAACTTCATACAAAGCCATTTCTTGTTTGCATTGGTGTTGTATAAACATATACTGGAGAAAGCCAGTCCTTGCCCACAAGAGCATACAGGCTAAAGGAGAAGCAAGGGATACAGCATACAAGCAAAGCAAAAGCTATTTATATTTCTAATGACCACCGTTAAGTATGATGCATGATCTCAAAAGAAAGGGCACCAGCACTCAAAAGCCACTTAACAACTCTTCCTAATGCATTTATCAGACCCTCGACAATAAGAGCCTGTCTCCATTTGGGATGTTATCGACCTGCTGGAAATCACAAACGTTTAAAAATTAGGACGACAAAAGGCTAATGGTTACAATGTATTAAGAAAAGTAGGTCTAAGAATGAACTAGTGGGATTATGTGGCTTGGAAAACAAGAACGCTGATTCTAATCAGCAACGGCTATTGATAAAAGTGCAAAGGTTCGTGTTTACATTTTATACAAGCGGTGATTTGAGAGGACAGCACTATAGATACTGATGGAAGATTATTTGATAACAATGAGTAACTGGATTTTAACTGGAGGTATTAGAGAGAGCAGACTAAGGTCTGAGTGTAATAGGGAGATTTTACACTTCTGTAGCACAGCCTGGCCAAACTCAAACTTTCAAAAAATCATGATTTTTGGAGCCTAACTTATGAGTGGCTTAAAAATCATGAGATTTTTAAAAGAATACATTTGGAGTCCTGTTTATTTGCCTTCCGGCTTTTGAACCTTTAGGGTTCATGTTTTCAGGCGCAAGGACTAGAAACTTACTTTTTAAAAACAAAAATAAATGCGGAGATTCTGTTGTAGTCACAGGATACTGAGGCCTACAGGCTATAAGGAAAAACATCAAATTTTGCAAAACTCACAATATATTGGTGAGAGTTTGCAACACTGGCTAGTGGAGATTTTCACTGAATCATCTTAGACCATTGTGCATTAACTGGATTAGGCCTTGAGTTACCCCTTCAGCAGCAAGGCGCAGTTAATGAAGGACAACTTCGTTTAAGCTTGGAATTCAGGCCATTTTGTGAGAGTCTGCTTCAGCACCCAGCGACCAGTCCAAGTCCTCAAACAGCAGCACACACTGGTCAGAGGCTCCCATGAGAACCCAGTCCGAGCGCCCCCACGCTACTTTGAAACAGGGAGCTACATAGTTTACATAGCTAATCACACACACACACAGAGCAACAAAATATTCAAACAAACTCAGTACTAAGGGCATGGTTACACTGGCAGATGTAGGGTGTTGTGAGTTAAACCAGCCCTCGGAGAGCACAGTAGGGAAAGCGCTGTAGTGTGTTCACACTGTCAGCTGCAAGCACACTGGCATGGCCACATTTGTGGCACTTGCAGCGGCATTGGGAGTGGTGCATTATGGGCAGCTATCCCACAGAGCACCTCTTTCCAATCTGGTGCTGTGGCTTGTGGGAAGGGGCCGGAAGGGTGCGGGGCATTCTGGGTCCTGTCCCAAAGCCCCCTGATGCATCGCTTCGCATCCCAGCAATCCCTGTTCTTCCATCCACATTTGGCACCATCTTTCAATGTTTTTTGGACTGCACGCTCTGTCTTCCCTTTCAGTCTGCGGGAATGGAGCCCAAAGTGCTGAGGAATATGCTGATGAGTCTTGTCGGCACATCACGTTTGGCAGTCAAGTTACTCCTTAAGATCGAAACTGACAGTGAGGAGTCCGACGATGATATCGACTCACGTAATGCATATGACATGAGATTGCTTGTGGCATTCATGGACATGCTCACCACCATGGAACACGGCTTTGGGGCTCGGGAAACAAGCACTGAGTGGTGGGATCTCATCGTCATGCAAGTCTGGGATGACGAGCAGTGGCTGCAGAACTTTCGGATGAGAAAAGCCACTTTCATGGGACTGTATGATGAGCTCGCCCCCACCCTGAGGTGCAAGGACATGAGATTGAGAGCTGCCCTGCCGGTGGAGAAGCAGGTGGCTATTGCAATCTGAAAGCTAGCAACTCCAGACAGCTACCGATCGGTCGCTAACCAGTTTAGAGCGGGAAAGTCGACCGTTGGAATCGTGTTGATGCAAGTTTGCAGGGCCATTAATCGCATCCTGCTCAGAAGAACCATGACTCTGGGTAACGTGCATGACATTGTGGCTGGCTTTGCCCAAATGGGTTTCCCTAATTGCGGAGAGGCGATAGATGGGAAGCATATTCCAATTCTGGCACCAGCCCACCTAGCCTCTGAGTACGTTTTTCAGAAGGGGTATTTCTCTATGGTTCTCCGGGCACTTGTGGATCACCATGGGCGTTTCATTGACATTAACGCAGGCTGGCCTGGAAAGGTGCATGACGCACGCATCTTTCGGAACACTGGCCTGTTGAGGAAGCTGCAAGCCGGGACTTTCTTCCCAGACCAGAAGATCACCGTAGGGGAAGTTGAAATGACCATTGTGATCCTTGGAGACCCCGCTTACCTTTAATGCCATGGCTCATGAAACCCTACACAGGGAGCCTTGACAGCAGCAAGGAGTGGTTCAACAACAGGCTGAGTCGGTGCAGAATGACTGTGGAGTGTGCTTTTGGCCATTTAAAGGGCCGCTGGAGCTGTCTGTATGGGAAGCTGGACCTGGCCGATGACAACATCCCCACGGTAATATCCGCGTGCTGTACCCTCAGGCATGGAACTTGTAGGTTCAACACCTGGAGGCTGAATTTGAACAGCCGGAGAGCAGGGCTATTAGAGGGGCCCAGCGCGGGGCTGCAAGGATTAGGGATGCCTTGAGGGAGCAATTTGAGGCCGAAAACCACCAGTAATGTTTGGTGCCTTGCACGTGAGTGAAGAGCAATGGTTCCAATGTTAGTAGGAACCTGTGTTTGCTACACTGACTTGCAGTGCCTGTTGCTTTCCTGGGCTAAGGTATCTTTTACTTAATGCAGTAATAAAGAACGGTTTCAAAGCCAAAAAATCAATTTATTTAAAAGAAAATTCATTTATTGAAAAGAAACACAACTGCTTGGGAAACCAGAAAGGACAAGGGGATGGGCTGGGGAACGATTCAATCACAGATTTGCGTATGTCCTGTTCTCATACTGTGCCTTCCTGCCTGGAGTGCTGTGCAATGAATGATGCACTTCAGGCTGACTAAAATATATGTTGATGGGGGTTGAGCGAAGTGGGTAAAGGCAAAATGCAACACTTAAGAGAGGCAGCATTGTTCACACCCGCAGAGCAATGATTCGCCCATACTTAAAGACAAGCACAGCCTACACAATAGCAGAATTTGCCTGTCCCAAAGCGAGTGCACATAACCCACAGGAGCCCCAAAATGGTGAGTAAGCACAGGGGCAAGGGGAACTAATTGTTTCACGGCCGTACTGTCCTCTGGGTTTCTGTGCCTTGGGGAGAGCTAGCAGCTGCCGGGGGCCCCTATACTGAACACTGTCCCCACATTTTCCACAAGAGTTCGTCCTGGAAGATATCTCGCTGCTGAGGGTGACCTGGGAAGCAAGGGAGGGTCTTCTACTACAATGCGGCTTCCGCCCTGGCCCATATGCAGCTTGCCTGTGTGCAGCAATGGTACCCCCGCCCCTCACGGCACAGTGGCGCGGACATGTTTGCCTGACTGGGACAAGGACCACAGTGGCTCTCCCAAGGAACCTGCGCAAGCACATTACCCACGTTCTGGCTGAGACTTTTGAAGAGATCACTGAGGCCAGTTACCGCGATGCAAGAGAGCACATCAACGCCCTATTCCGCATCTGGGCATGCATGCAGCCCTAACCCTCCTCAGCCCAAGAGCCTGCACTGAATAACTTCCTTCCCAAAATAAAAGCCGCTTACCGGGCACCTCCTCTGGTGTTTGTCCTTCCCCAAGCACTGGCCGCCACGACTGGCTACCTTCCTCCTGGCTTGAGAAGAGCTCCTGGCTTCATGCATCTAGGGATTCCAGGGTGTCTTCCTTCTCCTCAGCACCCTTGCTCCCGCTTTCCTCCTCCTCCTCCTGCCTTGTTGAACTGGGCTCTGAAGTGTCCATGGTGGTCCTCGGAGTGGAGGTGGGGTCGCCCCCAAGTATCGCGTCCAGCTCTTTGTAGAAATGGCAGGTCGTGGGGGCAGCACCGGAGTGGCAGTTTGCTCCGTGGGCTTTTTGGTAGGCATTCCGCAGCTCCTTCACTTTAACCCTGCACTGCGTCCCGGTCATGGCCCCTTTCCATCGTGTCCCTTGATATTTGCCCAAAAGTATCGTAATTCCTATGGCTGGAGGACAGCTGGGACTGGACAGCTTCCTCCCCCCAAACACTGATGAGGTCCAGCACCTCGCCATTGCTCCATACTGGGGATCGCCTGGCGCGTGGAGGCATGGTCACCTGGAAAGATTCGCTCAGAGCACTCCACACCTTGCTGAGCAAACAGGAAGGGGATTTTCAAAATTCCCAGAGAATTTAAAGGGCGGGTCTGACAGTTGGACACCTGAGGGCAGGGCAGTAGAGTTCAAAGTGATGACCAGAGTGGCTAGAACAGTCATTGTGGGACACTTCTGGAGGCCGATCAGAGCGCATTAACAGACCAGGGCGTCCACACTGGCGCCACAGCGCTCCAGCCGAGGCGCAGCAAGTGTTGTGCTTCTTGTGGAGGTGGATTACCAGCAGCCCTCTAGCCAAGGAGTCCGGATGCTCTACGTGCCTTGCCAGTGTGGACGCGTCGTGACTTAGAGCGCCCGGGACTGCTTTAATGTGCTCTAACTCGCAAGTGTAGCCAAGTCCTTAGTATCAGCAATATGAACCCATTTCTAAGACTCTCCCCCAGGGCCCTCAGGATTGCAGTCTACCCTCCAGCTCCACACTCACACAAAGCAGGTGTGCATTGTTATACCCACAGCATCATACCAGTGGGTCTACCTGAGGCACGAAAAGCTCAAAGTTGACACTTTCATACTTGGGTGGCAAAAGTTCACCATCTAAATCTAGCTAGAGGCACTGAAATAGATGTGCCCTGGCTGTCAGAGATGCTAAATAGGGGTAGCTCCCACTCAAGTCACCAAGTCCAGGTCTATATCACCATATCCAAGATCGGAGGCTAGCCACCACTGGTTAACATATGGGAGCGGGGAAGGTGGCTGTCTCCCGATTGCCCCCCTTGCAGTCAGTCTTCAGCCTATTCTTGTTTTAGTGGCAACTTGCTGCCATAGACATGACTTGGCCTTCCTGCCAAGCTACTAACAAAAGACCACCCATTCCAGGGTGTCCAAGTCCAAACCAAACCCAGTGCAAAATCTTCGCCCCACTCTCCAACTGGGCCTAGGCCCATCTTCCCAAGGTGTCTGTCTTTTCTGTCCTCGGGGCTCAGCTTTCACCCTTCCCAAGCTCCTTTTCATCTCTCCCCTCAGTCCTGCCTGGGCTCCTTTGGGTTGCCCCCTGCTCTTTCCTGAACATCCACTCCCCAGCCTTCCTGCCTGGAATCTTCTACAGGCCTCTGTCTGCCTTGTTCTCTCCTATGGCTCTTCAGAGTCTTCTGCACTCCTCTCCAGCCAGCTCCCCACTACTGGGCTTCCTTCCTCTTAAATCCGACCCTTTCCAGGTGTAGCCAGCAGGGCTAATTGAATAGAGCTGACTGGTCCCAAGGCCTCCTGGCCCTTAATGGTGCTGGCCACCCTGTTACAGTGTCCAAAGGAACAGCATGCACTGTGGTTTTCTCCTCCCTGCCCACTCAGATCAAAGCAGCGCTGTTGTGTGCCCATATTCCCACCAGCAATAGTCCTGCTGACAGCTGCCTGCCTAGATTATACCTGCTAGGAGAACAAAATCTTCAGGAGCGAAAGCATAATTCTCCACCAGGTCAGGGTGTACAACCCCAAAAGCACAGACCAAGCCCAGCTATATTCCATCCCAGAATGTTCCTCCCTATATTCCCTCATGGGCTTTTCTGGGAGCCTGAATCAGAGCAGACATATCTGTGCCTTGTCCTCTTACACCTGCGAGTTTTCCAGCCTGCGTCAAGCAGGACATGGCAACCAGGGTTCATCCCCTTACTTGTTGGGCTCCATTTTCTTTACAAATCTAATACAATATCTGAGCTATGGAATATTCAAAGATAATCTATGGCTTGCAGAAGTGCCTCCAGGAAACTGGTGAGAGAGCGGGAGAGCAAGGTTTCTATCGTGTATTTATATTTCAATAGCACTCTGGGCTCAGTTGTGATAGGCGCTGCAGACACACACACACACACACACACACACACACACACACACACACACACACACACACACACACACACACACACACACACACACACACACACACACACACACACACACAGTCTCTGCCCTGAAATGAAGACAGACAAAGGGTGGGAGGGGAAACAGAGGCATCAAGGTAAAGTGACTTGCCCAAATTCACAAAGCAATTTAGGATCAGAGCAGACAACAGAACTAAGTTCTCCTAACTCCCACTCCGGTGTCCCATCCTCTAGATCACACCCCTTTCCTGGTATCTGTAGTAGGAGGAAAGAATGGGGCAGGGGGATGGACACAAATTACAGCTACAGTGAGCCAAAGGGGAAGTCAGTAAGAGTTTTTGGTGCAGAAGGGATTCAGGCTCACAGCATTTACATGACTATAACAAACTGATAAATCTAGCTTTAACAAAATCACACTAATTTGCTACAGTTCTAGCACCGATATGCTCTAGTTATGATAAAAAAAATAGGGCTGTCGATTAATCGCAGTTGACTCATGCGATTAACTCAAAAAATTAATCGCGATTTTAAAAATTAATTTGCTATTAATCGCACTGTTAAACAATAGAATACCAACTGAAATTTAGTAAATATTTTTGGATGTTTTTCTACATTTTCAAATATATTGATTTCTATTACAACACAGAATACAAAATGTATAGTGCTCACTTTATATTATTATTTTGGATTATGACTATTTGCACTGTAAAAATGATAAATGGAAGAAATTGTATTTTTCAGTTCACATCATGCAAATGCTGTAATGCAATTTCTTTATCATGAAAGTGTAACTTACAAATTTAATTTTTTTTGTTACATAACTGCATTCAAAACCAAAACAATGTAAAACTGCAGAGCCTGCAAATCCACTCAGTCCTACTTCTTGTTCAGCCAATCGCTAAGACAAACAAGTTTGTTTAGATTTATGGGAGATACTGCTGCCTGCTTCTTATTTACAATGTTACCTGAAAGGGAGAACAGACATTCGCATGGCACTTTTGTAGATGACGTTGCAAGGTATTTATATGCCAGATATGCTAAACATTCGTATGCCCCTTCATGCTTTGGCCACCATTCCAGAGGACATGCTTCAATGCTGATGATGCTTGTTAAAAAAATAATGTGTTAATTAAATTTGTGACTGAACTCCTTGGGGGAGAATTGTATGTCGCCTGTTCTGTTTTACCTGCATTGTGCCATATATGTCATGTTATAGCAGTCTCGGATGATGACCCAGCACATGTTCGTTTTAAGAACACTTTCACAGCAGATTTGACAAAATGCAAAGAAGGTACCAATGAGAGATTTTTAAAAATAACTGCGACATTAGACCCAAGGTTTAAGAATCTGAAGTGCCGTCCAAAACCTGAGAGGCGTGGAGCATGCTTTCAGAAGTCTTAAAGGAGCAATGCTCAGATGCAGAAACTACTGAATCCGAACCACCAAAAAAGAAAATCAACCTTCTGCTGGTGGCACCTGACTCAGATGATGAAAGTGAATATGTGTCGGTCCGCACTGCTTTGGATCGTTATCGAGCAGAACCCGTCATCAGCATGGACGCATGTCCTCTGGAATGGTGGCTGAAGCATTAAGGGACATATGAATCTTCAGCACATCTGGCATGTAAATATCTTGCGACGCTGGCTACAACAGTGCCATGCAAATGCCTGTTCTCACTTTCAGATGACATTGTAAACAAGAAGCTGGCAGCATTATATCCTGCAAATTGTAACCAAACTTGTTTGTCTGAGTGATTGGCTGAAGTAGGACTGAGCGGACTTGTAGGCTCTAAAGATTAACATTGTTTTGTTTTTGAGTGCAGTTATTTTTGTACATAATTCTACATTTGTAAGTTCAACTTTCATGATAAAAAGATTGCACTACAGTACCTGTAGTAGGTGAATTGAAAAATACAATTTCTTTTGTTTTTCACAGTGCAAATATTTGTAATAAAAATAAATATAAAGTGAGCACTGTACACTTTGTATTCTGTGTTGCAATTAAAATCAATATATTTGAAAATGTAGAAAACTACCATTTATTTAAATATTTTTGTTTTTTTATTATTGTTTAACAGCGCGATTAATCACAATTAATTTTTTAATTGCTTGACAGCCCTAAAAAAAGGAAGTAAACAAGAAGTCCTGAAAGAATTTAATAACTACCATATACGAATTTTCCACAGCAATATAAAATAATGGCTGTGGAAAGACTGATTTCTAAACCCTAAATCAATATCTGGATCAATTATTTAAGAACAGTTTGTGTTCCATGCTCCATCTGTCTCCTTTCATGATCAGCGGCTAGAGTAGCTACCTCCTTTTCTATTTCTTATTCTATAGCATGGGTATTTTGGCAGATTAGGATGATGCAGAAATTGGATAGTGAACTAGGATGTTGTCTTCAGCAGCTCTCAAAAATAAATTCAGCTCACAAACTGGAAGTATGTGAAAGAGTTCTTGTTTAGACCTGCTGGAAGGTGTATTTTCACATGTGTTAGCCCACGCCCTGTGAAAGGGCTGGGAGCTTAAATTCCACGTGAGTACTGGTGGTTTTGGCATGAAGCCCTGCATGTCTGGAAAACCTGACTCTCCAGACACTAAAGAGTTAAGAATATAGGCCAAGCCCTTCGAGAGAGAATAGATATTTTGACCAGTTCAATTTTTGGAGTGACCAACTTCTGATATTAAAAAGGGACTTGAATTTCAGTCTTTGCTGAGCATCTGTGCTCTGAAAGTCAGGTTCCTTTTCACACATCTCGGGTTAGGCACTCACAATCACTAGTCACGTTTTTGGATCTATACATTTTTTTGCACCTGTAAAACACGGTTCTGAAATAGCTATGCATATGCTGGTTTCTTTTTTGAAGACCTGGAGCTCTGAATGTTCGTTGTCTTCAGCCTTATATCAAATCAAAGCCATGTTTTAAGTCAGACATTACGGTAAGGCCAATCTCTGCATTTAAGCATCTTGCCGAAAGAACTAAGCAGCATCAACTACAAAGTTACACTACTTGGTACATTCGTTTTTTCCATTGGTGTAAACCGGAAAGAACTGTCGATTGGATGCTTTTGCAATCCCCTCCCCCACAAATGACTCTCATAGTGCTAATTTAGGCTACCAAATATGTGACAAACTATGGGGAGTGTGTAGAGTGGAAAATGTGTCTGTCTAGTGTGTCTATCCTCCACAACTAGTCAAGGATGTGGCCACTTTAAGAAGCGTCCTCTTCCACTAGACTGAAAATTTCCCAACCCATACACCTGACTCTGAGCCACCCTGAGTTTTTATTGCGTACCCAGTTCTTGGTATTAGAATGGTGGATTTGGCATGCAGGCATTTTAAGCAATGGGGCACTAGGTAACAGCACTTTCATGCACACCGCTATGTAAGCCTTTTAGTTTCTGTTATCGCTACCACGGGTCTTGATCTTTTCGCAGTGTAGAAGAATTTTTAGTGGAAGGGGAGGAAGAAGGGAGAATGGGTCATTTGTGTCATTCGTTACTTTAACGGATTTTCTCAGGTTGGCAGCCAGCACTGGCACCATAGCTATTGCTCCAGTAATGTTCTTTTTCTGGACAGTGTCCCAGTAGCACTGGAATGTTGCAGCAGATATGGCAACAGCACTGTTCTGCCTCTAACTCAGCATGCGATAGTATTAGACAATCCATCAAGCCTTTCAGAGGGAAATCTATAGCTGCTGCCTTAGCCCATCTCTGTTCATTATGTTACAGAAGAGAATGAGGCTGCATTCCCCAAATTTATGCTCTGCAGTAAAAGAGCTAGAGAACAGCGTGATGGCACAGCGCATAAAAGAAAATATTAATAGCTAGCTCCTTACCTCGTATAAATTAATGGTAGCTTCCCTGGCCTCTGAGGATCTGGCCCTAAATGTGCCTTTTAAAAATAATTAATGGCAAACTTACATTGAAACCTTATAGTTTAATGACATGAAATCACTACCCAATCTGACAAGTTAGTAGAGCTGAGCAAATAATGGATTTTTCAGTTCAGGGACCAAATTAACAAAAAAATCCAGTTCAGTTTGAACCCAAACCAATTTTTTCCAATATTTTTCATTGAATCAAAACCGTTTTTTGAATCAACCAAAATAGTTTCAGTCAGCTCGAAATGAGGAGTTGGGTTCTTTTTAGTTTTTCATTTCAGTTTAGTCATTTGGGGTGTTTTTCTCCTTTTTTGTGGTTGTTTTTTTTTAAACTGGCCAAATTTGGAAGTGAAATGCCATTTCAAAATGAAGAGTCAAAATGAAGCATTTCAAAACAAAAAACTCAAAACAAAAGATTTCCAAATGGTCCAAACAAAACATTTTTCTATTTTGAGAAAATATATTGAGGGTTTTTCTTTTTTTTTTGGCCAAAACTGATTTGCAAATATGGGTTGAATTTGACAAATATTTTTGGAGACCCCCAAAATGCATATTTTGACAATATCACCCATCTCTACTAGTTAGAACTGAAAGGGTATGTCTACACAGCAACTAAAAACCCACGACTGGCCTGTACCAGCTGACTCGGGCTCACAGGACTCAGGCTGAGAAACTTTTAATTGTGGTACAGACATTTGGGCTCAGGCTGGAGCCCGGGCCCTACGACCCTGCAAGATGGGAGAATCCCAGAGCTCAGGCTGCAGCCCAAGCCTGAATATCTACACTGCAATTAAACAGCCCCATATCCCAAGCCCGCAAGACTGAGTCAGCTGGCACGGGCCAGCTGTAGGTGTCCAATTGCAGTGTGGACATACCCGGAGAGTCCCGATGGAAACAAATTCCCAGGCAAAAACTTTGTAAGAGAAATTTTAAAAGAATATTCATTTAAATTAGCTGATAAAACTGGGTATCTACTACAAAAATCACATTTGTGAGCAATCATTCCAGTTACCAACAGACGTTTACTTTTACCATGTTCACACCACTTTTAATGGGCCATCATGAACATTCAGGCGAATGACTGGTTGATATAAATGTCACACCACACATCAGGGAATACCTGCATTAGAGTAAACGCTTTCCATTATGCACCTGTTTAATTAGCTCAGCCATCCAGTCAGGAAACAGAAACTCCTAACTCATGTTGAAATCAGTGGAAGTTAGAAGCTTAGATAACTTTGAGGATCTGGGCCTCAGTTTTTTAATCAGTCATCTATCTCTTAGGCAAAACTCCATGGGAATGAATAAGTACTTCAGTATTTGGCCCAATTTTTCTATAATGTGCTTTGAAACACAGTGCTCAAAACAAGATGAATATGAAGTGGAATCTAGGGTTCAGGGTAATAGGCCAGATCTAATTCCCACTGAAATCAGCTAGACCCTTTCTATTGTCTCCAGTTAGAGTTAGATTAGGCCTCATAAAATCATTTCTTATAGATATGAGCATCCATCAGCCTTATTCTCTTATCCAGTATAATAAAAATCACGTCATAATAGTCATCCCAGCATAGACTAGTTTCCATCATGTAACAGCCAGACAGTAAATGTTTGCCCAGCTCTCAGTCAAAGGAGGGGACCAAACCAAAAGAGACAAGCTGCCCTTTTAGGTTAGGTTCACAATAAAGCTTTCATTTACTCTTTGTTGGGATTTTTACTGATACGTACACTGTTAAAATGTTGCTTAAATTAAGAGGCGGGTTTGGGCAATGAGTCTCAGTGGTGTACTTTGCTATTTAATGAGCTTTTATTTTTTTAAAATTACTCAGAGAAATACAAACCTCCCACAGGTCTTAACCTTTTATCATCCCAGGTATCAAATACCGGTTGGCCTAGGTACATTTTGTGCAGTCCTTGTTTCTTATGCAAATGCAAACATCTATAGACCAGTCTGCACTGTAGTCGAATTTGTTTCATGGACTTCATTCTGTTTTGTACTTTTCACCTAAAAGGAGTATCAGGTAGCTGGGGGCTTCCCCACCCCCTTTCCCCTGCCCCCCATGAGGAGATTGTGGGAGATTTATTTTCTTCCTAAAATTATTGAGATAAATCCATCTGGGTGCAATTCCATTGAAGTCACTTGGGTTCCCGAGGGGTGAATATTTTTTATCACCCTGCTTCAAAGAAAAAGCACTACTATGTAGGTAATCTTCATGTATTTTAAGTGTTTCTACTAATGCTATAGGATGATCAACCAAAAATATAGATGCTTCGGTCTTTTTCAGTCAGGGTGTTTGTATTATGCCCGTACCTACATAGCTCTTGATCAAATCTCTGTTAAACCCCTTGAGCCAAAATCAGCCCAAATGCAACTCCACTGAAGTCAAAGGAGTTGCACTTTGTCTATCACAGGGCTGAATTTGGTTCCTTGAGTCTGAAGAATTGGGATGGGCAAACTTGCAAAGACAAACTTTCTCATGAGTTCCTTCCTCTTGTGTTTGGGCTGTACGTATCCTGTCTCATGATGTTTTAACACTTATGTTTCCAGTCCCAGGCAAAACTAGGAAGTAGAGAATCACAAAAGCAATGACAACAATAAGTTAACCACTCTATCTCAATCTCTCTCTCTCTCTCTCTTTTTTTTTTTTTTTTGTTAAAACACACAAACACACCCACACCACAAATGTTCCATTTGATTTTGGATCAAGAAATGGGTAGATGTTTGGATTTGGGCTTTATAAAGTGACATATAGATCTGGATTTTCAATATCACTAATTCCCTGATTTCTGGTCAGGGCCCAGGCTCATCTGTAATTGGATTAAACCAGCTGACTCATGCTCTCTAGTTCTTGTATAATGGACTATTCTTTAACTCAGTTGCAATGATAGTGGACTAAGGTCAAGTGGGCTGATCTTGCATGTCAATACATGTGTAAGTAATTTCATTTAAATCAATGGATAATGATTTACAGAATTGGGCCCATGAGGAACAGCCTATTTAATAAACTCTGCGCTTGTCTTGCAATCCTTATGTTACTAAAGGTTGCAGAGCTTGTGGCTAATTGTTTGAAATATGGAATAGGGAATTGTTAGATCCAGTATTCCACTATTTTTACTTTAAACATCATGGGCTATATTGCACCTTCACATTGTAATGAAATCAATGGGGAGTTCTGCTTAAAAATTCATAGCCTGGGATGGCCCCAACATTTTTACTATTAAGAAAATAGTGTTTATATTACTATAATTCCACATTAGAGAGACCAGGTGGGTGAGGTAGTGTCTTTTATTGGACCAGTTTCTGTTGGTGAGGGAGACAATGTTTCGAGGTTACACGGAGCTGAAAATTAGGACTCAAACTCGTCTCTCTCACCAACAGAAGTTGAGCCAATAAAAGATATTACCTCATCCACCTTGTTCCTCTAATATCCTGGAACCAACACAGCTACAATACTACATACTAGAATTCCACATAACTTGTTGCCTATTTTTAGACCAAGTTCCCCTCCAATACCCCCAAGGACAAACTGTTTGTAATATTGGTGACTAACTTATCTCCTTAGGAATGAGTAGGAGAAAAAAATGGCAGGAGTAAACAGTACTTATCAAAAAGAGATGAGGGAGCTGCACAGTGCATTATAAATGCTAATACACATTAAAAACTTCCCTAATACTAACTCACCATGTAAAGAATCACTTTAGTTGTATACATTTTATTGGGGAAATCTAGGTTGTTTTTTTTTGTTTGTTTTTTTGGTAAGTTTTATGAAAAATTCAAAATGTGGAAGTTGTTTACATTTTGCAGGATTCAAAACAGAGCAATTTTTTCCCCATTTTTGCAAAATTGTTAATTGACATTTGTATTGATACCATTATCAAAACATGTAGCTTTCTGAAAATTAGGTTTTCAGACATCTTAAATATTTCAATGAACATTTTGATAGCAGTTTCTAGTGGTTTCTCATACAAATCTTTGACAAAAATTTGTACTTAAAAAGAGTCAGCAAGAGTTTTGCAAACAAATAAAAGGAATGTGGGATTTTCTGCATAATTTTTCTTTTGAATGAAAGGCTATTTTTTTTATTTAGCTATTTTGCTTTTGAAAAATTTCAACCAGCTCTAGGAAAATCCTCACTGGACATCTGCACCCTCTGAAGTCCCCAAACACAGTGCAAATGCCAACTTCCTACTGTGTACCAGGCTGAGTTCCCTGTAAGCTGCGCGGACGCAGGCTATCAAGAGCCACGCAGGCAGGGAGAGGTGCCACTTCCCTAGCCCATCCCAGTCCCACCGGAGCTGAAGGGGAGAGGAGCCCCTTCCCCCGGCCCAGCCCACCAGAACTGCCACAGCCCGGGAGAGGCGCCGCTTTGCCGGAACTGCCGCGGCCCAGCCCTGCCCAGCCCGGCCCCGCCAGAGATCCCGCTGCTGGGAAGAGCGCCCTGAGCTGAGCTGCTGCAGTGAGAGAAGGCTGGGGGGAATCCTCTCTCCTCGCCGCAGCCCTGGAGCAGCCTGCACCCCAAACTCCTCATCCCCAGCCCCACCCACCCACCCCCGCATCCCAACCCGCTGTCCCAGCCCTGAGCCCCCTCCCACACCTCTCACCTCTGCCCCCACCCCAGAGCCTTCACCCCTAGCCAGAGCCCTCACCCCCTGCACCTCAACCCACTGTCCCAGCCTTGAGCCCCCTCCCACACTCCGAACCCCTCGACCCCACCCCTACCACACATCACCTCCATATTGGTGCACATAACAAAATTCATTCTGCATATGGACATAAAAAATTAGAGGGAACGCAGGTAGCAGGGCTGGGGGCAGGCTCAACACCTCCTAGCATACAGCCTAGTAAAGGGCAGAATGTGGAGGCGCTACAGTCATGGGCCATACAGTCACTGGGTGTCTGTATGTTCTACTGTCTCAAAACACCGTGTCATGGGGAAGCCAGGGGTTACATGTGTCACTACCCATATACATTTGCAGCCACCGCTGGCCACAATGCATGGTGTATCTAGGCCTTTTGTCCTGGCTCTCCGCACAAGGGTGAATTTTACCCATTATGTATGCTTTTCTGGGATTAGGTGCAAAAGGCAAGTCCCACCCAGGGCCGGTGCAAGGACATTTCATGCCCTAGGTGAAACTTCCTTGCACCAGCCCTGCACCCGCCCCCCCCCCCCCCGCCCAGCTAACACCACCCCACCCTACACACGGCCCCCCTGTGGCAGCCAGTCCCCCCCCTCCCCACCCCCTGCGGGCCGGCAGCTCAGCCCCCCCGCCTGCGGCCAGCCACCCCCGCCCAGCCCCCGGCTGAGCCGCGGAGGAGGGCGGCAGCCACGGCCAGCCTCCCCCCCGGCTCCCAGCAGGCAGCCGCAGTCAGCCGCCCCCCTGCTCCCAGTTGAGCCGCGGAGCCGGGAGGGCAGGAGGCAGCCGCGGCCAGCTGCCCCCCTGGCTCCCGGCTCAGCCCTGGAGCCAGGAGGGTGGGAGGCAGCCACGGCCAGCCGCCCTCCGGCACCCTAGGCGACCCCCTAGGGTCGCCTAGTGGGTGCGCCGGCCCTGGTCCCACCTAAGGAAATCTATTCCAGCTTGGATTCATTTGCGCCTCTGTGAAAGGATAATAAAATCTACTGAAATATGAAAGAGCCCCAACGCTGGCAGATAATTTATTGAATATTGTCTCCCGTGTCTATCTGAGTGACATTAGAGGGCAGGATTTTCAAAAACACCAAGCGAGCTAGGCCCTAACCCCCATAGATTTTAGGTAAGAGTTGGGCATGTAGTGTCCGTGACCAGGATGTGGGCAGTCATGCCTAGTGGTCGGAGCAGAGAGCTGCCCAAGCCAAGGATCACAGATAGAGGCAGAGCCCAGGGTCAGAACTGAACTCAGCAGACAGATGCCAGAGCCAAGGGTTAGACCCAAAGTCAGAGGTCAGGAATCAGAGCCAAGGGTTAGACCGGGTCACCTGGAGTGAGGTAAAGCAAGAGCAGGGCTGGACCAAGCAGGCACAGGACCTATCATAACTGTGGGCAAATGCTTTGAGCAGCCAGTGAACTGCTGCTGCAGCTGGTCTTAAGAGCCAGTCTGCGGATCCTTCCAACCCGTCAGGTGATGGAGCCAATCAGGCAGCCTGCTAGAGGCTAGCTGCGCTTATTAGATTGCCTGGAGAGTGGGCCTGCTGCAGGCCCTGCTTCCTGACGCATAGTTCCCTTGTGTTTGAAATTCTCACCCAATGAGCATTCAGTGTCTTTTAAGCAAGCAGATTTCAGCCAGCAGGCAACTGGCTTTCTGCCAATAAAAATAAATAATCCGCATACTATCTTCCAAGTTAAGATGTAAAACAAATTTGGTGCAACTTTCATACTGTTAGCAGAATTCTGTTTGAAGACCATAATAAATCCGTTTAAACCTCATTCAGATAGCGTTAATAATGTCTAATCTAAAGCAGGGGAGCTGAACTTTCCATTCAGTTACTTTGCACAATTCTTTTTGACCATCCTACCCTATTGGATACTACTGGTTGATTGAGATTTAACCAAAGATGGGTCCCTTTCACAAGATGGCCTATATAAAGTGAGGATAACGCCAGCTGGATTCATTTGAAAGAAGGACATCTTGGGAAGAGCGGACACACAGCTAACAGAATAAAACAGGGAGAATGAACACCTGAATCCTTTGCCTGTTCTTGTCTTGTAGGTATTATATTCTTTAAACTTCTTACAGGTGCATGTGATTTTTTAAAAGGAATTGTCACTTAGATATAGAGTATAAACATTTTACACATTATTAGAAAAACAGGCTGATTGATTGAAAATGTTTTTGTGTTGAAAATACTAATTCCAAGGAAAAAATTGTTTCTCTACGTGGGCACATTATCGGCTAAATGATACTTGTTATTTCTGTCTGCTGAGTGATCTGTGTAAGCTAGAGGAATTACCTAAAACGTGTCTAGTATGGAAAAATACAAGTATTGTGGCCCTGATCCTGCAAGCTGTTCTGTGCTGGGACGTGCCTGCATCAGTGCAGAGCAGCTTGCAGGTTTGAGGTCTGTGACTGAAAGGCTAATATTAAAGGAGAAATCACATCATTCACTCAACAGCTTTGCACGAGAGCGTGAGATATATATTGCAGGATAGCAACCATCCAGACTGAATATGGGAATAGTTTCTCTGTTTGGCTAATAAGTAAAGTATGTATTTTTACTCACCTCTACACTTCTTCCTCCTTCCACTTAGCTCTTCTCTTTTCTTCTGATTTTCTTGCTTGATTTTGTTTTTCCTGCTTCTCTTTTTTCCTTCATATTCATTGTCTAATTTCGATTCATTCATGTTTGTAGCTCTTTTGCTCTGTGACTTTTATAGGAACAAAAAAAAAACAAACCCTCGCAGTGGTACAGATCCATTACTAGACTCAGACGCTGAAATTGTCAGTAATGCTGCCAAAGAGGCAGAAGTGCCCAGTAAATATTTCTGAGCGGCAATTGCAATCAAGCTGGATGATGTATCAATACACACAAAATGATTTTTCTAACAGTGACAAAGGAGCATGTTAAACCACATCTACAATTCTATGATTGCACTTAATGGAATTTCTAGACATTTTCTCTTTTTTAAAAAAAAATCAACATTTTAAAAAAATGTGTTAAGACCCAACAGCATTTTAAAAGGCAACTCTGCTTTTGTTACCAGTGTATTCTCGGCCCCTTGGAAGAAATGGTGATTGTTGCTATTTATCTGCTGGACATCTTGGTTCAAGCCTTTGCAGCCCCTTGCAATCCAAATAAAGCAGGTAAAATAACTTCAATTTATTTTTCTAAATAAGATCTCTCATGGTTAAAGGAAGCCAAAGGGTTTCTGGTTAGGTAGCAATGAAATATCTATCTTGAGGGATTTAAATTATAGGCCCTAAAGTTTTTAATTCTGGCACAGTTTTTATGGGTCTGACTTTAGTCTCAGCTAGCACAGAAAACAAATTAAGGCCAAACTAAGGAGCAGTCACCGTGCATAAAGTTAAGCATGTGTGCATGTCTGCAGGATCAGGGCCTAAAACTGCCCTGAAAATAGAAATGAATATAAAGCATTCTAACATATCAAGGGCTACATCCTGCAAATCCTTGCCACATAAGCAGGCATTACTCATGTGACTCCAGTTGGACTACTTGGACTAAGGGTTTGTAGGGCTGGAAACCTAACATATATAACCAGGGTACTGTATTGGGGGGAGAGCGGGAAGTAACTTTCTGATCCTCCACTGAATTCTGCCTGGGAGCCCAATTGATTTAGTGCAGGACTGGGACCTTGGCTTGCAACTTTCAAAAATTAGAGAACATGTATTAGAAATTTATCCAGGAGCCCTTGGAATATGAAGTATCACTTTATCTGCATGTCCTCTGTGTTTGTGTCAACAAAATGGATCAGCAGAATCATTTCCATGATCTATTGATGAATTTTAACAGTTGCTCATGAGTAAGGCGCTTTACTCATGTGGTAGTCTGACTGAATTCAGTAGGCCTACTAATGCATGCAAAGTTACTTGTGTGTGGTTGGGTGCAGGATCAGAATGCAGTTACAGGGAGGATCAGGCTGGGAGTTTTGAAAGTTCCTTGATTTTTAAAAAGGGGAAATTATTAATGTCTCCACAACTACATTCTCAATCCTGTCTTCCTTGAGCACCCACAACTCAAAGCAAAGCCTGTGGATATGCAGTGAATTCAAGATCATGACCTATGAATCCCATAAGCAGCAGTGTTCTTTGGGTTTTGGGGTGGTTTTTGTAACAATATTTTGTTTCTGTAGCTGGCAGTCTAATTTCAATTTTCAGCCCACTAATGTTTAGGCTGCTTTTACTTTTTATATATTCAAATTCTGCTTCCATGTAAATAAGATGCACTATCCCTGCAAGACCAAGTAAGAAACTGTATAGCTATGATGTGTAATATCTGTACTTCATGTCTGGGTCCAGTCTCTGTACTGGTCTGTTTGTTTCATCTTTTGCACACTGCATTTTGGCTTGGAAATTGTGACAATTATGTTTATATTGGCACTGTATCTACAGCAATGGGTATTAACATAAGAACTTTTAGTAATAGTATGGCCTGGATATGAAGCTGCTTTGAATAGATGTAGGTCTACTGAAGACAACAAACACACTTGCCCAGGTTATTTTCAATTAAGTCAATAGTGATATGGTAATTGACACCAGCTAAGGATCTGGGCCCATAACATTAACATTAGCTAATATGACAATTTTCATTGTAGTACGATTTCACTTCATTTTTTCTTTGTTCGATCAGCTGTTCTAATTTTAATAAAATTTACACAAAGGGTGAAATTCTGGCCCCTCTGAAGTCAAAGGCAAAACTCCCCCAGACTCCAATGGGGACAGACTTTCACCCAAAGAATTTAGATTATTATGGTTTGCTCTATAGATTTAGGCTGGTGAACTGGATTTTCAAAGAGACCTAAATGGGTTTAGCCAGGCAAATCCCAATAGATATAAAGCCAATGGGATTCAAATGCCAAACTAACATAGGACCCAAACCTGCTTCCTTTAAAGTTAGTAGATAAACTTCCATTGACATCAATGGTCCTGGATCAGATCCTTAATCCAGTTTGAGGTAAAGGTAGGTCCAAATGTAAACTCCAGATGCAAACACTACCCACAAAATTCAGATCTAGATCAGTCTTAGCAGGAAAATGCAACTTAGAATACCTGTATTTTTTCCTTTTAGACATAATTTTGGTGTATTGCTATCCTAAAACCATCATTACAAAAATTCCTGAATGTCCCTATGGATGGGAGGTTAATCAATTGGCTCTTGGAGGCATTTGCTACAATGGGGTTCATGATTCGGGATACTACCAATTCACGATTCCAGATTTATCGCCCAAAAACAAGTCGTACTGTGGAACTCAATCAGAGGTAAGTACGTCTTGGGAAAAAATTCAGATCCGAAGAGTTGGCAGTTACTTTGTACAGCACAGGCCCGTTCCTAAGCCCACTGAAGTCAGTGGAAAGAGTCCCATGACCATTAATGTTCTTTGGGTCAGGCTATATGTGCTGTAACTGAGGCAGACAGGATGTAAACTCTGACGATTTGTCAAAGGCTCTATTGCTTTTCAATATCATGGATCATTGACACTTATGTTGGAAGTCAGATGGTCCTGCATCCCTGGCGTAGCCAAAATGCACATGGGATTAGGTCCACATTCAATTCATCTATGTGTGCATTACAGTCTTTTCATTACTTGTGTGCCCAGCTCTCAGCAAATGGGGCCTTAAGGCTTTACTGTAACAGAAATGCATAAAGAACCAGAACAGATTGTTTTGCTGATCGTTTATGTCACGAGAACTGCCTTTTCCTGTTTCAGACATCGGGCAGAGATCCCTGTTTGCATCCAATTTTCACTACCAGCATTTCTCTCTTTGTCCCCCCAACTGCAGTTTAAAAACCCTATCTATCACTTCTACAACTCCATCGTCTCCAACGACAGCTCGGTAATTGTGAAGAGCCAGCCTGTGAATTACTCCTTCACCTGCACTTACCATGCAAACTACTTGGTCAACCAGGCTGCCTTCGACCAAAGGTAACTCCACCAGGAGGAACGGACTCCCCCATTTTCAGCACAGGGCTGGCTCCATTATCAATAACATATGTTTCAGTCATACGAAACTTTCTCAATTTTCTAGAGTGGCGACAGTCCATGTGAAGAATGGGAGCTCCGGTTCATTTGAAAGTCAATTATCCCTCAACTTCTACTCTGTAAGTGCTCCTTGTCATCCGGTATTTAGTCTGTCAGAGCCTGCACACTGGGGTGAGTCCACTCATTTCATGGGAGCGGTTCCATATTTCCACCAGCGTCCATGAGAAGGGAATCCAGCCATAAGAGCTATGGGAAAAGGAGCACAGCTCCTCTGTTTTGTATGGAACTGAGCACACTGTCATCATGTAGCAGATAATTAACGTTGAATTTATAGGGGGTCCGTATTGCTAATAAATTAATAAGGATCAATCTAGATGGATCAGAGTAGCTCATATACCATTTTAAAAACATGTAATGTCCCTTTGTGGCACAGATTTCGCTGACTAGAGGCGTGTTTCTCTCTTGCGTGGTTACAGATTTGATTAGTGTCAGAAGAAACAGCCAAACTTTGCTTCTAGCCTAAACAAAGAACAGTGTGAATCCACAGACACTGCTGCTATCCTCCAGTCTCACTAAATATAGAAGCCCCTTTCATTCCTCCTGAAATTTGCTTAGCTGTTCTCTGATGAGCTGGCTGTTTAGTGTTCTCCTGAGATCTTTAGTTCACACTGGATTTGATTTCCAATGTTTGCCCCTTGCCAGCAAAATTTTCTTTTAAAGTTCTACCACCTTTTCGGGAGGGGGATGGGGTGGGGGGCGGTCTGTCTGCATTGACAGAGCAGCAACCAACCCCTGAATCTATTTCCATCAAATCACAGGGTAAGTGGGGGTGGCCCAGTAGCCTAGATTTTACATGAATAAAATGCACCACTAGTAATGATACGGAGCCAAATCCTGAGGCCAGGCTATGGAGAGGCTTTGCATATGGATCCTCTGCAGGGCTTGGATGGATGGAATCTTCCCCTATCCCTACTGGATTTAGGGTACCAGTGGAATCTTCCCCATCCCTGCTGGTTTTAGGGAACCAACAACCAAAGGCTTTGGTCCCTGCTTATGTTTGTTATTTGTGGTGTGTGACTGATCTGTTAAGTACCACAGTACTGCATGCTAGTTCCTGGCTGAATGATGGAAGAATAACAAATGATGGAGAATGAACAAGCTATTTCCAGTCTGTTCTTTAGCCAAGTTAATTATTTGAACTAAAATTCTTGAGGCACCAATGAGCCAGTAGTCCTCCTTGAGTACTCACAGACTACAGATAATGACCACTACGAAAAAGTGTGGACCTAACTCATGACATGTATTGGCAAAACATGAGTGAATCACTACTTTGTTAGGGCTGCTCAAAATATTCTGAACAAAACATTTTCTCTTTAGAAAATGGGAAAAAGCTCAGTTTTGGTGGAATTTTCCATCAGCAAAATAGCTGCCATGGGGCCTCATGGGAGTTGTAGTTCCGGGTCAGTCATGCCCCCATTTGCCCAAGTGGGCCCAGCTTCCAAGCCAGACTCACTCTCTCATGAGACAGTGCAGTTTCTTGTCTCCCCATTGCTGAGCTACTGTCACAACCAGAGTGGTCAAAGCGGGAGTCAGGCCAGGTCGGGTCCCAGAAAGCCAGAGTCCAAGACAGGCCAGAAAGCAAACCAAGAGACAGGTGTCAGGAGACAGGCAGAGTCAGAAGCCGGAGTCTCAGGTCTCTTACACGCCGGGTCTGAAGCAGAGGCAGGCAGGCAGTCTGTGTTGTTTCTTAGACAGCTCCCTGTCATGGCTTCCTGGCTTAAGTACTGGTGCCAGCCAGTCAGTGAGCTGCGAGGAGCTGCCACTCAAGTCCTGCTGGGCGGTACCGCCTACTGAGCCCAGCATCACTGGGTCCTCCCGCAGTAGCCTAGCCTAAGCCTCCTGTGGTGATGTGATGGCATCAGTGACCCAGAACCCCCATGGTCCCAGGTTCTAGCATGGCAGCTTATTACAGCTATTGTAGTGCATCATATAGCAGCATTAGACCAGACTGTAATTTGGGGGGAACATACTCTGTACGGAGCATGAGGGCCCATAGGGAAGAATAATGGAACGAAGGACCCAGAACTACAAGCCCCATGGGAGCATTGTAGCAGCTCATAGATTAACATTGAGCAGAAAGGAAATGAAACATTATGTTTGGATTGAAACAGAACATTTCCAAATATAAATATATATATATATATATATTGGAGCTTTTCATTCAGTGAAAAGCATTGACACTTCATTTTCACCCCAATTCAAGATGAAAAGAGAGGTCAAAATATCAAAATTTCCTTCAGGATGGAAATTGTTTTGCAATCAGCTCCATTCTTTGTACTATTCAAACAGCTCTAGTTTGGGGCATAATATTGCTTTATCACTAAATGGATCCTTCTACCTCGGCTGATCGCTCTCACGGTGATGCCAAATGGCTCAGAATGAAACTAAAAAGCATAAGGGGCTTGAGTTTTATAACCATTTTCATGCAGCTACTTTGATTGCCAAAATGGCCCTTTGTGCACATGGACTCAGTAACCACACGCCCACATAAAAACAATTTGGCGTGGGCAGCTATGAAAGTCATAACGAAATAAACAAACCGGGGGAAGAAACTAATAGAAAAATCAATGTCAAGTGGTACAGGTCAGGAAAACCAGCTTCACAAGTGCAGCTCATTGCAGGGTGAGGATTAATGATGCTCAAACCGCTTGTGGCTTCGGCATTCCTTAGAGGTTCCTTCTGTTTCTTGGCAGAGGGTGTCATAGTAGCTACGCTGGCATCTTAAAAAAACATGTTGCGTTAGGCTTGTGGCTGTCTCATGCCTTCAAATATGTGAATCACCTCAGGACAAAGATAACAAATACCTTGCTTCCCCAGTGTCTTCAGGATGGTGAACATTACGTTGTGTTGTAAAAAAAAAAAGGCTATAGAAAATTCTGCTTTCTCCCAGCAGAGGGCAGCATGGAGCCCTACATGTCCCCTTCCAAGTCTTAAACCCTGAGGAATGTGCCAGGGCCCTCCAAATAGAAAGCACCTGCTGTTTTACAAACAACATGTCAATAGGTTGCTACTGGGACGAGGCCAACGCAGCAGATGTGGTGGAGCAAGTGTACTTGACATGAGGGGCAGGGGTGCGCACTTCAGCAGTTCACTGCAGGAGGGATTTTGCCTGACTCAGAATTCTTCCGGCTCACACTAGAATAGGAGTTCCCCCGTCCTTTAATCAGATGCAGCGTACACTTCTGCCTCCACCCGGACCCTACCAGCACTTTCAAGGGACTAGGTAGCAGCAGGAACTTTGTACCATGATGCGTTTCCTCAGCCACAGAGTCAGGCAGGCCGGATTAATTCCATCCCAGCCATAAGTATGGTGCTCTTATCCTTCGTCCCTCACTGCCTTCTCTTGGCCATCTCTGCAGGTAGTGAGTCTCGTAGAGTCTGTGAGGATTGGCACATCCAGTTTCTGCCTTCCCCGTCATCCATTCTTCTTTCTGCAAAAAGGCTAAGCAATTATAAACCAGTGTAGCGTTCTTAATGTCACGGACCATCCCACGGTTGTTAGCCTAGGTACAGTCTTTAGGTTTAAGTTCAATACAGGCAGCCTATTGGATATTTCAAAGCGATGGCTACAAGAGACTGCTGTAATGTCTCTAGGCTTTTTTGGTCCAGAGGAATGTGAGAAAAACAGTGCTAGAGAATGAGAAAGTTAGGAAACAAAGCGAGGGAAGAAACAGATGAAAGATGGTTCTGTGGAGCTTTGGGGCTGTGTATCTATCTATCTAACGAGATAGAGAGCAGTTTGAACTGCACACCACACGTTTGTTTACACAATTTCAGTCTCTTACTAGCTTTGTTTTGCTACAGTGCAATGAGAAGCTGCGAGGCTCAGGGTCCCATGGAGACATGCTTTGTCTGGACGTCAGCATGCAAACCTTGTCAGTTCAGCAAAACACATTTTGCAACTCAGGCTGTCTTTTGCAGAAACCTCTTCTTTCTTGCTGGACATAAACATAAGGTAGCTGGCTAGCCCCTTTCCTGACAAAAGGAAGATGGTTTCCTGAGCCCTCCTGCAACTCGACTTGGCAATTTAAGCCTTAATCATGTCAATGACTGTTGTGATCTGACATTATGGGGGAAATGCTGATGGATGGATATAGTGATACGTAAAGCTAACCGTGTCTGACCCCATATCAGAGCATCCCTGAGCAAGGGAATCCCGACTTCTGAACTCCATTTTTCTGTGGTTAGCTTTATTCTGTAATCACATGTCTTTGCTTTGGTGGTGTTATTAATGCACGCTGTCTCTTTCTCTCAAAGAATGCCAAGTTTTCAAGTAAAAAAGAAGCTCCCTTTGTCGTGGAAACCTCAGAAATTGGTTCAGATGTATTTGCTGGAGTGGAAGCCAAGGGGTTAAGTAACAGGTATGAAAGGTATTGATTTACACCTGGGAACTGTCGCGGACAGATCGTTTGTTGCTGAGGTCGGCGTATTGGTTGGTTTCCTCACAGGTTTAAAGTGGTTCTGAACAACTGCTGGGCAACACCTTCATCGGAGTATTTCTACCAAATCCAGTGGCCACTGATCACGAAAGGGTAGGTAATTGTACGAGTGGGGCCAAACGATGTGTTACTTGGATGGGTTACGTGAATATCAAGTTGGGTGGTTTTTAGGTCATGTTTGTTCTGGTTGGCAAAGCAAGATATTCGTGTCTACAACCTGTGGCTCCGGAACCGCATGCGGCTCTTTAGAGTTTAATATGCGGCTCTTTGCATAGGTGCTAACGCCGGGGGTGGAGCTACAGCCATTAACTTTCCAATGTGCCGGGGGGTGCTCACTGCTCAACCCCCTGCTCTGCCCCAGGCCCTGCCTCCACTCCACCCCTTCCCCCAAGGCCTCTGCCCCTTCCCCCGAGCCTGCCATGCGCTCACTGCTCCCCAGCCCCTGAGCCTCCTGCGCATGCAAACAGCTGATTGTGGCAGGCGCTGACAGGCAGGGCTGCTGGCGGGCGGGAGGCACTGGGGGCTGGAGCGGGGGGGGAGCCGATGGGGGGCTGCTGATGTATTACTGTGGCTCTTTGGCAATATGCATTGGTAAATTCTGGCTCCTTCTCAGGCTCAGGTTGGCCACCCCTGGTCTACAGTAATACAAACTGTGCACAAGAGGGATTGGTCTTGCGGTTTGAGTAGCAGCCTAGGAGTTATGGTACTGAGGCACATAGTCCAGGACAGATTAATAGGTAATAGCTTGTTCCCTAGAGGACTATGTTGTCCCTCCAGTGTTTGTAAAATCATCCAAGGATGCCAAAAGTAAGAAGGTTGCATGAAGAAGGTGTATCACATTCTGCTTTCACTCACACCCAAGCAACCCATGTATTCCCTACATGTCATAATGGTGCAGCTGAGAGCAGAATGACTATCAAGATGGGCTCAAGCAGAGCATCACGAATGCCTGTATCACTCCAGTCTCAGTCAAAGGGAGTATCCCGATACTGCTATTCGGAGAAGGCTAAACAAAGCAGAGCATCAGAAATGTAGGGCCGTTAGGCCGTGCAGCTATTTCTGTTCTCATGACGCTTTTCAATATGACATTTAGGTGCGCGACAGACAACTCTATCTTGGTGCATGAAAATGGGAAAAACAGCCGGGCCACCTTCCAGTTCAACGCTTTCCGGTTCCGAAACATCCCCAAACTGTCCAAAGTCTGGCTGCACTGTGAGACACATGTATGTGACAGTGAAAAGTTTTCCTGCCCTGTGGTAAGTCCTTCTGCTATGCATTAGAGATGGGCCCAAGCTACAAAATTCAGATCCAGGGTCGTTAGCCCCCAGTCAAGTGTTTGGAATCTGGAGGTCTGGTTTGTTTCTTTGCTCTCAAGAGAAGTTTCTTCATTGTATGGTTATGTTCTGTCCACTAGAGGGAGCCAAAGCAATGCACTGGAGTCAGCACATAACTTCTCCCTATGTTGAGTAGGCTGATGTCTGCATTTCAAGTTGGATTAAATGTTTGGGTGCAAATTCAGTTTTTTTTTTTAATGGAAAAAGTTCAGTGAAAGACTTTTGTAGAATTTGTTTCAGGATTTTCCACCAGCAATAGAGCTGAGTGAAAAAAGGTATCGCCATTTTGAAAGAACCCGTAAAAGAAAACAAAAATCACGAGTTTTTCAAAAAATGTTCACTGTTTTTTCCAACCAGCTCTATGATTCCCTGACCCATGACATGCAACTAAGGCCAGGAAACAGTCTCCTCCCAGTCCTCCTGGATGTCCCACTTATCATCACCTGGAGCCAGAAGTGAACAAAATCATTTATGAAAATAAAGCAAACAAAGCCACGCTGGTGGTTGCAGTACTTCCAAGTATTCCCCTTATCAGGGTTCAGCTGCCACAAATCTTCTGCAGCCGGCCTGAGGGTGTAGGATGGGGATTGTCGCATTGAGACACAAAGAGCTCCAGGAGTCTAACAGCTGGTAGAGACCATTCTGACCAGGAAGCCCCGCAGTCTGTCTGCAGCAGATAAGCTTGAACCCAGGTGGTGGCTCTGGGGTCACAAGCGATGTATGTTACTATGTGCAGCTTGGGTACAAATAAACAAGTTATGCGATTTGGAAGGACCAGGGAACAGGCAAGATCACTCAGGCCGTAGCACACTGGTTCCAAGACCAATAGTGACAGAAGGCGTTATGCTACATATTTGGTGGTCTATGAGGAATTAATTTGGCGGTCTCAGGCCACTACCCCATGGACAGGAATCTCAGTTGGCAATAACCATAGCAGTATCCTCAGTGATCACCTCATAGAGCGGCCAAGGATTGAACACATGGGGATCAACCCTGCTTTCCCCTCTAGAGAGGGTTTCTCTAAGCTACTGTGGAGAGGGCAGGTTGGCCAAGTCTGTGGTTAGATACAAGACTTGGGTTTTGATGGCAGCTGTCATTTCAGCACCTTAAAGTAGCAGCAAATTAATCTGAAGGTCATTTTTTAAGGACTGCTGCCTATGGCCCATCCACTCCGAGATTCTCAGAAAATATGTAACAGGGATTCTCTTTGAAAAGTGAGTGTTGATCCTGCTCTACCCCTCCCAGGAGTGACGCAAGGAGCTACTAATTGGAGCCTGTCAGGTTTCATTTTAAAATTTGAAATACAGGGACTGACCAAGATTTCATTTTCTAACAAAGGAAAACTGCAGGGTTGTTTGTTTTTTTTAAATAAATGACTCTGTCTGTTCTTTTGAGCCATGTGAAAAACGAAAACGGCGCACCGAACAAACCGGAGGAGTTCTAGCGGCGGAATTTGCAGTCCACAGTAAGTGTGGATGTTTTCTATTTGGAAAAGAGTTTCTCTCTCTTATGAAGTGTCACATATGGGAACAGTCAGCCATTCTCCATGCAGGGATGCAGGGCTGGCTCTAACTATTTGGCTGCCACAAGCAAAAAAAACAAAAACAAAACCCCAAGTGCCGCCCCACTGAAACAAAAAAAACCAACCCCCCCCAGCGCCCACGGAACCCCCCCCCCACTTAGTGTTGCGCCGCAACAATTCCCTCCCCACCCCGCCAGCGCCTCTCCCTGACGGAGTGCCGGGGGGAGGGCGGCCAGCCCGGCCTGGGCCCCGCTCTCCCAGCCGGCCGCAGCCCCGAGGGTGGCTCCACAGTACGTTAAAAAAAAACACCAAAAAAAACCCCCTGATCGCCGCCCCCCATAAGGTGCCGCCCCAAGCACATGCTTGGTAGGCTGGTGCCTGGAGCTGGCCCTGCAGGGATGAGAGTAAGAGGCAAAGGTACTGCTTCCATATAAATTTGTCCCTAGACAGAGAATGGAGAAGATTAGCAGCAGTTAAATAACGATCTTTAGACTTTGGTGGTTACTTGGAAGGGTTGAATTTTGCTACAACTGCTGTAGAAGGACCAATTCCAAAGTCTCTCCATAGATAAAGCGACCATGGAGTTCAGCGACTATAATCCGGAAATACACATGCGGCCTGGTTTAAGGGGCTGCATGCAGGGATGTTCCACCGCGGTGGAGGTGGGGGGAATTCTCCCCTAACTCTGCTGTGTGCCAGTGAAGCTGTGCTGCAGGGGCTTCTATGGATAAGCTGGCTGGTGGATCTGCACAACTGTGGATCCACTGGCCGCTCCTTCCAGCAATATCCCCCCTCCCCAACACACACACACACACACACACACACACACACACACACACACACACACACACACACACACAGCTCAAACCCATCACATCTGTCCACTTGTGCCTACTTCTCCCTAGGGAAGGGCCCAGAAGTTAGCACTCATAGGACTGTAGGATCCAGCCCTCACATGCAAGTCTTTGGGTGCAGATTCTTTGAACACTATGGGCCTGCTTCTCATTTACACGAGTGGCCCTTTACACCAGGGTGGCATTTAAATCAACACCAACTTTACAGCCCCGTTATGCTACCTGAGCGGTATAAAGAAGCCTTTCGTGTAAATGAGAATTCTCCTCACACGTACCCTGGTGTAACTTCACTGACTTCAGTGCTCTTTGTTGCTATATGCACACTTACATCAACGTAAGCAAGAGGAGAATTAGGCCCTGGAGATGGGAGGAGGATTAGTCCTGTTCAGCATGAAGTTCACAGAGGAGATGTTAAAGCCATGAGAGAAAATACTTCTCAAAATGTGACATACTTACTGCATGTTATCTGTTCTTTTCCCCCTAATCACACTGCGGGGGTTTGCCTTCCTTTAAGCGATGCCATCCAATTGTTCCCTTTTCTAATATTATACAGGCGGAGGTTTATCCGGTCACAACAACTTCTCAGGTAAAGAGCAAAATATGTCACCAAAAATGTCCACCCCAGAAAGCAACTGTCCATATAGCTCCCATATACTTTTTTAAAAACTTGTAAATCTACTCAGAGCAAACGGAGTTCCTACAGAAGAAAGAATTTTCAACATCGATTTTTTATTTTGCAACATTTATGTGGTTCGTTTCCTTTTTTGGCACTTGAGGTACCTTGGACAGTGAAACTAGACCTGTCAATTGCACTTGCTGTCTAGTGTGAGTTTCACTCTTATTTTCATGCACTAGCCCTATGCTGCTGTGGTTTGGGGATTTCCACCACGGCAGAAAGAATGTTCAACTGCAGAAACAAACCCATGTTTTCACTAACTTACCAAAAATGCCATGAAAACATTTCTGTTCCTGTTAGGGTTTGTAAAACACATTTCAAAATCTAACTATTAAGCCAAACACACTGACCGAGTCACTGTAGGGAGCTCAGATGCCAAGGTGATGGGCACAGGATCAGAACCTAAACAGAATTTAATGTAAGACATTTGAAGGTTTCCACTGAGAACTTACCTTGCTCTCTGTGATTTCCTTACAGCTATTCTCAGTCATCTAATCTTCATGCTTGGAATCTGTGCTGTTTTACTGTGAGACACAGCCCAGCTGCAGTTCTTAACACATTCCCCTGCTCCCCCACCCTATCCAAACACACTTTGTAACTGTACTTTACTACTTAAAACAATGTTTATTTTACTCATGGGGGGCGGGGAAACTGCATTGTTTTACAGGAAAAATAAATAAAACCTGGCTTGATTGTTGTTTCTATAATGACGGGAAATAAGGACGCTGATCTTTCTTTCTCCAAACTCTGCAGTTATTTTATAAAAGTGAACGGCAAGGGCTTACACGTGCCGTTCACTTCTCCCCCTTTGAACCGGTGTGGTGTGAAACAGTGCTTGTTTCTACTATGTAAGTGTCCAGGGGTGGCACCGCACTCCTGCCCTGAGGGGGTTAAAGAAGCCCTGGAGAGGGCTGCAGCTCAGAAAGCTGGGCTGATTGGCAAGGCAGCCACAGCTGTGGCCAGTTTAATCAGGGCCCAGCTGGCCCTTATAAGAGGGCAGTGGGCCTGGAGCAGGGACACTCTCTCTGCTTTCAGAGAGGGAAGGGCTTGGCTGCAGGGACCTGAGCAGGTACCTAGAGTGGAGGAGGGCTGGGGAAGGCCTGGGGAGCTCCGGCCTGAGAAAACCCCAGGCTGTGGCCTAGGCCAACTGGGTACAGGGGTTGCAGGGGGCAGCCCACAGGTAGGCCGAGGCAGCAGGTCCAAACCCAACCTTGCCAGTGATGAGTGGCTTATATTGCAGTCTGCCCCAGGGCACGGGGGCTAGCTGGAGACTGGCAGTAGCCTGTGACTGAGGTGAGGTGGGGATAGTGGGTTGGGAGTTCCCTAGGGAAGGGAGACCCAGATCTGGGGGGTACTGCCAGGGGGTGGCACCCCAGTTAAAGGGGCACTGGGGGTCTGGGAGGGACATGGGGCCAGAGTGGTAAGGCGGATCACCGGCCTGCAGAGGGCCCTCCATAGGCTGGCTGAGCTAATTCCTGACAACTACCAGCAGGAGGTGCCGCCGGGTGAGTCTGACCCACTTACAGTAAGAAACACAGGGACATGCTATCTCAGCACTTCCCAAAGCTGAGCCCCCTTCAGGAACAAACAAAAAGCCCACCAGTGGTAGCCCCCTTCCATTAGTTCTTGTTAAAGACTTCCCCAGCTCAGTTTAGGACTCAATCCTGCAAGGTGCTGAGCACTCAGCCACGATCCAGTGAAGCACTTTAAGCGCATGAGCTGTCCCATTGAAGTCAATAGGATTATTCATGTGCATAAGTACTTCACCGGATTGGGCCCAAATGCTCAGCACCATACAGGACTGAGCCCTCACACATCTCATGCACCTCACCTCCTCTGCCTACCCCTTTGTGACCACCAGGGCTCTGAGCACCACACAAGGGGAAATGTTGCATGAACTTGCACCTAGAACTATGTTGGCCATAAAAACTGACTCCGTGGAGAAGCAGATCAATATAACCTAGCGTGGCTCCATATGTACAGACACCACTGTTGTCAGCAAGGCACAAGTCCTCACCCCTTGAACTAGAGAAGTATTTAAAGTGCAAGTTCCTTGGGGCACTCACTCTCACTAAGGCTAGCTGCTCAGAAATAAAGGTGTGATGGCAGCACATGTAGGCATACCCAAGTTAGACGTGATCAAACTAGCTCACTAAAAATAGCAGTGGAGAGGCAGCATGGGGCTAGCCACTCCAACATATGGAGGGTTTCAGGCAGACTTGTAACTGGTGGGGCTATACTGCGACGTTGCTTTTTTTTAAGCAGGCTAGCGCAAGCAAATCTAGCTCCGGTTTGTTCTACGCCGGCCGCAAAAGCACCTCCTGACTGCAGTGTTCAAACAGCACCTAATACAATGGAGCCTGATCTCTGCTGGGGCCCTAAGATACTATCACAATACAAATTATAATAGTAACAACAATTCTGAGCTGTCATTTGGTGGCAGGTACTTATCACCTCTGGGGCTTCCCACTAGAGGGAGACATGACCATTTCCCGAGAGTGAGATATGTTGAACTGTAGAATAGTGTCTTATGGGACGTGATGGAAGGTCCATTGGTTGACACATTTGAAACCAGATTGGACAAAACACTTGAAAATGTCCAGAAATTTTCCCACATTCTTCCAGTGGGCAAGGAGATGGATGGAGGATCTAACGGGTCTTTCCATCAAACTTTTATGTATCTATGATAAAAGAGACTAAAACGAATACACTAGGCATAATCAGTTTTTATTTGCCCCCATTAATCCCAGTGCCAGCAGTACACATATCTATACATACAGTACAGAACACAGAACATAACTAAAACAAGAACATAGACAATGCCAGACTGGATCAGACCTGAGATCCACCTAGTCCAGTCTCCTGTCTCCAACAGTGGCTCGCACTAGATGCTACCCACAAAAGTGCAAAAAGCCTTCTGGTAGAGAGATAAGGTAATTTGCCTCACATGCCAGTTTTATCCTAATCCCTAATCAAGTATGATTTAAAGCCTGAGGCACCGGGTTCTATCTCCTTTCCAATGCACTTTGTTTGCATTAACTATCCTAACTCTGTTCTTTGTTAGCTATGTAACCATGCTGCCCCTCTTTGAACCCTGCTAAATTCCTGTAATAGCTGCATCCTTTTCAAGCTACCATTTTAATGTGCTTGCCTTTTCTCCATTTCATTTATTGGGATCATTGCTACTGATGCTATAATATCCTGTTATGGTTCCTCCATTCTTCCTTCCCACTCCCTCCCAGCTGCACCTCTTTGATACATCTTGTCTGACTCTATCCAGGCTCTTTGGGGCCGGGGCAGTCATGAACGATGTAATCATACACAGCACTACCAGAATGAGGCCCATGCCCTGGTTGAGGCCTCTAGGTGCTACCAGAATTATATAATTAATAATAACAATAGTTGTTGTTAATTCATTTGACATTGCACATATAGTACTTAACCACTGTAAAAAAAATAACATACAATTTCAGTGTTAACCTATTACATAAACTATGGCAGCACATGAAAGTCAACACCGCTAAAGCTAATGGGGGGCGAAACCCTGAAGTACTGCCAGTAAAGTACGTTTCAAATTTATTGTCCTTCTTATTCCTTGCTAGAGTATTCAGAGATGATACTGTATGTCTACAGGTCTCAAATTCTGCATAGGTTCTCTCTCACTCTGGGCACTATTTGCCAAATAGGTGTAAAGCATTTAATATAGGTAGTTTAATTTATCAGTAGCTTAAAGCAAGGATTCCTATTAGCTGAAATAAGTGACAAAATTCATGACGACGACCTCTGAGATAATAGTATCAGATCCGACTGTATTTAGCCTTTTGAGCCTACAGTGCGCACTCTCCAGACAAATTGTTCTAGCTAGGTTGGGTTTACATTGGGTAGATGGATTTCCTCCCTTAGGCCTGTTCATATCATTAAAACTGCCCATGAGAAGACATTTCAATGAGATTTTCCTGCTTTGAGATATTCCCTAGACCACAGCAGATCCTGTGGAATGTTCCAGAGATTCAAAGAGCATCTTGACTTCTTTTAAGTTGCACGTGGCTTTTTTCATTCTTTATTTGCTCACCTGCCCTAACACTAGGTTTCAGCCACCCCTTCCAGCTGCTTTCTTGTCTAAAGTTTTCCACCTGCCCATGCCAGAAGGAATTAACATGCTCGTGTCATGAAATGTGAAGGTTAGACAGTATTGGCTCTGGGTCTACCCTGCACCTTCACCAAAGGCAGGTTCTTTAGTCCATGTTGGTTATCTAGCCCTGTATCAGAGGTCTGGTATCACAACTCGTGTAGGAAATCTGAACTGCGCTCCCTTGATAGGTTCATTAATGTCGCTACTGACGATACAGCAGCTATTATTTTGCACCCAGGTGAGTCTCACTCCCATGTGTTCCCAGGAGCTGAGTGCATCACAGAATTCCCACCGTCCCCACCAGTCGTGGAACCAAGCATCTAGGTGCCATACCTCCCAGCTGATATTACACCGCTCCCGATTTAGCCCACGCAACCAGCTGCACGTGGTCAGAACACAAGCTATGAAATTTGGATCCTGATCCAAATTTGGATCTGTCGTTCGCCAAAGTTCAGAAGCGATTTGGGTTTGGGCTTGTGACTGGGTATACAGATCCTTAGGGGGTTTCAGCCAAGGCAGTCCCTATCCCAAAGGGGCAACTCAGCCAGACTGGAGCAGCACGTACAGGCTGCAGCGGTGACCCAGCTGCTATTCCCAGGGAATCCAGGAGCATTCTGGCCTACAAGGGAAAGACCTGTAACATTATTTAATGGGACCTGTAATGCAGAGAAGTGAAAGTGCACTTAACCTTCACTTTACCCATCTCCATACTGCACATGGTTATTAATTTCCCCATTTAATTGCTGTTTACGTGTCTAGTATCTGAGGGTTCATTCTGGAATGTGGCTGGTGGCGAGAGATTTTAGCCCATGCTGTTCACAACAATCTATTTCGCTTTTACGAGAGATCACCTTCCAAGACGAGGGAAGACTGGGGTCTGCTGTGGTTGGTGGGGCAGGAAGACATTTGTCTTGAACTCTAGTTCTGAAGATCTCTGCATTCGCCAGTGCAATGTTTGAACTACCATATTAGTCTTCCATTCATTCCATGTTGCAGTCAAATGGCCTCAAATTGTGTTCAGTATCCCCAGCAACAAGTTTCTCCTACTGCAATGAGAAGGTGATGGTCATCCCAAGTGTCAAGAACCACGGGGAGAAGTGGCACAATATGATTCAATTTTCAGTGCAGAAGAGATGAGGACTTCTTTTATATGGGTGACTGTAACAGGGTCAGGCCTGATCCAGCATGGGACCCTGCTGCTGACTCAGTTTCCCCTTCTTGGGTTTCTCAAAAGCTGCGCCCAGTGAGTCTAATACCACCCCTTCTTGGGGTCTGGGTTTATTAAGACATCACCACAATTATAAAAAAGCAACAAGTATAATAGCAGCTAAAACAAGTCTTTCTCCTGTCTCCCCACTCCAGTTTCTTAAGCCCCTCGCTGGGCTTCTTTCCAAAAAAACCCAGCTCCTCCTGCCTAGTGTTTCCTCGAGCCTCTTCCTTTTGCAGCTGTTACATCTCTTAAGGTTTCTGCTCCTGCCACTAACTGCAGGTTGCTCCAGCCAGGCCTTTGCCTCTCGCTGATGCGGGAAGCCCTTTTCCTTGGTCTCTCTCTCCAGATCCCCTTATATCAGAGGTTTGGTCCTCAGCTCTCTCCCTCTCTCTATCTCTCTCAGCTCCCCGCATCCCTGTGAGCAGGGCACCTCTGCCAGGTCCCCTCTGGGTTTGTCTGGAGAGCTCTCTCCCAGGTCTGTCCTTGCTCTTGGCTTCCCTCTCTCTGAGGGAGCAGGCTCTCTCTTATAGGAAGCCCTGCCAATGGGCTACCATCACATGATGCCTGGTCACCTGACCCAACCATTGGCTGAAGCCCAAACTCATCACCAGGGTCCTGATGACAAGGCACAGGTGGGGCTGAGTCCAAATCCCTTAAAGGGCTAGCCCGTCTTGTGACAGAGACTTTCTTCCAGAAGGATCCCAAAATATTTTACAAATGGATTCAAAAACGGTGGCCCCAATGCTGCAGTCTGGGTGTGGGAGTTTTGCTCATTGAAGTTAAGAAAGGTTTGGTCACATCAGCACTTCAGGACTGGGCTCTTGACATGTTATAAGAATTATTTCACCTCAGTCCGTTCCTGGTTGGAATGTGGCACAACAGTGCATAGCCACCTCACCTAGGAATTTTGGGTGGCCCTAATTCTTCATTCCCTGAGCTGTACTCAGCCATCATGGAGATTAACAGTTGTAATGGCTCCCTCAGGTCAGGGCTGCCTGTGCTTGGTATAATGAGCCTTACACCAGAAGAGGATTGGGGGTAGCAGAGTTCTGCTTTGCTATGCCTCTTCCTCGCCCCATCTCACCCACATTCTCTCATTCCCCTTACTCTGGGTGGGAGGGGGAGGCTGGTATATACCAGTAGAGAATTCTCCCGAACAGGGTGAATTCTCCACTGGCATTCTCTAGTTTTACGGTCACTTGCAGCCATCGGTGCAACACAAAAGGGCCTTTGCAGACGAGAAAATCTGGCCTTTTGGGTTTTACATCTCAACCAAAAGGCAAACATATTTTGAGAAGAAAAACGCCGGTCTCCAAATTCTTGATGTGCCACAGCACAGCAGTGCAAATGGTTCCTGATCTTTTTGCTTCCTCATTATATAAAAACTTTCAAAATGCATAACATGCTTTCTGTTTCCAGGATGTTTTTGGTGGGCTATGCATATTAATGCATTATCAACTTACAAGTGGTGAAGATGTTTCTCTCCCCTCTTAAAGACTACACTGCATAGGATTGCAACATACTCTCTGTCTTGTCTTCTAATCAACTAGTAAGGGAACATAAATAGGAAGCTATAGAACTGCATCTGCTTTGAAAGGGCATCTCCTGTGGGTAGATTTAGGAATTTGCCAAGGTTTTAATGCAACAAGCCAAATAATCCTCATGGGGGAAAGACTGTAGGCCAAATGAATTCATAGAATCATAGAATCATAGAATCTCAGGGTTGGAAGGGACCTCAGGAGGTCATCTAGTCCAACCCCCTGCTCAAAGCAGGACCAAACCCAATTAGATCATCCCAGCCAGGGCTTTGTCAAGCCTGACCTTAAAAACATCTAAGGAAGGAGATTCCACCACCTCCTTTGCTCATATAGATCTTACGTATGTCATCTGTTTATGACAGAATTGAATTTTACCCAGTGAATACACTATAACGTGGTGCAAAGACCAGTTTAATTCCCTCTATTTCTTATGTACCAAAGGTCATATCCTACCATTGATTTTAAAGGAGAACTTCCATTGGCTTTAATGGACAGTTCTTCATGTGCATCTGTGACAACTGCCAATTTGGTCATGACCAGGGATTGAGCCAGGGAGCTCCAAAACCTTTACATCTTGAGTTTAAGTACTGTCTGATAACTGGGAGCTTTAAGAAACTCAGATGCTGTGTGGATTGGCCATGTGGTGGTCGGTTGCGGAACACACACTAAACAGTTGGTTACACTTCTATGCCAGCATAGATCCCAAGTGGATTGAGTTTCAATTGAGTCTAGGAGTTAATGGGCAAGGAATAACCTGCTGTTTTCAGATTTAACAACCAAAACAGTGTGGCTGGAAAATGTCGCTGTAAGTGATAATCCCATCGCATAACCCAGGAATTGTTATTCACAATCCTCATGAACCATGATGGCATTACACTGCCGTGCCTCTGTTGAACTCAGACTGTCATGCTGGAACGAGAATATTTGGATAATACACAATAGGGTCAGATCCTGAGGTGATGCAGAACAGCATAATTCCACTGCAATCAATGGAGCAACACGGATTTAAACCACCCGAGGAGTCAAGTTAATCACTCCAAAATCTCCTATATTTCAATAAGGACACGTCTACACTGCATGTCTCCCAGCACAAGCAGAGACACAAACACTTGCTTTGCTCAAGGTAGCATGCTCAAACTAGCAGTGTGGACAGTATAGCATAGGCTAACCACCTGAGTACGGACCTAGGGGGTCAGGTGGGATTGTACTCTGGTGTCTAGACATTCTGGTATTCTTAGCTGGCTAGCTCAAGGAGAACTAGTGCATGCCTGTCTATATGGACTGGGAGGCACACTCCCAGCTGCAGCACAAACATACCTCCTGAGAGGCAACGCCATGCCTAGTAGCTTCAATAGACCCACATGTTAGATCACTCCACCAGTCCTTGAACTGTATAACTGCATTATCAGCATATGGATTTAACACCCTTCCCTACGGAAACCTTATCACTGTCTTACCTGCAAAGTTTCCTTCAAAGGGCCTCACAAATTGTCACTGACCTCTGGGAGAGGCAAGTGAAGATCAGCTTTTCCTTTTAACCAAAACGTTCTTTGCTCTCCTTTGCCCTGGCAACAGAAAGAAGTGAAAGTGGAGTTGTACAAAGGAATCTTGCATAAATTGCAAGTAGAGTTGGCCCAAACTAGGAATGTTTGGATTGTGGGATAATTTGGTATTTCAGAATTTGGTTTTGTTCTGAATTTTTCAGTTTCCCCCAAACTGGAAATCTTGGCGGGGAAATTGTTTTGGAAACATTGACATTTGGCATTTTCAAAATGAAATAGGCTCCCTGGAATCACGACCCCCCATAGGTGTTCTGTCACCCACGATGGTAAACATTTTCGGTGTCCCCCATACTCAAAAGGTGCAATAAAAAAAATCCAAAAAAACAAAACAAAAAAATCAAACCAACTCTCTCCCTGCCACCAGGGATTTGGCACCCCCAAGTGCAATGATCCAGTGCCCCTCAGTGTCAGTGCTCAGGGCAGCCGTCCTGACTTCCCACCTCTAAGACCTGCCCTGCCTGAAACCATGGCTGCTACTGACTGAAATTCCTACTGCACTCATGAAATTGACACGAATGTCGATTTCAGTCAGCAGCTGCCTGGACTCCCAGTGTCTGTAGCTGCGGGGCAAGCCCACCACAGGAACTGCTCTGGGGCACGAGACCCCAGGCCTTTCAGACTCCCTGACCAGCTGGATTCCAGGGTTGCCCACTTGAAAGCCCAGGGTCCCCGGTCCCAGAGCCATGGACCCTGGAACTCAAACCATTTTTGTCAAACATTTCAGGTTTGAGAAATGGGTATTTTCCAATGACACTGTTCCATTGGAAAACTTCTGGCAGGCTCTAACTGTAAGGTCTTTGGAGCAGGAACCATCTCTTGGTTATACCTTGGTACAGTGGCGAGCACGATGAGGCTACAATCCCTTATTGGGGCCTCAAGGCACTCCAGCAACATAAGCAATACAGAATAGTAATATCAACATAGAGCATGACAAGGTAAAAACCATTCACAGGATCCAAGGATGTGAGATGCTAAAAGGGCTGTGAAAGCACAAAGACTTCCCAGCATTGAGTCCTGTTTTCCTGGAATGCTTAATTCTAGTTTGCAAAGCACTGTCCTTTGTTAGGCAGATGGTTATCATATACAAAATGATGGAGGTGTCTGATTTAAGTCACACCATAGCACTGAACACCTCTACATGTTTGTTTTGTTTTTCCACTGATGCATTAACATCAGTTCATATCTAGAAAAGCATATGCAGGGCCCTCCCTAGCTATTCTGGAGCCCCTTGGGGGCAGGAGGAAACCACCCCTCAGCACTCACTGATGGCGCAGCTGGGGCTGGGTCTCTGCACTTCCCGCCACCAGTGAGTACAGGCCCGGCCCTGCTGCAGAGCTCAGGGGAGTGGGGGTGGTGCTGGGGCGGAGCTAGGGCGTGAAGAGGTGGGGCTGGGGCAGAGAAGGGGCGGGATGGGGCAGAGCAGGGTGGGAGCTTTGCGGAAGGGGTGGAGTGGGGACGGGGTGGGGGCGGAGCAGGGATGGGAAGCAGCAGGGCTGTGGCAGGGAAGGGGCAGGATGGGACAGAACAGGGGCGGGAGCTTTGGGGAAGGGGTGGAGTGGGGGCAGGAAGAGGTGGGGCTGGGGCAGGGAAGGGGCGGGATGGGGAGGAGCAGGGCAGGGGCTTTGGGGACGGGGTGGAGTGGGGGCAGAGCGGGGGCGGAGCAGGGCAGGGGCTTTGGGGAAGGGGTGGAGTGGGGCGGGCGGAGCGGGGGGGAAGAGGCGGGGCTGAGGCGGAGCAGCACGCAGATGCGCACTTTGCATATGGGTATTTTATTTTAATGGCTATTAACCAGGATGGGTAAGGAATGGTGCCCTTAGCCTCTGTTTGTCAGAGGGGGGTGATGGACGGCAGGAGAGAGATCACTTAATCATTACCTGTTAGGTCCACTCACTCTGGGTTACCTGGCATTGGCCACTGTCGGTGGAGAGGATACTGGGCTGGATGGACCTTTGGTCTGACCCAGTATGGCCTTTCTTATGTTCTTATGGGTAGGGACGGCCCTGAGCATACATTGTACATCCTTGAAAATTCCCCCATATGCGGTCTAGTATATTAGATCTACCTACTTGGCATGATAGGCTCCCATTCTGCACTCTCAGTGTTCATACCTTTACTGTTATGGTCCCTCTTTCTTGCAAGTCATACCCGCCGATGGATTGCAAGGCATTAGCAGTGGTTGTGGAGACATGGATTCGGAGAGCTACAGCAAAATAAATCTATTTACTTATTTTATAAATGTATATGACTGGCTGGCTGGGGAGGATTAACTAGTTAAAGGGGCAGGATCAATCTGTTTAGAACCTAAAGTTTAGCTCCTAAATGTGTTTCATTTTCAGCCCGAATCTTTTCTCCTGTTTAGAAGGGTTTGTAATTAAGATTTAGGCTTTAGTCTGACTCCATTTAAAATGAAGTCACTCAACAGAAACGGTCTCCAGGGCAAAAGCATGGTGTTTATTATATAAACCTCAAACGTCCTCTTTTAATATTTGGTATTGTAACATCCATGGCTATCTAGGTCTTTGCAGTTGTCACTATGCTGCACAATATGGTCATTCAGAGTTTCATGGCATCAGCAGGGAAAGAAATGAGCAAGCAAAGACCTCTCCGTGTAGCAGTATAGGGTCTATGATGCAAGTCATGTGTGTCTGAGGGCAGTAACAAACATACAAAACACCTTGTTCATTTTAAATTCTTCAAGGATTGGACATCCCAGCTGGTTGTGAAACATGAAACGTTGTCACTGTGGATAGCAGTGGACAGAGCAATGAACTGGGACTTAGGAGACCTGGGTTCTATTCCCGGCTCTGGCACAGGCCAGGTGGGTGAGCTTGGGCAAGTCACTTCACATCTCCGTCCCTCACTTTCCCCCACAGTAAAATAAGGATAATGATCCTGACCTCCTTTGTAAAGCACTCTGAGATCTGCTGAGGAAAAGCGCTATGTAAGAACTAGTTGTTATTATCTGACAACAATGATCTCAGATGTAAGAAACCCTCTGGGTTCATCAAACTGGGTTATCAGAGCACTGCATGGCAAAGGTTTGACACCAAAAATGTCAATTAACAATGGGTTAAGTGTCACACTGCCTCTGTGATTAAAAAAAATTCCATGCAGGATGACTGCAAACCCATCGTAAATGGTACCTACGCAAACTGGTACTTTCCATCCTTGATGCCATATTAACAGTGTCTCCAAACAGGCAGTAGCGTGGCATTGTGATTCCCACCACTCCTGCAACAACTGGTCCTAAAGTACAAAACAAAGCACAAACCATGAAGCTATCAAGACAGAAGGTGTTATGCAAAGCAATTTTGCCCTGCACTGGGACTCCTAACTAGGCACTGGAGAAGCAGTTTAAATGAGAAAGTGTCATAGTCTCCTATCAGGAGCCAAGCATGGGTATATGCAACTCCTAATTCCCAGCTTTGATATCAACTTCCATTCTTGACTTGCACAACTCATGGCTTATTGTCTCAGTTTTCGCAACTGCGAACACAGCAATAATCCCTAGCTAATATGCGTACAATTTCTAGTTCTGCCAGGGACCAGCTGGGTGACCTTGGACAAATCACTTAATCTCACTACGCATCTGGAAAATGGGGATAACAACACTGACCTCTTTTGTAAGGCTCTTTATGATCAATGGGGGAAAAAGAGCTAGGGATTATTAAAACAGCATAGAAATTCTTAGTTGTGTTATTAGAACTGAGACATGTATGAAGATCAAAACATTCGGACAATTATTTCCCCAGCATTTGCAGTTGTCACTGAAACACCCTGAGAAAGGAACATACAAATTGTCATACTAGAGGAGATCAGTGGTCCATCTACAACAACATCCTGACTCCAACAGTACCAGATGCTTCAGAGTAAGTTTCAAAACATTCTATAGCAGCTGGCAGTTGTGTAATAACCTGCCCATAAGGGAGATTTCTTCCTGACCTCTGTCAATTTGAGAAACTAGGCCTCACCACATCCCAGGTGACTGCTCTACACACACTGGGCTACAAAGTTATAGGAGACATGGCCTTCTCTTCCATTTTTGCAGATGAACCTATTCCACAAATTTGTGTCAAATTTTTGAATAAGTTTCATGTTGTCTGAAACTGTATTTTTCAGCAAATAAACTATTCATCTGAAAATTTTTTGCCCAGCTGTAGAAATTAGATCCCATTCACTCCAATGGTGGGTAACATAGTTTTAGGCCAGTATTTGTGAGATGACCTTGGATACATGCATTATCTTTTCAGGAAGAGTCCTACCACTGAAATGCACGTCTAAATGATCTTGCTGGTATATGCTGCATTGAGCTTCCCCACGAACTCTTCTGTCAGTATAGACTCCAAGCTGTGCCCGTATTGCTTGGATAGGAAATGGAAAGCACCAATTGAGAATGGAGGTGTCATTCCTTAGATGAATACTAAAGCAGACGCCCAACATGACTATAATCATTGTAAAATGTTTACATAGCACTGTACATTTACATAGTGATTTACAAACACAGGAAAGAGCACTGTAAGCGCTTCTGAATGTCTTATATTAATGTTCTAGACCTCGATAGGCCAAGGATCTCAGAGCACTTAAAAATAGAAACTAATTAATCTCCCCAGCACCCCTTGAGGACACTGAATGTTAATATTGCCAGCTTGCTGATGGGGAAACTGAGGTACAGAACTGTTATGTAAGTAGCTGCGGTCAGACGGCAAGTCATGGCCGAGGTATGAAGAGAATCCAGAATTCCCAACTCCCTGTCTCATGCTGTAACTGCTCAATATGTGCGACAGTGAATTAAGGATGAACCCCATACCCAAGGTTAAAACAAACATTTGGCCACCAATTCTCTAGTCTTTACTCAGGCAAAAATCCAAATTAAGGTTGAGGGGAATTTTGGCTGAATTAGGGCTGAAGGATAAACCCCCTTAAAAAACTCTCCAGTCTCATCTTAACCTGATGCTTGACTCATCCTGAGGTGAATTACGAATTGATGCAAACACGTGAATTATGTACTTGTGGCTCAATTTGCATGGACCGAGAACCAATCTCAGGATCGGAAGCAGGTGAGACTCCTGCTACTTACCTGTGTTAATGCCAATCCGCAGCTTCAGCTTCTCATTGGGCATGTGCCCTATCTTGAAAGGGATCATTGCACTGAGGAAGTGCAAAGACATTGTAGCAATTTCCTCCACGTGCTTCATTCCATTGCGGATGGGAAGGCCACTGGCAACCATGTAGGCATCTCCAATTGTTTCAACCTGTAGCAAGGAAAACAAAGCACGTAGGCAGCTCATTGCGTGTCTGGGGCACGGGGCCAATAATGGCCAATAGTAGAGACAGTGCAAACTAGTGGACTAAGCTTAAAACCGGCAGTTCAGATCTTCTACATTCTAGTCATGGTCCTGCCACTGACTGCACTCAACCATCAATAATTGGAACAATAGCAAGTCAGTGATATTAATGGGGTTTGGATGCAAGTGACTGCAGAGAGGGGAAGCCTGACCCTGTGAGTGTTCTCTCTCCAGGAAACTTCCCTTGACTTTGAGAGAAGCTCTGCAAACACCTTGCTTGCAGGACTGGACCCATCAATTGTGCTGCCTGAGAACCCGGGAGCAGCGCGTCTCACCTTGTACACGTCATACGTTTTAATGATGTTATCGAACAGGCTGTACAGGTCATTCAGGAGATTAACCACTTGAAGGGGGTTGCTGAGAGAACACAAATCGGTGAACCCAACAATATCCGAGAAGAAGATGGTCACGGAATCAAAACTCTCAGGCTCCACGGATTTCCCAGCCATGAGCTGCTCTCTAATGAAGCTGCGACAGGAGGAGAAAGTGATCATTTCCTTCATGTTTGTTTGCTTGCTCTCCCTCCACCTCAGAATAAATCCATTTGGCCTTAACGTCCTGCGTGTTTGGGAACTACACCAAATGGCCAATTTAAAGCACTTTTAAGGCTGCCTTAAAAATCCCCATACCAGATTCAATCTGGATTTACACCAGCTTCCACTTTGGCAAAAGGTCCCCAAATTAAAGCATCTACTGGAGGGAAATAGGGTGCAACAGAGGAAAGTGGCCACTTGCCAGAGAGGTGTGTGAGGGTGAAGGTCAGTGGAGCCCAAGAAGTTGATGGCATTAAATGCGTTTTAAAATGATGCTGGCTAGCCTGGATTCAGGCTATACCTACAAAATATTTGACAAGGAGGAAGGGAGCAGGTGAGCTGAGACCACAACGTATGCTGAACAGTTCAGTCTGATTGTTTCCTTCTGCGCCTCATGTCTGGTGTGCCCAGCTGTAGTCCTTTGTCTTGGGGCTGGTCTACACTAGGGGCAGGGGATCTAAGATACGCAACTTCAGCTACGTGAATAACGTAGCTGAAGTCGAATATCTTAGATCGATTTTTAAAAGTACTTACCCCGGTCCACACAGCAGCAGGCAGGCTCCCCCGTTGACAGCGCTTCCTCCGCTCACGGAGCTGGAGTTCCGGTGTCGACGGGGAGTGGCTCTGGGATCGATTTATCGCGTCTAGACGAGACGCGATAAATCGATCCCAGAACATCGATAGCTACCCACCGAATCGGGTGGGTAGTGTAGATGTAGCCTTAGACTGTCAGCTCTTTGGGGGAACAGTCTTTTTGTTCTAGATTTGTACAGCAAATCTGTAGCACCTAGCACAATGGGCTCCCTGGTCCCTGACTGGAGCTTCTAGCCACTGTCACAATATAACGAATAAGAATAATTCATTGCTTAATTACCATTCATTTGTTAGAGCCCAAGGCAACAATCCACCTGTTTTTCAATAGAATGAGACTTTTTGTCCCAAGCTGTGAGCATGTGAACTACTACTAAGCATATGATTGCCACATTCAGCTTCAGAAGACACTGTACTACCAGTGTTTAAGTTACTATAGTACTTTGCAAAGCATGCTGAGATACACGGAGTATGAAAGGCTCCGTCTTGCACCAAATTCTATTGTTGACCACTTCTGAGCATACAAAAGTTGTTTGATTACCTGGGCAACATTGCTGACAAAAGTTTATCTGTCTTTTTCTTCTCTGCCACCAACTGGGCTGTCCTTTCTTCCACCACTTCCTCCAAGTGATTGGCATACTTTTCCAGTTTGTTTACCATGTTATCCAAGATGCTGATGTGACTAATGGAATTGTTCAAACAAATATTTTTTTTTAATTTACACAATAGCACTAAGTAATACAAAATATTGATGGGAACTGTATTCCACTTCCATTTCCATCAAAGATCCCCTCTAGCATCTAGAGTTCCTGGGGGAGAAATGACTTCCGATACTTGGCTACTCCCCACTATGGGCGATCTCATAATTTAACTTGGATAAGAGCTATCCATGGAGACTATACATGCTGCAGATAGTGTTAGTACTGACCCAATGGCCCTGCATAGTCTTTGGGTGCACTGTGCTGTCAGAAGGGACAATTTTCAGATGAAACATCAAACCAAAGTCCCTTATAAGACACAAAGTGGTATCCTGGCATCCCAGACAAATTCTGCTGTGGATACCATCAACTTAAATATATTTTTGTCTGATTGTTTTTTTTACATACTTATTACTGGTAACACTTCAGATACTGTAAGTGGAAAAGATTAGAGCATAAAATGCCGGTTTTGTTCAGTCTACTTTGACAGTACTCCGCCTATCGTTAGTTTAATGATTCCTCCTGTATAGCCCACAGTTTCCACCATGTGGGTCTTTCACTCAAGAGAGGAAAGAAAAACATTTCACGAAATAGGAAAAATGTGATTGCAAAAATGCAAACGTTGACAGGGAGGAGCTACAGTACTTGGAAACAACTTTAAACTCTCTTCTAAAAACTGACTAGATTTCAAGTTAACTACATCCATTTAACCCTCCACCCCTCAACTGTCATTTCAGCTGGACATTATTCATACAATCACCGAAATGTAGGGCTGGAAGGGCCTTGAGAGGTCATCTAGTCCAGCCCTGTGTGATGAGACATGGCCAAGTAATCTAGACCGTCTCTGCCAGGTGTTTGTTCAACCTCCAGTGACGGGATTCCACAACCTCTCTTGGAAGCCTAGGCCAGAACTTTACTATCCTTATAGTCAGAAAGGTGAGATACTGCAAAAATCTAACTCTTTATCTTCCTGTTCTACACTATCCTGCACTGGTGCTGTGGGCTGTTAAAAAGCTGCTACCTTCCATCTCGGATGCAGCCGCATTTCAGCGGTGTGTGAGTTATCCCTACGTAATGGATGCCACCTATAAAACACTTTGGGAGCCTGCTGGATGAAAAGCACAATGTATATCTGGTAATAAGAGAGACTCACCCTTCGGGGCTTGCATCTCTTAACCCTCTCTTCACAGAGGAGAACGTTGGCCTTCTCCCTGGATCTTCATCCCAACAAGTTCTAAGCATTGCAATGATCCTTTCATTGCATTTCTCTGTTGACAGGGACGGCCGCAGTGGGACGAGCACAGCTGGGTCCCTGAGTCGGTTTATTATCTCTGTATTTACCAAATATGATCAATCAGGATTTGAGTCTATTGATTATTTTAGTGTCCCTAACTTTGGAGCAAATTGTCCTGGTCCTTAATGCTGGAGTCTGAGAGGAGGAAAAACAGAGAGTGCATGGAGCTTCCTTTTCTCTTATGCACCTCACAAATCAGTCTATCACCTGGACGAGCTTAGGGTCTGCTTCTTCTATGCAACCCATGCAGCTGGCCAGTTTCAAAGAAGGAAGCCATTTGTACCATCCCACAGGTGCAGTGTTCACACACCCTGGAGCGCTGGGGGAAATTGTGCCTCCAGAGCTACAGGCTAAATCTGTCTCTATAGATGAATGCTTTCTCCTCTTAGATACAGGGATTTCAGAGTGTAGTTGTAGTAACTTGGTACATGCCATATTACTGCAGGGTGCTGAGTAGCTCCAACATGTGAATGGTGTGGTGTTTTCATTACTATGTTCAGCTGAGCAATTACTACACTTCACTTCGCTGTGATGCATTTAATTTGCACATAAAGTCAGCTTAAAAGGTACATAGAGCCCTATTATCTGAACAGAATAGACAACATGGAATTTATTCAGATCAATAGAAGGTCAAACAAGAGAGAGAGGTTTTCCTATGAGTAATGCACCTCAAGGAGATACTATATGTGGACTATAGGAGTTTGTAGGAGAAGACAGCTGCTGCTGTATTTGGAACAAAGCTAAACATAAAGTAACTGTGGGGTTTTTTCATATAAAGTGGGAAGCAATGAGAAATAGTGACAGGAAATCAGTACAGGGTTAGGAAACCAGTATGGAGCACTTGCTCAGATTAAGTTCTACATTCTTATGTTTTTTTAGGCAAAATTGCAAAATCATTTAAAACATATATACAGTTAAGCCTGTGTGACTCTTCAAAGACCAAAGGGGTCTATCCTTAGCAAGCAGATAGTTAAGTGATACAATTATCTGCCTATACTCACTCAATGTTCAGCATACAAAAAGTGTCTTGCATCCAAAGGGTGCATCTACTTTGAAAATTAAAGGTGTGTTCCTAACTCAGAGTAGCTAACCTGCTCTGGCTAATCTGGGTTAAAATAACATTAAAGAGATGGGAGCGCAGGTTAAAGCCTTTCCTGGAGTCTGGGGTTGAAACGCTATCGGCTAACCTGAGTTAGTGGTGTCTTCACTGCTATTTTAACCACAGTTAGCTAACACGGGTCACCGCTAATCTGAATTTTAAAACACATTCTATTTGCAGTGAGAACATACTACATTTAGGGTAACTCCAGGATACAAAAATGTGCTCACAGAGGGAAGACCATCTGGAAATGTAGTACAAAGTGAAGAACAAAGTTCTACCTTCTGCTTCCTTGTTCAGGTCTTGGAACGGGCCATCCTCGTTGTTATAAATCAGCTCCCTCATAATTATAGCAAAGCTGTAGACATCCCCCTTTTGGGTCCCATGGAATGGAAATTCCCCCATCCTGAGCAGTTCTGGGGCTGTCCAATAGAGATCTACAAGGCAAAATAGGAAACAGCAAGGAAGTCTGTGCTCCAGCTGGGTCAGACTAATCATCACCAAAGAACAGGCTAGACAGCCTTTTAAAATCCTGAACATGATATGGGATGGTTTGTGCTTTTATAGTGTCGTTCAACTGAGGATTTCTCTGCCACTTGCAGGCACTCATTCAGCCACATTTTCAAGATTTTCTTTGCAACTATAAAGGCTAGAATTGGGTATTTGTTCTTTTTCTTTTCTTTTCTTTTTATAAATAAAGGCAGCGATTCTCCTGTAATCAAATGATTGCAGAACCTGGGGCTCTAGGCACAGGTCTATAAGAACATAAGAATGGCATACTGGGTCAGACCAAAGATCCATCTAGCCCAGTATCCTGTCTTCTGACAGTGGCCAATGCCAGGTGCCTCAGAGGGAATGAACAGAACAGGTAATCATCGAGTGATCCCATCCCCTGTCGCCCATTCCCAGCTTCTGGCAAACAGAGACTAGGGACACCATCCCCACCCATCCTGGCTAATAGCCATTTATGGACCTATCCTCCATGAATTTATCTAGTTCTTTTGTGAACCCTGTTATAGTCTTGGTCTTACAACATCCTCTGGCAAAGAGTTCCACAGGTTGGCTGTGCATTGTGTGAAGAAATACTTCCTTTGGTTTGTTTTAAACCTGCTGCCTATTAATTTCATTAATTACCCCTAGTTCTTGTGTTATAAGGAGGAGTTTATAACACTTCCTTATTTACTTTCTACACACCAGTCATGATTTTATAGACCTCAATCATATCCCACCTTAGTCGTCTTTTTTTTCCCCAAGCTGAAAAGTCCCAATTTTATTAATCTCTCCTCATACGGAAGCCACTCCATACCCCTCATCATTTTTGTTGCCCTTTTCTGAACCTTTTCCAATTCCAATATATCTTTTTTTTGAGATGGGTTGACCACATCTGCATGGGGTATTCAAGATGTGGGCATACCATGGATTTATATAGAGGCAATATGATATTTTCTGTCTTATCTATCCCTTTTTTAATGATTCCCAACATTCTCTTAGCTTTTTTGACTGCCGCTGCACATTGAGTGGATGTTTTCAGAGAACTAGCCACAATTATTTCAAAATCTCTTTCTTGAATGGTAACAGCTAATTTAGACCCCATCATTTTATATGTATAGTTGGGATTATGTTTTCCAATGTGCATTACTTTGCATTTATCAACATTGATAAATGTCAATAGCATTTAGGCCTTAATTCATCCCCAGCTACAGACCAAGAATTATTCATCAAAATAATTCAGCAAACATTTTCAAACAACAAATAAATTGGAGAAAATCATAAGCTGCTCAGAGACAATTATTGAGCAAAATAAAGACAAAAACTGATTATATGCATTATTTGCAGCTATTTGCTCATCTATATGCAGCATTACTGGAATTTAAAAAAACCCTCTGTAATTTCCAAAAGCTGTGTTCCAATCACCAATATTCAAAGAGGTGTTGTAGATAAAATGCGTGTGAAGACCATTATGGAGGAAAGCATCCACTAGAGGAATCCGTGAATCGTTGTTTTGGTGCATCCCTTGTGTTTGTAATTCTTGTATAATCCTCTTACCTGCGTAGTTGGTATTTTTCTCAGTAATGACTCGGTATTTCTTTCCATACTTAAACTCCCATAATCCAAATCCACACAGTTTCACTTGCATGCGACTATCCACCAAACAGTTAGTAGGTTTCAGATTTCCATGGGAGTTCAATGGGCTTCTGTGAAGAAACAACATCCCCTACAAAAACAGAAACAGTGACATGTGACTATAGAATGGCGGCTATAGAAGCACCAGGCAGAATAAAATACCTCCAGTGGAATGGCAGGATCTAGTTTTGGCTGTCAATGCAACAAGCAGCAAGTGTAGCCAGCTCTTGGCTCAGCTGGTTCTGATCAGAAACACCAGGGCTTTCATCCCTAAATCTCACTGTATCTATGCTAGTCTTTTTTCCATTACATTGTCCAGGCTATTTGTAGCAATGGTCTGCTTTGGTCAAACCCGTCCAGAAACCTACTAGTTATGCCCACACTTTGTCTGGATAGCTATATTCTCCTACCACTGCTACTATTGTCCTCATTCCCTCCATTTGCCCAGGGCATCTGGTCTTACGTTAGGCCCCGATCCTGGACATTATTTCCATATGGACAAATCTCTTTGCCCACATGGAATTTCTGACTTTCTACCTAGATATCTTTGATACTTAATATGGTCCCTGTGACAGACCGACAATATCATGCAATACCCTGGACAAACCTGATGGAATGAAGATAAACTTTCCTGAATTAAGTTAAACCTTATGGAGTTTGGTTTGATATTTTGGGGGCCCATTGTATTAAAAATGCAACTGTGTTATTGTGGAATTGTATGTAACTCTTCTAGGAATACGGGGATAGTAATGTAGTTCCTCTGGTTATTGAAACCATCTGGTGGGGTCCACACATATTAGTTCAAACTGGATCCTCCAGGGACCAACAGACAAAGAAAAGATTTTTGGTTAAATAGCCTGTTTTCAGACAGGCTCAGGATACTATTTCTGATCCAGAAAACACATCAGGTCCCTGCTCTACGAAAAGCCCCAATTATTAGGGAAGGATTGGAGAAGCTTGACTTGCTGAGGGCCCAGCCCCAAAAGACTGCATGCTTGTTCTGAGCTGAAGCTGTGATTAACTTGGTACCACAAGGAAACCCCTTGTGGGGAATAGGTGCTGGAACTGGGGGTGCTGCCGCGCCCCCCGGTTTGAAGTGGTTTCCATCATATACAGGGGTTAGAGTTTGGTTCAATGGCTCTCAGCACCCCGACTATAAAAATTGTTCCAGCCCCCCTGCTTGGACAGAGTAGTGAAGGACTGTTCCTCCCAGAGCCCATGTTAGAGTTGGGGTGATCTCTGGTAATCTTGTTAGCATGCGTGTAGGTTCTTGCATTGATTTTAATATAGTAATTCCTCATTTAATATTGTAGTTATGTTCCTGAAAAATGCGACTTTAAGCGAAATGATGTTAAGCGAATCCACTTTCCCCATAAGAATTAATGTAAATAGGGGGGGTTAGGTTTCAGGGAAAAAATTTTCACCAGACAAAGGACTATATTATATATATATATATATATATATATATATGTAGAGTATACGTTTTAAACAATTTAATACTGTACACAGCAATGATGATTGTGAAGCTTGGTTGAGGTGGTGAAGTTAGAGGGTGGAAGAGGGTGGGATATTTCCCAGTGAATGCCTTACTGCTAAATGATGAACTAGCACTTGGCTGAGCCCTCAAGGGTTATTAACATTGTTAATATATAATATAATAATATAACACATTGTTGATAATGTAGCCTCACACTCTGCAAGGCAGCACAAATGGAGGGAGGGGAGACAGCATGGCAGACAGAGACAGGGACACACATCCTGTGTGTGTGGGAGAGAGAGAGAGAGATGTGCATTGCCCCTTTAAGTATGCTGACCGCACTCTAAGTACACTGCCTTTTTAAGTAGATCAGGAAGTTGAGACAGCAGCTGCTACCAGCAAGCTCCCTCCGTCCTGAGCCCTGTCGTGTCCCCACCCTGCTCTATATGGAGAGGGGGTAAGCAGGGTGCAGGAGCAGGGGGGAAGGGGACACCCTGACATTAGCCTCCCTCTTCCCCCTGCTCCCCCTGCAGAGCAAGCAGGAGGCTCCGTGGAGCAGCTCCAAGGCAGAGAGCAGGAGCAGCACATGGCAGTGTGGGGAGGGACAGCTGAACTGTCGGCAATTGATAGCCTGCTGGGCAGCTGCTGCACAGGGAACTTAGGGGAGTGGGGAGCTGATAGAGGGGCTGCCAGTCCATCCTGGTTCCAAGCCTCCACCAGCCAGCTGCAACGGGCTGCTCTTCCTGCAAGCAGTGGACAAAGAAGGCGGCTGCCAAACAACGTTATAAGGGAGCATTGCGCAACTTTAAATGAGCATGTTCGCTAATTGATCAGCAACGTAACAACGAAACAACATTAACCGGGACGACTTTAAGTGAGGAGTTACTGTAACAGGTTTTCTTTGTAATGCTTTTTACCTTGTGACTCAAACAGACTTGCTTAGAAAGAGCTGTGTAGTAACATATAACTGTAGAAATGACAAAGAGTCCTGTGGCACCTTATAGACTAACAGACATATTGGAGCACAAGCTTTCATGGGTGAATACCCACTTCTTCAGATGCATGCATGCATCTGAAGAAGTGGGTATTCACCCACGAAAGCTTATGCTCCAATACATCTGTTAGTCTATAAGATGCCACAGGACTCTGTCGCTTCTACAGATCCAGACTAACACGGCTACCCCTCTGATATATAACTGTAGGCAGTCATACTGCTAACCGTCTCTGAAGACAAAGCAAGCAAACCTGCATGGGCAGTCTGCCTCTGCTGGGAATAACACAGTATAGTCATGGGACTGTGCAACCTGGAAATACCCCAGTCAGGCGAGAGTGAGACTCCGCTCTCCAACCAAGAGAGGCGACGGGCATTGGAGCTGGAAACCTGACAGTGGGTGCCCTGGCTGGACCACTGCAGAGAAATACAGGTGCAGTTGCTCTGAAATGTGACACTCCCCATCACAATAGTGTGTGAGCACCTCGCATTCTTTAGTGTATTTATCCTGACGACACCCTTGTGAGGTAAGGAAGTACTATTATCCCTATATGGATGGGGCACTGAGAAACAGAGACTTAGGCCCAGATTTTTACAGGTATTTAGGCATTGTGGCACTCAGCATTGCAATGCCCAGCTGATTTAGAAGCCTGTCTTGTTTTCATAAGGGGTTTAGGCACTTAGAGCCTAAATACCATTGTAAGCCTCTTAAGTGCCTAAATCACTTTTGAAAACAAGACAGACTCCTAATCAGTTAGATATTGTGACACTGAGTACCACAACACCTTTAAAAATCTAGGCCTGGGTGACTTGCCCAAGAAGATATAGGAGAGTCTGTGGCAGAGATGGGAAATGAAGCTCTCCTACATCCTAGACTTATGCCCTAATCATTGGACCAACATTTTAGATTGCAAACTCTTCAGGGCAGGCACTTACTCCTACTGTGTGTTTGTACAGCACCTAACACAATGGAGCCCCAATCCAGAGAGGCCTTTTTACACTGCTGTCACATTTTACTTAGCACTTTTCATTCATTCCTTACTGAAGAAGAAAATTCATGCCTAGGATGGTGCGGCCTATTCCTTTGGATGTGGCAGCATGGCCATACTCCTTCCTGCCCGCCTTGGGATCATGAGCACCTCAGCAAGCGGACAGTCCCTTCACTTCCACAAACCAAAGGAATGTAGCTAAATATTTGCCAGGGCCAGGTGAATAAAGCCAGGTTACAAAAGTGGCTAAGTGAGTCACGGGCCATGTACTACGGGTCTTCAAGTAAATGACCAACAAGCATCAGAAACAGAAGCAAACTTTTGTATCATTTGGTAATCTTTCCCCCTTTCTCCTCACTCCCATCTTGTGGCTTAATAACACACACTAACCAGAATCGGACTTTAACAACAAAATCAGAATGGTAAGAGCTGCCACTCAACATTGAATTCCCTCCCTCCCCCCCCCGCCCCCCATTTAGTAGCGTCTGTAAATTTTCACGTAAGAATTTTTGCTTTTGGAAAACAACTCTGTACAAATGAGAAGAGAAAACATATTAAAATAATGGTTTTGTGTATTATTTATTACTATTGTTCATACTGTAGTACTGTCTAGAAGCCTCAACCAGGTTAGTCTTCCTTTGTGCTCTGTGTTGTAAGTAGTGAATACATACGAACAGCCATACTGAGTCAGTCCAAAGGTCCATCTAGCCTAGTATCCTGTCTTCCGACAGTGGCCAATGCCAGGTGCCCAGAGGGAATGAACAGAACATCATGAAGTGATCCATTCCATCGCCCATTCCCTGCTTCTGGTAAACAGAGGCTAGAGACACCATCCCTGTCCATCCTGGCTAATAGCCATTGATGGACCTATCCTCCATGAACTTATCTAGTTCTTTTTTGAATGGCCAGTCCAGTTCTGAAGAGCTTACAACATCAAACAATTTTCTCAAAATTTTGGAACTTTTTACGTTTTATTTTTAACGCCCCCACCCCCTTTCTTTTTTGTATGTGTAACAAATGTTTAATTTGGAGTTTGTTTAATGGTGTAAGCATAGGTCACTGCAACAGAACTCCTAAATCGATTAAATAAATACATGCAATAAAATAAGGGTAATTTGCAATAACAACTGCCTCAACCCCCTATCAAATGCAAACCCAGAACTTCCATCTGGCTCCAAGGGGATAGTGTATTAGTCTCATTTTTGTCTCTGACATGTTCAGCGTCCAGAGAAATAAGCATTTCTAGGCTCCATAATGTTTTAAATAAGGTTTTCTATCAGAAAACAACTCAATGTCATACTCACATTGACTATATCATAGGCAAAAGAGAGTTTGAATATCCAATCCAATTCAATATCAGAGTTCCTCAAAATGTCCTGAAAAACAAAAACGTTCAAAATGGCATTGGACTGAATCTCATCAGACTGAGATGCAGTGAGCGCGTGGAACTGAACTCGGTCTATTTGCTCTGTGAAAGTTTATTGGAAACAGAAAACTTATTTCCTAATACATATGTACGGGTCTCCAAATCAGCAGTTGCTGAGAATATTCTGTACATATCACTATTGGGCAAGTGGCAATTACAAACTTGATTCAATATTTACACACAAATTCTGTAGAGCTTTACTACACAATAAGCTGAGTAAATAAGATGTTTCTTGGTAAACAAGATGTCCTAATACTCACTGCCTCCGTGGCGTGAGGTCTGTATTTTTTTATTGTTCTCCAGGGTGCTATTCTGCTTCTCATATCTGGTATTCATAAAATGGTTGCACATAAGAAAGAACTGAACACTAAAGCAATTAAAGGTTTCAGTGTAGTAGCCGTGTTAGTCTGTGTCAGCAAAACGAAAATAAGAAAGTAAAACTTGTAGCACCTTAGAGACTAACAAATTTATTTCAGCATAAGCTTTCGTGGGTTAGAACCCACTTCATCGGATGCATGGAATGAAACATACAGTAGACAGATATTTATACAGTCAGAGAAACATGATAAGGTGGAGGTGCATAGACCAACCTTAAGAGGCTAATTAATTGAGAGGAACCATAACAGCAGGGGAAGAAAAAACCTCACACCTGTGTGGCCATCTTGTTTATCACTTCAAAGGTTTTTTCTTCCCCTGCTGTTATGGTTCCTCTCAATTAATTAGCCTCTTAAGGTTGGTCTATGCACCTCCACCTTATCATGTTTCTCTGACTGTATAAATATCTGTCTACTGTATGTTTCATTCCATGCATCCGATGAAGTGGGTTCTAACCCACGAAAGCTTATGCTGAAATAAATTTGTTAGTCTCTAAGGTGCTACAAGTTTTTCTTTCTTATTTTCGTTAAAGCAATGAAGACTCATAGGAGTAGGAAGGGACATGTGCACTTGACGTCCTAGCTATTAGATGCCAGGAAAGTCCTGATATCAATAGAGCAAGAGTAGGCAGCACAAACAGCTAACAAACAAAAAGGAGGAAAAATCAGTCCTTGCTGACCTGGCTAGAGCTCAGAACAGCTCCTTTGCAAGCTCTCTTACAAGTCAACCCTAAGGCTATTGATGTAAATGATGCTGGTGTTCTCACCTTTAGGCTTCCTTTCTTGCAGTACTCTGTAATAATACAGATATTGGGAATTTCAGTGCATATACCAAAGAAGGCCACTAGATTCTCATGCTTCAGCTCGCGCATCTGAAAGCAAAGAGGACTTGTTAAACACATTTGTTTACATTACAGCCCCACCCCTGAGTTGTTCCTTAGCCATCGTTTATTACAAGAATCCTACAAGTTAGAAATGAAAAGGTCATTAGCTCATCCTTGTCCAAACCTGGCTAGTTCAAGAATGCCTCTGCATTATATTTTCTATTCCTGAGACTAGTCTTGCTTCAGATGATTCAAGCATTTGAGCTTCCACTATTTCCAAGAGTCTGTTCCAGCCCCCAGGAGTCTAGTCTAGCCTGATCGATCACCACTATTAGGACAATCCCCATGATTTCAGCTTAATATCTTCTTCACAGCCCCATTTGGACCACCCCAGACAATTCCTCTCCCTTCTTAATGTTTATACCTTTAAGATGGAGAAGGCAGTTATTTCCTTGGTTTATCTTCACAGTATAAATATTTAGTCCTTTGGGGCCAGATTCTGATACTCTTACTCACATTGAATAGAACCTTGAACCATGATTAGACCCGTTGAAATTAATAGGATTACTTCTGGAGCAAGATTAACACTCAACATGAGAAAAGGTATCACAATCTGGCCCAGGATCTCTCCTAAAAAGTCAGTCCCTCCTGTCACTCAGTTAAGTCCTATCTGTTATTTTTCTGCTCCTCCAGCTTGTCGATATCTTTTAAATACAGAGGTGTCCAAAACCAAAATGCATGACACCAATGAATCCTAAGTAGAATTCAATCTTCTCCTAAATTCAACACCAACAAAATATTGCAGGCTCTGGATGTGAATTTCAACTTGCTAAAGATAGATGGACCAGTTGCCCAATTCAACAGTACCTACAGTATGTTTGTGACATAATTTGCATTTCATTTCAGTCAGGCATAGGAGGTTGAACCTTACCATCTGAACTTCATGAAGGACTGACTGTTTCCGAATCCAAGCATCTGTTTGGTTATCAATGTACCTGAGCGCCACAAGAGTTCCCTGAAACAAATATTAAGAAAGGTGGAATCCAACATACAGTACTTTAACACAAAAACTGTTTGGAAGAGATCTGCACGAAAAGGTTATGAAGGCACCTATGAGAAAACATAGCACATTTTTAGAAGTTTAGAACTCCCGCATGTTAAAATGGTTAAAAGTATTCTTCCCTGTACAGACACGCAGCCATAAGAGATGACCAATATGAGCTTCACTGTACAAGGTATTGGATTACTAACTTGCCCAGTGACAAAGTTGAAATTGCCTTTTAAATCAATTTTTAAGGGTTCTAAAGGGAAAGATGCCAAATTTATATTGGGAAACCAGCTGACTGTAACAAAGCATGGTAGTCAAGTGAAGACCCTGTGCTAACAGTCAAATTACCAATGGTTGTCACAGACGATACAGTCCAGAAGTGGTTTTAATTTAGGTTCTCTTGTATAACATGCTGCCCAATTATGTTAATCGATATAGCATATATTTTCAGAACAACTTTCTGCAGATGAAATAATGTACTCATGGAGGAATTACCAAGAACTATAATGCTGTCATAGTATATATACTTTATTATATAGCCAGTAAGTTAAGACTCATAAGATATGTCATGCTTTTGGAAGGCCAATTATACTACCCACAAACTCTGACTCCATCTCTGTCAGAATTTCATATAGGACATTTCTGCAATCTGCCATTTTTGGCAAAGCAGAGCTGGACATTTATCAGCATCCTTAGTAAATTAGCACCTTCAGTTTCACAGTCCTACCTGTGAATCCTGAGAACTACTGTGGCTTTTATTCTTTTGGCCATCTTGTGCCCTATTCACCTGTACAGAGCACCCAAAGCCACACAAAAGAAACCAAAAAGGACACCGTTAACATAACAGAGCAGAAAGTACACCTACTGAAGCTCACCTAATCTCCCTTTGTAGTCGTACCTGGTAAAGACCTATTGTGGTATAAAATACGTCTTTCCCCTGCTTGTCCTTCAACCCAGACCGCCAATTGCTTGAAAATATCAAACTGGACCCAACACTTTCTTGTCCTTTAGATACTGGTGTGCTTGTTTGTGATAGCTCAAAATGATCCTTTAGGAGAAAACACAAGAGATGCGATACTGTTAAAAATTCATAAATAACCTACCGCATATAGAGCGACAAAGAGTCTTGTAGCACCTTATAGACTAACAGATATATTGGAGCATAAGCTTTCGTGAAGCCGGTTCGTTTATAAGCCTACCCCCCCCAAGATGGATAAGTAAAAATGGAAATTTTTTATGACCCATTCATAAGCCGACTCTATAATTCAGGGGTCGGCAAACTTTGGCTCCTGGGCCATCAGGATAAGCCGCTGGCGAGCCGAGGCGGTTTGTTTACCTTGAGTGTCCGCAGGCACGGAGGGAAACCTAAGTAAACAAAGTGTCCCGGCCCAGCAGCTGCTTACCCTGACGGGTCGGGACAGTAACTGGTGCAGAAATTTTTGGGGCGGGAGAAGCTTGGGGTCAGGGGAGTAGCCCCTGTGACCACCCCCACATGACCCCACCCCTAGCCCGGGACCTCCACACTCTCCCCATCCCATCCCTTCCCACCTTAGCTGGGGCGGGCCAGGGGAGGATGTCTCTGGCCTGGCCGGAGCTGCTCCAGCAGGCTGGGCGGCACGGCCACAGCATGCTCCAGCGGGTGGGGCCAGGCAGCGCGGCCGCAGTGTGCTCCAGCAGGCGAGGCCGGGTGGCACGGCCACAGCCTGCCAACCCCGGAGCTGCAGCTGCTTTGGAGGCTAGGGGGAGAGAAGCGTGGCCAGAAGCGGAGACACTCTGGCCTCGCCTCTTCCCTTCTGGCTCTGCTGCTTCTCCTTGCCCCCTCTGTTGGGGGGAGGGGCTGTGTCCCACCTCTCCCTCTCTATACCTGTCCATAAGCTGACCCCCTTCTCTGATGCTTCCCTTTTTTACTAAAAAAATTCAGCTTATGAACGAGTACATACGGTAGTTAAATTTTGACAAACCTAAGACTTGCCCATATTGACAAAGACAAACTCATAAGGAAGAAACCCAGTGATGGGTTTTCCTGCAGTGCCTACAATAAATGATAAAGACAAAATACAGGTAATGAAATGGAAGATGCCATCCAAACCTGAGGTAGAAGGAAATCACATACGCTTGGGCTTCACTCCTATACAGAGGACCAGCACAAAGTAGATGAACCACATAAATAGAAATGGGCAAAAAAATTTCATGAGAAACCGTTTTTCTTTTTCACACCAAAAAAATGCAGATTTGGGTTGACCAACACAATTCACAAATTCACATCAATTTTGGCTAATTGGTCCAGTCGAAAAAAAATTCAGAAATGTCAAAACTGTTCCATTTTGGAATTTCTGAAACAAAACGTTTTGACTTTTCGTTTTGGAAAAAATGTTTCATTTTTGGCATTTCCCTCAATTTTACTTTTAATAAAGCCATGAAAACCTTTTTGAAAAATGATTTTTTTTTTACTTTTTCAGTTCTCTGAAAAAGATTGATAACAATCATTTCCGATTCACCTGAAATGAATTTTTTTAATTTTTCTGTTCAGCCAGTGAACTGAAAAAATCAGTATTCACAAAGCTCTATATTTAAGCCCTGAGGGCTATGTCCACCCTCAGGGTAGACATAGGACTAATATGAGCCCTCCACAAACGATTTTCAACTAAGGTGTAAGTAGAACTGTTGTGCTGAATATGCCTTGTGCTGCTCCTCTGACCCATTAACTCCTTAGGCCCTGATACTGCAAAGTACTCAGGTGCATGCCTAACTGCAAGCGTAAGAGTAGGCCTATTGATTTAAATAAGACTACTTAAGTGCTTAAAATAAGGACGTGCTTATGTACTTTGCTGTAAGTAAATTTCTACAACTTTATGACAAAAGCATGGTTAATTGCTAAAATGATGACAAACGTATGGATTCCTTCTCTCTTAGAGTATAATTTATAACTAGTGTGATTCCTGGTATTTCAAGGTCTTGCTTTACCTTGTGATCTTTAAGCATCATAATGTCATCGTAGTTTATTTTCCACCAGATGTCATCCATTTGCTTTTGCAGCTTCCTTTCCTGGATCTTTAAAAACACCATTATGCTGGCAGCTCCTGAGGCTGTTACCAACAGGACAACAGTCAGAACGATCACTGGCGTACCTGTTACAGACATGATACAGATCATCCCCAGCTATATGGAGGTGGAGAAAAATCTTGATGGCACAATCACAGAGGTGATTTTTTCAGGCGTGAGCTCTCACCTTGCTTCATATTGATATCATATGCTTTGTTGATCCTTGTCTCCAATCCAGGGGCTTTGCACCACTCAGGCAGCATAAAACAGCTGGAACACCAGTTTAATTGGCTCCTTGTGGAGAATCCAGCAGAATAATGCCCTCTTAACATTTCCTACATAGCCAAGCTCTGTCTGACTTTCAGAGACATGGATTACTCACTGCTCATACTGGCTTCAACTGTAGATGTCGGTGCTCACCACTTGTGAAAATCAGCCCTACGGGCAGGTCTACACTACCCACCAGATCTGCGGGTAGCGATCGATCTCTCGGGGGTCGATTTATCGCGTCTAGTTTAGACACGATAAATTGATACCCGAGCGCTCTCCCCATCGACTCCCGAACTCCACCGCCGTGAGAGGTGGAACCGGAGTCGATAGGGGAGCAGCAGCAGTCGACTCGCTGCCATGAGGACGCCGACATAAGTCGACCTAAGATACGTCGACTTCAGCTATGCTATTCCCGTAGCTGAAGTTGCGTATCTTAGGTCGACCCTCCCACCCCCGCCCCCATTCCCCCAGTGTAGACCTGGGCTTAGTGTCACTAGTTGTGAACCCCAAAAATGGAAATCACCAAAGATAAGCAGACACCTTTGAAAATATTAGCCTACATTTTCAAAAAATGCCTAAATGTGGATATAGTACTGACACCTAAATAATAGCATGATTGTCAGAAGTAGCTCTACTTATTTAAGTGCCTAAATATGGACTTCGTTATGTAAATTAAAGTATCCATTTTTGAAAATCTTGGCCCTAAGTCTCAATTTCCCTATAAAATGAGGATGGTATACTCTAGACACACTCACAAAGTTTCTCCTTTTCTGAGGTATTGTGAGATTCCATTAATTAATGTTTATAAAAAGCTACTTTGATCTTTGAATGAAAGATGCTAAATAGCAGCAAAGTATTTCCTTTGTCTCTTTCCCCTTCCCATGTGTCCAAGAGTGCTTATCTCATTAAGTATGACTATACTCACTTATAACTGAAGTTTCACACTGTTCATTATAAAACCCACAGTACGGTCTGTCTTTGGGAGGAAAGCCAGCCAGCCAGCTGATGTAGGCAATTTCCGTGGTTGGGCTATAGATGGAGACATATAAATGTAAGTGACCATTTCTATTGTCTGTCCTCCTTTCCTAAAGTTATTTTCCAACAGGGAACACAAAATTGGCATCAATTCTAAAGCTCATAAATACTAGAGAGCTGATTGGAAAATGTGATTTTTCCCCCACATAAATTTCTACGAGAAAAAAAAATCCTTTTGAAATGTTTTGATTAAAAATTTCTGATTTTCTGCAGGGGTTTTTTGAAATGAAATAGAACAATTTTTTTGTTTTAGAACTATAGAAACGTAGGGCTGGAAGGGACCTCCAGAGGTCCTCTAGTCCAGCTCCTTGCGGTGAGGCAGGGTGAAGTATACCTAGACCATCCCTAACAGATATTTGTCTAGAAACCTCCAATGACAGGGATTCCACAACCTCCCTTGGAAGCCTATTCCAGAGCTTAACTATTCATATATAGTAATTAGAAAGTTTTTCCTAATATCTTACCTAAAGCTCCCTTGCTGTAGATTAAGCCTTTACTTCTTGTCCTACCTTCAGTGGACATGGAGAACAATTGATCACCATCCTCTTTATAACAGGCTCCTCTCAGTCTTCTTTTCTCAAGCCAAAACATGCCCTGTTTTTTTACCTTTCCTTATAGGTCAGGTTTTCTAAAGCTTTTATCACTTGTGTTGCTCTTCTCTGGACTCTCTCCAATTTGTCCACAACCTTCTTAAAGTGCGGCACCCAGAACTCGACACAGCACTCCAGGAGAGGCCTCACCAGTGCCAAGTAAAGCAGGACAATTACCTCCTGTGTCTTACATTCCACACTACTGTTAATACACCTCTGAACAAGAATAGCCTTTTACACAATTGCATCACATTGTTGACTCTCGTTCAATTTGTGATTCATTCTAATCCCCAGACCCATGTCAGCAGTATTACCACCTCACTAGTTATTTTCCATTTTGTTCCTGAGTGTAGTACTTTGCACTTGTCTTTACTGAATATCATCTTGCTGATTTCAGACCAATTCTCCAATTTGTCAAGGTCATTTTGAATTTTAATCTTGTTGTCCAAAGTGGTAGCAACCCCTCCCAGCTTAGTGTCACCCCTCAGGGGGTCACAAGGTTGTTAGGTCATGAGCTGTCAGCCTCCACCCTCAAACCCCGCTTTGCCTCCAGCATTTATAATAGTGTTAAATACAAAAAAAAAAAAAAATTGTTAAATACAAGTGTTTTTAATTTATAGGGGAGGGGGGTGTTGCACTCATAGGTTTGCTGTGTGAAAGGGGTCACCAATACAAAAGTTTGAGAAACACTGTCCTAGAAGCACTCATAGGTTTGCTGTGTGAAAGGGGTCACCAATACAAAAGTTTGAGAAACACTGTCCTAGAAGAATTAACTCTGTAAGACGGTACTGTCAGAAAATCTTGTGTTAGCATCAGCCATTGGGCAGACATGTTCACCACCAGTGAATTTCACCCCTGTGCAGAGAATCTGACAAGGCCTATGCAACACATAAGCCCAATATTGAGGGCTTAAGTACAACTTCAAGGCCGTGTGCTTGCTCTCTGAACAGGGGTGACTTTTATCACCCATAAGCTACTTTCAATATTATATTTTCACTTAAAAATATTACCCACAGTACCTGATTGTTTTTCTCTTGACGTCATAATTAAGAATAGGAACAAACTGCGATGAGTTCCCAGCTTTCTGCAGACCATATACAGAGTAATCCAAGCACCTCTCACCTGATTCATCAATATACACCAGGCCAGTAACCCCTACAAAGATAAAAGAGTACATAGCATACCAGTTAGGAACAAAAATGCCTCCCCAAGCTCAACACTGCTGGGCTTTTTTGGTTCAGGGTTAATTCCATGTTCCTTCTTTAGCACTAGTAGCTAACAGGCTGGTGGTGGTAGGGAGCTGACACCCAGCTAAGCACAAGCAAAGGGCCCTCCAAGTGAGCCTGCCTGAACCATAGCATAGCCCTAAGAAAGGGCGCAGTGGGGCCCTGGAACCAAAGGGAAGAAGTGTAGGAGTTCAAGAACCTGAGGATTGGTGGATCGCAGAAGCCTGCTTGAATTACAGCACTGGCCCATGAAGGAGGGCTGTGGGACCCTTTAAACCAAAGGGGAAGGAGTTGTCAGTTCAGGAGCAGGGCAGGACTTTTCTCTGGAAAGTCTTTCTGTGAGAAAGCCTTTCCAGAGAAGCCAGGGGCTGCAGTGGAACTGATAGAGCTGCCCAGCTCAGAGGGAACTAGAGGCGAACCAGGAACCTGATTTGCAACAAGAGTGTTGGGGGGGAGGGATAGCTCAGTGGTTTGAGCATTGGCCTGCTAAACCCAGGGTTGTGAATTCAATCCTTGAGGGGGCCATTTAGGGATCCGGGGCAAAAATTGGGGATTGGTCCTGCTTTGAGCAGGGGGTTGGACTAGATAACCTCCTAAGGTCCCTTCCAACCCTGATATTCTATGATTCTATGAACTGGAGCTGAAGTTGTCTGGTGCCCAAGTAAGCTTCAGGGACCCGTTTTCAATAGAAGACAACACCCTGCTAACTATGGAGCTGGTCAACATTTTTCAAAGTTAAAAATGTCAAAGCAATTTTGGAAACAAACAGTTCATATGGACAAGAAACAGTTCCAACTAAAGCAGCTCTGAGTTTGTAGTGCCCACCTACACCCCTTCCTTATGGTCTTGGTATATGGGTTTTATAAACCCCAACACAATAATGCTTTGTTACCATTTCTGCAAAAAAGGGAAGATGGGAAGTACACCTTGGCCAGCTCTAAAACTCTTTTTTTGTTTATTTGTTTTAAAATGACAGACGTGGGGGTTGCTAAGAGCTGGTGTTTTGTTAAGGCATAAAAAGAAAAGAAAAATGAAGGGTTACAAGCAAGCCACCATTTTAGCAAAAAAAAAAGTAGGATAATATTTCTGGTTCTCTGGATTGAGTGCCTCTGGATTTACACTCCGATAACTGAGAGCAGAATCCAACCTTACATACCTTTGCAAAACTTCTACAATTCATCAGTATTTAAAAATGGTGGGGTTTTTTTTTTTAAAAAAGGATTAATTTGAACTAAGATGTTACTTTGCACAGTGCCCAGTGCAAATCAAGAAAATCTTCCCTCTAAGACAATAAGAAGTGTGCTAACTCATGAGAGGCTTAGTTTACGTCAGTTACACGTGATTGACAAAATCGCCCATCAGCAGCTTACCATACAAACGGGTTTTGTTGTAGCCTTTCAAAGTGTTGACAAGTGCCCGTCCATCGCCGATATCTTTTCCTTCTTTTAACATTTCCCTTATGGACAGGGCATAAAGCAGGACTGCATCGTGCAGATAGGCAGAGTAAGAACTCACCTGAAAAGTGCAAAATGGAAAAGCAATGTTTCAGCTTCAGAGATAAAGGACATAGACAGAAGGGCCTTCTCCCTAGGGAATGAATATATGGTTTGCTTACAAACTTTGCTGGATCATTTTCATATAAACCTTATAGGGCTGATACTAAACACTGGGACAAAGTCAACAGTGAATTTCTGAGCCAAATTCAGCCCTGGAATAAGCAGGTGCAATTTTCCATTGACTGCAATTGGAGCTGTGTCTACATACGTACAATAGGTATGAATTTGATCCTCTGTATAGAAAAGCAACCAGGATCACTGTCCAGATAGGACAGCGTGAGAGTGAAGGAAAACCTCCACAGAAATGGTTCAAGTCACCCTTCCACTTAACTGTCAATATCAATGTCACCAGCCACTGAAAATCAATAAATGGGTGGCCTATATATGTTTCTGATCTCAGGCCACTTTATTCAAGTAAGTACTCCTGGTGGAATCAACAGAACTACACACACAAGTTGCACAAGAGGGAGATGGCCCTTGGTATGAATTGAAGTGGCCATACATGCAGCAATTCGAGAGGATCATATCAAACCTCTTCTTCTGAAGCAAGTGAGCTGTAAAAGGGCCGTCCCTTCAGTTTTTCATGGACCTGTTTCACAAAATCTGAATACACAGTGTATCCTCCATAATGGCTGAGGGCAATCAGAAACACTGGCTGGTAGGCTTCAAGCACACTGCTGTTCTTCTCACTGCTTAGTGCCTCTTTCAAAAAATTGTCCTGAAAGAGAAAGATGAGCTGAGGGTACAGTAAGTGGCTTAAAGTGATGGTGCTCTTAGTTCAAAGTGAAGTTATTGAGCTTTGGCTTGAACTGTGATCTGCTAGCACAAATTGTAGTGCAGAGTCAGGGCCATCTTTAGTGTACATTGGTTGATAAAGTTTTCTTGCTACAACATTTTTAGTGTCAATTCTCTGGTGGTGACAGGTTCCACATTGACAAAAACAAGTGCTAATAAACCAACTTGGAGCAATACTCGCCAGGTTGCCACTGACCTCCAACTGCTGCAAAACGAAGAACACAAATTTCCCATTCACCAGCCCTAGATGTTTGGCCTCCAGCATAATAGACCTGACATCCGAAGAGCTGCAGATTAAAACAATGACTGCAAGAGAAAAAGGTGTGTTTAGTCATTTGCTCCCCATCCATCCACGAAATTTTAAAAAAAATGGACAAGGTAATCAGAGCTGCCAATCAACACTAGGATGATTTTCAAAAAGATGAGTTCAGTTACATGGCTCATGATTACACATTAAACATATTTATTGCTTTAGCGAGCATGGACCAATGTCAATCGAATGCTCTTTGTCCTGGACATGTGTAAATGAAACATGCATGGCTCACTGGGGCTTTCAGTGATAGCTAGAAAATAAGGAACGAGGATCCTGCACACTTTCCTCACTACTTACTCATGTAAATAGTCCCATTGAAGTCAATGTGATTTGTCATGTGAGAAAGGGTAACTGTTATGAATAAGGGTTGCCAGGGTCACAGGCTTCTTCTCTCTGCTACACAGTAGAGAGATAGAAAAATCTGTAGTAATTTACTCCAGAAAAAAGCAAATCCACTATGTAGCTCAAAACACACTGAGTGGTACATTCCCATCAACAGACACATGGCAGCAACCAAAGACAGCCATGAAACATCTGCAGACATAGGTCACCGGCAAGTGGCAACTTGAGATGGTCAATACATTTCCTCACAAGAAGTGTTTTTTGGGTTTGTTTGTTTTTGTCAAGGAAGGTTTCAATAAAAAATAAAAATAAATCGGCTCTCCAATCTCCTTGATCAGAACCCCAAGTGTGCCCCCAATTGCCTCTTGCAGCCCACACTTAAACCCCACCCAGTCCTTTGTTCTCGAGATGGGGAAATGCCACTCAGCCACCCTGCTGAGAGGCAAGGAAGGTCATATCCCTCTGGGGCATTGCTTGCTAGATGTCAATGACCAGGCAACTGGAACTGCCATTGTATTCTCAAGAGCTCCACTGATACGGAACCTAAGCCCTAGACAATTAGGCACAATTCACACCTGTGTCTTAGCCTGCTCCAAGAGCAAACAGTCTCTTTCCACCCACCAGGTAACAATGTAACATACCGGGGAAACTGAGGCACAAACAGGACTCATAAAAACATTACCAAAGATTCCCACTTTGTCATACTATCACTGGTGAAGCAAAGGGATGGGGGTGGAGAGGGACCCAGACAATGAGCTAAGAGATTGGCTAAGTAGGGTGGAATTCAGGAAATTCTGATATTTTGCCATTTGTTTTTATTCCAAATTGGGACAAAACGTTGAAATCTCAAAACTTTCTGTAGAACAAAAAGTTCCAAATGAACATTCTGATTCAGAAATGTCGAAACATTTCAATCAACGCTCCTGAATTTAAACATTTCATTTCACTTTGTCAACTTGAAACAAACCCATTACATTTCCATTTGGGTCTACACTAATCTCTGCGTTCACCTGAGCTGTTGCAGTTCCTTATGAGTGTAGTAGTTCTAGATCCCTAATGACCCCAGTGATTCCCTGTCCTTGATTTGCCAGGAGGATCTGGCAACAGGGAGGAACCATAGTGTGTCATGGAAAATGTCTCCCAGCAGCTGGGCCGATAGAGGACAACGGGGACATGAGAGACCTGGAACTACAACTCCCTTGAGGCACTGGATTGGATTAGGACACAGATCAATGCTGACCCAGAATAAAATGTTTCTCTTGCTCATTTAGATGGCAAAAATTCATTTCAACATAATCCCACTTTCTTATGCGAAAATATTTTGTTTCAAATTTTTCAACCGGTTCTAGTCATTCCCTGTTCACAAGCCGCGTTTAACCCTTTGATTGCTGGAGAGAGATCTGTAGCTAAACTCTTTAGAAGTCTGTTTTAGCAGGGACATACCAGCTGCCAAAGGGCTATTTTAGAAAAAGAAGTCTCTAAAGCCATTTAATGAACTAATGAGTTTATCTAACAAGTCTAGCTAACCAGACTTGCAAATTGTTGTTGGTCCATTTGTGTTATATGCAGCTTTTAGATCCTTTTTCCTGCAGTAGTTGACAGTCACAGCAGTGCAATTCACTTCAAACTGAAATGAGATCAGTGTTGCATACTGGGAGTTCTTTTGTTTGCTGCTATTATGTAGTTATGATTACATTTATTTGAATTAACAAGGATGCTAAAATGAAGAATAAAAAGTTACATTAAAAACAAGTCAACATCTGAATCACTCTTCAGGGCAGGGAGTGTCTCCCGTTTGTACACTGTGTGGTGCCTAGCACAATGCTCTCCATGTAGGGTGACCAGACAGCAAGTGTGAAAAATCGGGACAGGGGGTGGGGGGTAATAGGAGCCTATATAAGAAAAAGACCCAAAAATCGGGACTGTCCCTATAAAATCGGGACATCTGGTCACCCTATCTCCATGCAGATCACAATGAACCCAGTTAAGTTAGTGTAGCTGGTTTCCAGGTTCTACTCACACTAACACAATCTTGCTGCTGCACTCTCACCCAGAGGGGAATGTTTCCTATTTATAGTGCCTTGCGTGCTTTATTCCATAGCTAGTGAGAACATATCAACCATCCTCTAAGTCCCTCACAGCTGAGCTTTTGAAAATATATATATATACACAGAGAGACAGAGAGAAAGAGAGAGAGAGAGTAATAATTCTAAAATAATAATGCAGAATATACACCAAGAACAAGTCAATTCAAGCTTCCTGATCAAGTTTCTTTCCTTAAGCATAAAAATGAATAAGCTGCATGCAACGCTGTGCATCTCATTTCCTCTGACCTACATATGTGAGACAAGCTAAGGGCAAAATTCTGGATCAGCCAGGTTGATTTGACAATCACATTCCACTCCTATAGTCTATTACCATTGACATGTTATTACACAAATACGAGTCAAAATATACTCTGTGGGGTGGTGGGAGAGGGATACGAGCATATTTTTGCTCTACATGGACCAATAATTTAATTGTTTTAATATGGCGGGCCATATTTTGCTCTCCAATTAAAGTCCACAGGTAACTAAGGGCGTGTCTAAACTGCCCACTAAACCTGGGTCTATGGAATCTAGGCTTGTGGCTTTGATATTTCCAAGCCTGTGCTTGAGCATCCACACTGGATTGTGAACCTGGTTTTAAAACTTCTGGAGTCTGGTCTCACAGCCATGCTCATGCATCTACACTGCACTACAAAGACTTTCTGACCTGGGTCTGCAGCTTGACACCATTCACACTGCAAAATTACTGGAGTTGGAGCTAAGTCTCAGAGGGACTTGGGATCTGATCCACCCCACACTCAGCAGGGTCTTAGGACTTAGGTGTTGAGTGCTTGCTAATCCAAGTGAGACTGTTTGTGGAAGGAAGGGAGGCTTGGACTCAACCCTGAGTCAGAGCCTGGGCTTAGTATGTAACGTAGACATACCCTAATAGCCCACTATGTTTAATAAAATTATATCAGATAAGCTTCCAGATTGATACAAGTAAAGTGTTGTAGTAATTTTTCATTCATCTGTATTTGGCAAAGTTCTGCATTTAGTCCCTTTAAAGCCAGCCAGTATAAACCACTTTTAAACTGAACTTACTTCTGGCAACAGACGATATGTACTTGAGGTTTTCCCGGTGGAGACGTGGATCTTTTGTGTTGTATCTGACTTTAGCAGTGATAGTGATATTGACCTGGAGTTGGTTTTCGACAGACATCCAGAGTTCATCAATTTTCTCCCAGGTGGAAGCATCGGATGAACCTCCAAATAATCCAACATATTTCCAGCCAAAATACTGCAGACTTTTATGCAGAACTTCCCCTATCCTTTGCAGAGGGGAGACAAGTTTGACATAGGTGTCATATAGATCTGCATTGTCCAGTTTTGCACTCTGGCCAACAAATCCAAACCAGGGGATATTCCAATGAGAAGCCAGCAAACCAGTAACCTAGATGGCAACAAAAAGTGTTTTTTCAGACATGTTATTTAATGTCAGTATTTAAAATGCAAAGGTTAGACTGATAAGTAGCAGTGAATTGTTTTGATTAATAAGGTTTATTGGCATCTGCTTCTCCTCTCCATTAATTTCAGTTGAGTTATTCCTAATTTTAGTGTGAAATCAGAAACAATCCCCATATTGTTATAGAACAATGATGCTATATAGCTGAAGAACTAGCTTATCCTGTGTAAAGCCCAAGAATTGGGGTTTAATATTGTATGGACCAAATTAACCTCTGGTTAACTCCATTGACTTCAACATTCCAGATTCTTCCGTCACCCCTCAAATTAAATTCTAAGAGCTAACTCATGCCACAAAATGAGGATTGAAATCAAGATTTTGGACACTCCCATGTCTGTGGTTGTTTCAATACGGAGACTTAGTTTGGTCCATTACAAAGGTAGGAACTCAGAAATGGCTAAACAAAAATACTCCAAGCTTAGAAAGCAGCTAGTCTTCTACGAGGAATTTGTCTTAGGTTTGGGAATGATTTAGTCATGGAGAAATTAAAAATAAAACAATTAAGTGATTAAGCAAATACAATTGTTTTAAGCAATTGCAAAATCACCTCTAAGCAAGCTTTATGGGCATCTATGAGGCTGATTGCACTGACACCATCCCCTCTATGATATGATGCAAAGGGGAGAGACGGCCGTACATCCTCTTTTCATGGCTAACATTTTCTTATCCCACTGACAAGCCTCCCTAGAAATCATGTTACATTTTGGCCACGTCTAGACAAGGAAAACAGCCGATTTTAAAAAAACTTGTTCTAATACAAAGGCTCCCCTCTGGGATTTACCACATCCAACACACACAACAATTAACACAACTTGCCCTGTCTACCTTGGGTGCAAAGTCCTGTTTAAAATGATGTTAATTAACACGTTTGAAAACTCGAACTATTTTCCTAATCAAGACATGGCGTTTGAAGTCTCTCTCTGCAAGGAAAAGGGATAGAGCTGGGGGGGGGGGCGGGAGGGGGAGAGAGGGAAGGGGATTTTAAATGGAAGCCCATCATCTGATGCAGTGATCACTGTGGCTGACAATCCCCAGTGAGATTGCCAATTAAAAGTTTATTAACTGTTTACATGGGCTTTAAACAACATTTTAGACCTGGATTGGTGTCTCTCTTGTTCAAGAAAATCCCTTGTTTACATCATTTTGAGTTTCATAGGAAAATTCCACCATGGACCCCAAATCTAATCCACCAGTTTCAATGCCAATACAACTTTTTTGTGGTGTTTACAAGGAGGCTTGAAAACTTATAGTGGAAATTAGGTTGCAAACATTACTACACACAGTACTCAGAGTAGCGAGTGACTGAAGGTACAGAACTGGTTGGCGGGCTGTTCCCCATTAGGGCTGTATTCTTTGTTTGACAGCTATGTGTGTAGGCTGGGTAAACAGCTAAGGGGAAGGCAGTATATAAGACCAAACTATTCTTATTATCACAGGTATAAGAGGTGTGTGAATAGGCACACTGAGTAGTAAAGTGGAAGTTGAGGCTAACAACAGAATTTCAGGGGGATTACACGAACAAACAACTATGGATACTCTACTAAAAGTGGTCAGTGACTGAAGATAAGAATTTTTGTGGTGAGCTGTGTCTCAAGGCAGCTGTGTTTTACAGATGGAAATCTGCATGCTGAGGGCTGCAGAGGTGAAGATCAGGTAAAGGAACTCCTGGAAACGGAGAACGTATATGAATCAGCTGGCCTGGGTGAATCGGCTTTTAGAGTGTAAAGGGAAACAGTGAATGAATTTACATTGGAATTTAATTTTGAAGCACTATGGAGACCCCCCAGAATACTGGGGAAAAGCAAAATAACATACCAGCTTTCAGTCAAAGTAAGGGTATGTCTACACTATGAAATTAGGTCGATTTTTTAGAAGTCGATTTTTGGGAACTGATTGAATCAAGTCAAATGCGTGTGTCCTCACTAAGTGCATCAAGTCAGCGGAGTGCGTCCACAGTACCATGGTTAGCGTCGACTTTCAGAGCGGTGCACTGTGGGTAGCTATCACAGTTCCTGCAGTCCCCGCTGCCCATTGGAATTCTGGGGTGAGCTCCCAATGCCTGGTGGGGCAAAAAATTTGTCGTGGGTGGTTTTGGGTAAATGTCGTCAGTTGCCCCTCCCTCCCTCCGTGAAAGCAACGGCAGCCAATCGTTTCGTAGCTTTTTCCTGGAGTGCCCATGCAAGCACCATAGCTCTGCAAGTGGGAGTCTGCTCAAATCACCGCTGCAGTTGTGAGCATTGTAAATAAACACTTCGCATTTGTCCTTGGAGATTTTGGCATATATATTGGCATTGCGTCTTTTGCAACGGAGTTCTGATAGCACTGATTCGTCTCCCCATACAGCGATCAGATCCAGTATCTCCTGTTTGGTCCATGCTGGAGCTCTTTTGCAATTCTGGGACAGCGTGGTCACCTCTGCTGATGAGCGCACCATGCTGGTCAAACAGGAAATGAAATTCAAAAGCTCCCAGGGGTTTCCCTGTGTACCTGACTAGTGCATCTGAGTTGAAAGTGCTGTCCTGAGCGGTCACAATGGTGCACTCTGGGATAGCTCCCGGAGGCCAATACCATCGAATTGCGTCCACACTACCCTAAATTGGACACAGCAATGTCGATTTCAGCGCTAATCCCTTTGTTGGGGAGGAGTACAGAAATCGATTTTAAGAGCCCTTTAAGTTGAAAAAAATGGCTTCGTCGTGTGGACGGGTGCAGGGTTAAATTGATCTAACGCTGCTAAATTTGACCTAAACTCGTAGTGTAGACCAGGGCTGAGAAGGGTGATCCTAGTAATGATAGTGTCATTAGATTTAATTTCTAAGCATAGTAAAATATTAAAACAAATACGAAGAGAGAAAAACAATCACTAAATATCTAAAAGCAAATGGTGCCAGGAACTATAAATAATCCTGCATTCATAAGAAACTAATCTTGCCAGACAGGCTTGATTGCTTTTTCTCAATTTTTTTTAAACACAGAATTGCAAAACTAGTAGCTAAAAGAAGCACAGTAGAGATGTTATATATCTGGATGTCAGTAAAATGTTTGCTAACGTATCTTGCAAGAGCGTACTCTGAAAAACCATTTAAATTGGTTTGGGTATCAGCACTGTTTTGGGATCAGAGGTGGCTGAAAGGCGGTAAAAGACACATGGTCCAGTAGTTAAGGCATAGGATTTAGGAGACCTGGGTTCTATTCCCAGCCCTGTTGTGGGACAATGGAAAAATCATTTCACATTTCTGTGACTCTATTTCCCCTTCCATTCCTTGGCTGTTTAAACTCGTCGGGATAGGGACTCTCTCACACTGCATTTGTACAGCAGTTAGCACAATGGGGTCCTGATCTCACCTATTAATATAAGTAATAAAGTCAAGGTAATTACAAACAGCAATGAAGGAAAGAATATGACTGGGTGCCATGGACAAGTACCTTGCCCACTCGCATTCCATCCCTGCAAGCTGGGGCTGGAACCTCTATTATCTAATCCCGGAGGATGGCAGTTGCAAGAGATGCTGCCTTGAGCTGAATCCCCCAGGCCTGCCACAAGCCCATCCCTGTAGCACGCTGCTATAAAGGAGTGGTAGGAAGTAGTGACAAGGTGCAGTGTGCTTCTGCACCCAGGAGCACGAATGTGACTAGAGTGTGAGCACTAGAGTTCAACTGGCTGGCATGGACACCCTGTTATTAGAATCCACACTGATCACGAGCAGATCACAACTTTCATAAATTGAATGGCTAGCCAACTACAAAAGCAGTTTCTCCTCCCTTGGTGTTCACACCTCAACTGCTAGAAGAGGGCCTCACCCTCCCTGATTAAGCTTACCTCGTTATCTCTAGCCTGAATCTTCCCTGCACATTTATATCTGCCCCTGGACATTTCCACTGCTTGCATCCGAAGAAGTGGGTATTGACCCACGAAAGCTTATGCTTCAATACCTCTGTTAGTCTATAAGGTGCCACAGGACCCTTTGTCGCTTCTACAGATCCAGACTAACACGGCTACCCCTCTGATACATAAATTTTTCTGTTACTGCTGGAGATTTTTTCACCACCGCATTTCAGCCTGTAAGCTTCATCCTGGCAGGGCTGCTTTGACCATCAAGCTATTTGGATTGGACATGCAGGTCATATTGTACGGTTCTGGTCCCTGGGTATGATTCCCTCGAGTCAGGTTTCCAATGTGGATCCTAGCAGTTGCAAGTGTAACATTGACAGACCCCGGTCGTCGGCTGGTGGGATCGAACCTAGGACTTCTGTAACTAAATGCATGAGCCTCTACTGCATGAGCTAAAAGCCACATGGCCTTTAGCTAAGTCTGTAGTAGACTCATTAATCTCTCTCTAAGTGGTCTCAGTGTCTCTAAATGGGACAGAGCACCACACCCAGGAGGTGTGTGGGTTACATAAACACAGCATTTGTGTTCCAACATTCCTGCCAAGAAACTCATTCCCTAGGCCACACATAGCAAGAAAATGAGAAACTGCTGAGAGCGCAGTCACAGCAAATCCATTTAAAAATTCAAAGGCGCGTTCATGAATAACCAAGTTCACCATCTACAGGCTACCTGAGGAGTGTGTCATAGACAGTGAGGAAGGCAGGGAGATAGAGGAATGGGAGGCCGGGAGAGAGGAGCCTGCCTACACCGGTAGTAGACTCACTGCTGACAGTGGGTGTCAGTGACCGGTAGAGCTGAAGCAGTGATGAGCAGAGCTTGCCTGTAAGTGTAGGCCAGGACAAGCCAGACTCAACACAGTCAGCGATGGTTAATATGTGCTTAGAGCAGGGCTATGGTGAGTTAGGGGGAGCGCTCGAGGACTCCTCGCATTGGTGCGGAGGCTCCAGTATTATTTCCATCTAGGACATCAACCCCACTAAGGCCTGCCTGGAGAGAGAGTACGAACAGCACAGATCCAGAAGGGGGCTGTGTAATTAAGCTCTGGCTTCCCTTTTATTAAAGAGAATTTTCACCTCATCTCCTTACCCACCCTTGGGATCAATGTGCTCCAGCGGAGAAGCCCAGGGTTACTTGCTCCTCGACATCTCAAGCCTTTGATGTCACAGAACTGCTGAGAAGGAAGCTCTTCTCCTGTGGGCACCGTGCTCCTCCCAGGCCCCAATTCTCCAGCTTTGGCTCCCTCCCTGATGTATTATTATTCGTTATTACCGGGGTGCCTAAGGGTGCCTGTCCAGGATCAGATCCACTTGTTGTACAGTCAGTCCATGAGGAGACCCGTCTCTGCCCCAAAGAGCTCCCAGAGTACAGGCAGGATGCAGGGGATGGATGAGACAGAGAGTGGGGGAAGGAGGAGGAGCTGAGAGACAAGCAAGCAAGTTTTTGTATATTAAGCACAGATCTCTGCTCACCATCCACCTAGCCAGCTCCTCTGCACCTGCCTCTTTCCCGTGGCTCTTGATGGGGCCACCTGCTTGCTCACTCCCCCTAACTGTGGGCCCTTTGCCCTGCACAAACCCCTGCCCTCCAATTGTCTTCACAGCTCTCCTTGGGAGACCCATCTCTCCTTTACATCCCCCAGCTCCTTCCCCGTGGTGCTGCTCCCTCAACCCGCCCTTGCACTCTAGCTCCCCTCCCACTGCACAGGAGCAAAACCCACCCCACTCGCATTTCCCCCTACACCTCCTCTCCCTCCATAGCCAGGCCTGATTATTTGAAATATTTTGCAATGAGGGAATTGATATGGTCTGAAAATCACTTTCCCGTGTAAACAAGCCCTAGATTTGTCCCAGGAAGAGAGCAGGAGTAGGCTTTAGAACGGGAAGCAGAAAAGGAAGGGTCAGGAAGGATCAGGGAATCGGGATCAGAAGGGAAGGGGTGAGATCAGGTATTGGGGATGGGTGGCTGGGTAAGGAACTAGCAAGGTCAGGGAAACGCCAATATGACCCGGGATCCAACTTCAATACAAACATGCTCCAAGCAGTTGGTGGCTTGAAAACTGGCTGCTCCCACAGTGGCCTCTAAGGCAGCTGGCCCTAGAAGCATTTTTCTAAGCATCACCTGGCTGCTGTCTCTAAGTCTGATCTCTGACCATTGCCTATGAAGCTGAGCCTTGGGAGCACACGCTGTGGCCTCAGAGACAACAGCGGATCTCCCAGGCCAAGAGACATGAAGTTAACTGGTGTGAATGGGCAACTGGGGACAGGGAGTTAAAGTGGGGGAGGGGAGAGAGAAAAGAAGACAGGAACAAGAGAGAAACTACAGAATAAAGTAGATCTGGTGGTATCTGTACCAGGGCATAGCATGAGGGGCAGAGGGCCTCAATCAATCATCAATCACCAGCACAGGGAAATTACCCTGTTACACTGATGAATAGTCCCAAAGAGAGTAGCAGAAATGCCATCAGTTGGTATATTTAAACTAGATGGGACAATGCACTAAATGGACAGGAGGGAACAATCCAGCAGCAATGGCATGGAAAGTTGAACAAGAAAGAGTTTTCCACGTCCAATTCTATACTTAGAAGCAGAAATAGTGGGGTGGATGGGGGGTTAATACCACAGTATAATGGATCCTGCTTATTGTGAACTTTGATATCATAGAATCTCTCAGGGTTGGAAGGGACCTCAGGAGGTCATCTAGTCCAACCCCCTGCTCAAAGCAGGACCAAACCCAATTAGATCATCCCAGCCAGGGCTTTGTCAAGCCTGACCTTAAAAACCTCTAAGGAAGGAGATTCCACCACCTCCCTAGGTCACCCATTCCAGTGCTTCACCATCCTACTAGTGAAAAAGTTTTTCCTAATATCCAACCTAAACCTCCCCCTCTGCAACTTGAGACCATTACTCCTTGTTCTGTCATCTTCTACCACTGAGAACAGTCTAGATCCATCCTCTTTGGAACCCCCTTTCAGGTAGTTGAAAGCAGCTATCAAATCCCCCCTCATTCTTCTCTTCTGCAGGCTAAACAATCCCAGTTCCCTCAGCCTCTCCTCATAAGTCGTGTGCTCCAGCCCCCTAATCATTTTTGTTGCCCTCCGTTGGACTCTTTCCAATTTATCCACATCCTTCTTTTAGCATGGGGCCCAAAACTGGACACAGTACTCCAAATGAGGCCTCACCAGTGCCGAATAGAGGGGAATAATCACGTCCCTCGATCTGCTGGAAATGCCCCTACTTATACAGCCCAAAATGCCGTTAGCCTTCTTGGCAACAAGGGCACACTGTTGACTCGTATTCAGCTTTTCGTCCACCGTAACCCCTAGGTCCTTTTCTGCAGAACTGCTGCCCAGCCATTCGGTCCCTAGTCTATAGCAGTGCATGGGATTCTTCCGTCCTAAGTGCAGGACTCTGCACTTGTCCTTGTTGAACCTCATCATATTTCTTTTGGCCCAATCCTCTAATTTGTCTAGGTCCCTCTGTATCCTGTCCCTACCCTCCAGCGTATCAACCACTCCTCCCAGTTTAGTGTCATCTGCAAACTTGCTAAGGGTGCAGTCCACACCATCCTCCAGATCGTTGATGAAGATATTGAACAAAAGCTCTATTTTGGCAAATATGGCAAAGCTCTATTTGTAGTCAAAGTCCCAAACTGTTTCATTGCCATGCAGTGTGTGAACTGTAGCTCTGATTACAGTGCAACCAAACCTGCCCTTACCCAGGGGGTAATGAACATCTCAAAAGAAAGCTAGCTCTGATGGGAACACTTGACTCTTTGGATTCCAATCCAAACAGAACAAAAACTTTGGGCCTTTTGCCCATCACTGCTTACAAGTCAGCCACCTTCTTAACATTCCTACCAAACGGTCTTCAGTTGTTTCCAGCCGATTTTAAAAGAACAATTTTCACAACAACAAAAATCAATCCTGTTTAATGTCACTGAGATTTGGCTTTCTACACGTGAAACTTACTGGGGCCAAACAAGAAGATCTGACTTACAGAAAGAATTCTATTAACTAGCCAATTATATTTAAGTGGCTTCGTAAGCAGAACAGCTGAGATTTTCAAAGCCGCCCGTAGAAACTGGCATACAACCCCAGTAGGCAACTTTCAAAATAGCCTACGGGAATAATTTAATATGGGCACTTTAACCATAGACAGTAATGTATCATTCTTCTATCCTGAGATAAGTTGGTGGGGAAAAAACCTGTATAATAGCCTGGGATATATCTGATAGACACAATATCTTAGACATAGAATAAGTGCTATTTATTAGGAAGTATCACTTTATCCTTTCCATGATTTTCATTAACTTTCAGAACTGATGTTTTTTCCCCCCAAGGAGCAAATATCTTAATGTTATTTGTTCCCTTGATTTGTACACTGTGCCCTAAGATCTAAGCACACATGCAAACCAAAATACATCTGAGACATTTAGACTGACAACGCAACTAAAATGCTCCCTGCCCATCAGAACTAATAACATTCTCCCCCTCAATACATCCCTCCACAAAAGCCTGTGAAAGGAGATCAGCCTTGCAGAATGCTCTGAAAGCCAGCAATCTCAGGCTGTATCAGACCAAGGGCGAGGAAAGCAAGTTCTAGAGTTGAGAAGAATTCAGGGGAAACATCTTTCCAGCAGCCACTTTCCACAAGCACCAGTGCTGAATTCACATCTTTGAGGTTACCCATTTAGAGCTGTATAGGTCAAACACAACTCCCTGAATAAGTTAACTCATAATGAAAGCAGAAATGCACACAGTATACAGAGCAGCAGGGCCGGGAGAGAGAAAGCGGTGGGAAGTCATACTCTACCTCAGCTGCTTCTGAGCAGACAGGTCCAAACAAGGCCGAAACGTTCTCCTTCTGAACCTGATCGATGAAAGCACTGACAGACTTCTTGGCATCACAACTGCAATCAGCATAAACAAAATCCAAGGTGTAGTTACCCAGGTAAGATGGGTCTGAATTGACTTTATCAATGGCAATCTGGAGAGCTGAGCCCAGCTTTTGGGCACTCAGTGGGTGGGAAGCATTCCAAGGAGCCTGAAATGCCACAATCAGCTTAGACGTTTCCAGCCCACGATCTAAAGCATTAGCAAAGACCACAGCAATAAGTGTTATTACGGTAGCATAGTGGAGAGGAATCAAATTCAGAATGAGCCTGAGTACGTAACAAGGACCCATTCCGAGATCCATGCTGTCCCTTAACTAGCAGCACTTCAGCAATTTGGAAGATTTCACTTTCCTCCTGCTCTTAGTGCTACTTATACTGTTGGCTCTAATGACCGCACCAGCTCCTTTGCCTGTGACATGATTTTAATTAAACACTGCTAATTAACTGAACCCTGGCTCTCCAGAGCATTTTGCAATCTATCCTTTCAGTAGGATCCTTACTTTGGACTTGGTGCTACAAGTCAAGCCTGCTCAAATATTTTACAGCTTTCCGCTCATTGCATTTAGGAACAGAACATAAGAACGGCAATCCTGGGTCAGACCAATGGTCCATCTAGCCCAACATCCTGTCTTCCAGTGCCAGGTGTTTCAGAGGGAAGGAACAGAATCATCGAGTGATCCATCCCATCATACATTCCAAGCTTCTGGCAAACAGAGGCTAGGGACACTCAGAGCATGGGATTGCATCCCTGACCATCCTGGCCTATCCTCTAGTTCTTTTTAGAATCCTGTTATAGTTTTGGCCTTCACAATATCCCCTAGCAATCAATCATAGAATATCAGGATTGGAAGGGACCTTAGGAGGTCATCTAGTCCAACTCCCTGCTCAAAGCAGGACCAATCCCCAATTTATGCCCCAGATCCCTAAATGGCCCTCTCAAGGATTGAACTCACAACCCTGGGTTTAGCAGGCCAATGCTCAAACCACTGAGCTATCCCTCCCCAATGAGTTACTCAGGCTGACTGTGCATTGTGCGAAGTACCTCCTTGTTTGTTTTAAAAGGGACAGCATGGATCTCAGACTCAGTCCTTGTTATATACTCAGGCTCATTCTGAATTTCATTCCTATCCACAGCCAGGGCCGTCCTTACCCATACACAAAGTACGCAGCTGCGTAGGGCACCAGGAAATTTGGGGCACCAAATTTCCTAGTGCCCTGCACAGCTGCGTGCTGCTCCAGCCCCTGCCCTGCCTCTTCCCCAGGATCCCCGCCCCTGCTCTGCCCCAACCCCGTCTCTTCCCACCCCTGAGGACTGCAGCAGGGCCAGATTTGCACTCACCAGCGGTGGGAAGTGCAGCAACCCAGCCCCAGCCATGCCGCCGGTGAGTGCTGGGGGGCGGTTCCCCCCTGCTTCCCAAGCCAGCCCCACCCCCACGTGGAGGCCTGGGGCCCCCCACCTCCCTCCCACGGCCCTGTCCCCAACACTACAGTAAAAACACTTATTGCTTTCTTTCACAATCTGGCCTAGTTAGAAAGAAAACAAATGTGTCTGCCTCACATAACGTAATACTGTATGTGAAAGAGAGTGGGACAGTGCGTAACACCACCATCAAGCTGTGTACACGCTTACCGAGTAATTGCATATTGTTACCCTTGTTCTTCGTCACCCTAGTTTGTTGTGACAGCTGTTGTGTCATGTCAAATGCAGATTGTACCTTCTTTGAGCAGGAACTCTCTCTTTGGTTTGTGGAACACCTGCCACCACTTTGGGCACTCAATAAGCAATGAAGAATTTTACAAGCAAATTGAGTTGGTTGGGGACAAGAATGGGGGAGGAGGGGAAATTCTCACAAATTTCCCTCCCTGCCTTCATTTTATGGTCACAATTTCAACATAGATAGACTTTTTCAAGCCGCTCTAGGAATGAATGAACATGCACCATTGGAGAAACCATTTATACTTAAAATGGAAGCGCTTCCATACAACACAGGTGAGACACCTGTGTAATTTGGGCACCCTTTTTTGCTAACCAGAAAACACTTTGTGTGTGTGTACTCTGTGCTAAGAGAGGATGGCAACCAATTTGATAAGTCTGAAGAGTCAAGTTCTCTACCTGTAACAGCTCAGGTGGCTGGGAAGTGCAAGCTTCCCCACCTGCCCCAGCCGTGAACTAGAAGGCCCATTTCCAGGCATGAAAGGCTATGCCCAATGAAGCTGTAGACAGCAACTTTTCTTTTCTATGCCCAACACAGTGTGAGGGGGCATTGTGCTGCTGGAGGTTACACTTTTAGGAAGAGAGACAAAATTAACATCCCCAAGGCCCAGTGGCAATTTTGCTATTCAGCCCTGTCTCTGCAATTTGACCATGAAAACTTGAAGTGATCAAGAGCCCATGGATACTCAGATATTATGCTGACAGGGGTCACACAAATACCTAAACACACTAATACCTGAGCTGCTTTCCTAAGTGCCTTCTGCCTTCCATACTCTCACTTTCTGCATTTCCTGGGCTTTTAACTTTTAACTTGGTGTAGAGTTCTCGCCACTGCAGTCACAAACTCTGGAATGGATTTTTAGGTCATTGGACTGGAGTCACATTATAGCTTTACTACTAGACACACTTTTCACGAAGCAGCAGATCCTTGTGTAGCAACTCACGTGGCCACATATGCTTGCACATAATAAGGCTCTCCTATGCTTGTTTAAGCAACTGATACTATACGGAGACCCAAAACAGATTAGAACTGAAAAAGAAAATCTCTTATTCCAGTACAGGTCCACGTAGAAAACTAATCAGGCTCGATTTTGGGAAAACTTCCTCATATACATCCCCAACGCCCTGCAGCAAGCTCAGTACAGCCTGGGGGCTTCTAGCAGTCAATCACTATTCTCACATTGGCCACCAGATGGCAATAAGCATAACAAAAGTACCTACATCATTACAATAGCAAACTACAGATATCTGTTCTAGATGTAGCCATAAAACTTCTGAGGAAATAGACGAGATTGGTTTTGAACCTTGCTAATCCCATTTAAAACCACTCCATTTATTTACTACCCTTTTCCTGCTCCCACTCTATTGTTTTGAACGTTGTCCCTTGCATTGCACAAATTTGTCAGCCGTGCAGTTTGCAAATACGAGCTTTACCCACCTGCTGTTAGAAAAAGATAAGCAGATGAGTTCCATTCAAAACTACAAGGTACAACACACCAAGGATTCTTTTAACAGGTGTATCAGCAAGAGTAAAGCAATGTGTTTCTGTCTTTTTATTCCTTTGCTTCCCAAAAATCACTGCTCTTGTAAGAATAACAAATTCTCTCTTGGTCAAACTCCAAAAAGGGGCCAGTTTCATCCATGCAATCAATGGAGTTACACCAGCCGTGAATTTGGGCCCAACGTCTATTCTTCGGTTGGTGACAACTAGATTAATGGGAACCCAGCTTGAAGACACAGAAATTGCAGAACTTCCAGGGGATTGGAAAGTCTTTGAAAGCTATTTTGGCGGCAACAATTGCATCCCTACAGAGTATCATATTGCACATAATAAGTTCAAAAATCTCATAGATTGTTCTCCGGATGAATCAGGTAGGTGGGAATTGTTTAAATCATGTTTGTTGGAATAACTGTCTTTTCAAATACTTTATAAAATCAACTCCTAATAAACATGACTTATAGGTTACCAGCCACGGGAAACATTAATTCATTGAGTTAGAAATCAGTCGATCTCCTTTTTCTTGTCATATGTTTCCCTAGACTGCAACAAATGCCAAGTATAGCTGAATACAGATTTTTCTATCCAAGGAAATTGTTTCTTTAAAAAAAGCCAGGTAATTTCAGCCCGGGAAGCCTTATTTGACTGCTCCTTTGCTTCACAACCAGCGAACGTGAACAAAACCTGAATAATTCATAACTCTTAATGAAATAATTTTAAGGCATCTAAGTCTGGGGCTTAGGTCCCTTAAGTACCTTTGTAAATCCCTCCCTGTGTGCCTAAAGATAAGCTTCTCAATCCACATTTAGGCACCTAAATACAAGTGACATCCGTGAGATTTGCTGCCAGCACCCCTGAAAGGAGGGTCCGTTTTATTTTGGCCCTTAAGTGTGGATTTAAAAGCCTGATTTTAGGCCTAAAGAATTAACTTCTTCATTTTATAATTGCATGCCAAAGTAACCTCACAAAAATCTTTTGAAAGCAGTCCCCAGTGGTTACAGATTGGAGACAGTTTTGTAAGGATATAGGGACTGTTCCAAAGCTCTCTGAAATCAATGGACTCTAGCTCTAAGATACAACCGCATTTGCTCCAGTCCCTCAGACAGAGACCTACAGGATCTCTATCAAGCGTTCTTAAACTACAGTACCCACCTGCTGAAGTGAAGAAACAGATTGACAGAGCCAGAAGGGTACCCAGAAGTCACCTACTATAGGACAGGCCCAACAAAGAAAGTAACAGAATGCCACTAGCCGTCACTTTCAGCCCCCAACTAAAACCTCTCCAGCGCATCATCAAGGATCTACAACCTATCCTGAAGGATGATCCCTCACTCTCACAGACCTTGGGAGACAGGCCAGTCCTTGCTTACAGACAGCCCCCTAACCTGAAGCAAATACTCACCAGCAACCACACACCACACAACAAAAACACTAACCCAGGAACCAAACCCTGCAATAAACCCCAGTGCCAACTCTGTCCACATATCTATTCAAGTGACACCATCATAGGACCTAATCAGATCAGCCACACTATCAGGGCCTTGTTCACCTGCACATCTACCAATGTGATATATGCCATCATGTGCCAGCAATGCCCCTTTGCCAGGTACATTAGCCAAACCGGACAGACTCTACGCAAAAGAATAAATGGACACAAATCAGACATCAAGAATTATAATATTCAAAAACCAGTCAGAGAACACTTCAACCTCCCTAAACACTCAATTGCAGACCTAAAAGTGGCAATTCTTCAACAAAAAATCTTCAAAAACAGACTCCAACGAGAAACTGCAGAACTGGAATTAATTTGCAAACTGGACACCATCAAATTAGGCTTGAATAAAGACTGGGAGTAGATGGGTTATTACACAAACTGAAACTATTTCCCCATGCTAATTTTTCCCCCTACTGTTACTCACACCTTCTTGTCAACTGTTTGAAAGGGACCATCCTGATTATCACTACAAAAGTTTATTTTTCGCCTGCTGCTAATAGCCCACCTTAATTGATTTGTCTCGTTAGAGTTGGTATGGCAACCTCCATCTTTTCACGTTCTCTGTATATATATATCTTCTACTGTATTTTCTACTCCATGCATCTGATGAAGTGGGTTTTAGCCCACGAAAGCTTATGCCCAGATAAATGTGTTATTCTCTAAGGTGCCACAATGACTCCTGTTCTTTTTGTCCCTGGAACTAAATCCCAAGAAGCGCTGGGCACCCGCAACTCTCGTTAGGCCAAATCTTGAACCTCATAGATTCTATCCAGTCCTTACCCAGGCAAAACCCTGAATGATTCAATGTCAAGAGCTTAGCCTACATAAGGACTGAGAAAAGATTACTTCAGTGGCAGTTATAAGCACTTCTCAGGTTTCGGGTTCTGGCGAATACTGTAAATACCCTCTGTGTTTATAATGTATACACATTTGGGTAGTTATGGCAGGTTTCTCTGCTCACATCAGTTTTACCATGTTGTGATTTTACTGACATCGGTGGAGCTATTTATTCGGTCCTTAAATCAGAGATGGAACCAGACCAAAGCCTCAGATCTAAACATTCCAGAAGTTTGGATCCACATCTGGATCTTAACTTCAAGCCTAGGCTTGCTTTAGATGGGCCATGCCTTGATGTCGATGAGCATTACAATGGAGTTTGTTGCAGGTTACTTGGACATTTGTGCAAAAGTTAATATCCTAGACAAATTACAGTGCTAAGACTTAGAAACATTCCAAATGGTCTTTAATCTTGCCTCATCGAAATATTACACGTCAGACATTGCTCTCTTTGAACGCTAGCTTTTTTATCAGTGAATAGTCCCAAAGTCCAAAGCCACCTCTTGCTTCTACTTTAATTTTCAGTTGAGTGGTCAATAACCAAAGTCCCTTTCAAAAATTGTTGTGCCAGCCGCAGCCCATGCTGGCCATGTCAGGTTTCTTTCACATGCTTTATGCTTACTGCGGGGAAAGTTAAATATGCTAAACTATCCAGAACAGTATGGGGCCAAATTCTAAGCAGCACCTAACGCTTAGGTGCTCAGCACCTTTTAGGATTTGGTACCTGATTAGTGAGAGTCAAAAGGATCAAGGCAACATGATCAAGCCACATGTGAACACTCAACAAAAAGTAGAGATGAGTTAGCTTCAGAGGAATGGCTGAGACTTCTCAGGGTAAGCAGTGTTCATTTTCATTTAGAAACTGGGCACACTGTAATCTTTACTAACTGCTGCAAAACAGGACCAGAGCACAGCTTTTTGGGGCAGCTTTGCCTATTCACTTTCACTGCCTCCACTGCAGCATTAACCTATCCAGGAGGAGACACCCTCACGGTGTTTCTTAGCAATGAACATCAGTGGATCAAACAGCAGCAGGTTCACTGGACTCCAGAGTGCACATTCTGCATGGTAGCATTGCGGTTTTCACGGGTCACATGGAACACTGGAACCCATGTTCCATTGGCTAGTGTTGTGATGTGGACTACATTCATTTATAGACTCATAGACTTTAAGGTCAGAAGGGACCATTATGATAATCTAGTCTGACATCTAGTGATCATCTAGATCATCTAGTCTGCACAATGCAGGCCACAGATTCTCACCCACCCACTCCTGGAATAATCCTCTCACCTATGATAATTTGATGGAGATTAAGCAGTCACCGAAACCTTTCGCTCTTGGGATTCCCATCAGGGCACAAAGACAACACAATACGTTTTTCCTTGGGAAAAAAACTAGACAAATTCTGATCTCGGTTATACCAGGATAAGTCCAGGGAAGCACCATCTATTTCCTGACTGAAATCAATGGAGTTACTCTGTCACGCTGGTGTAACTAATGCTACGGCTACATTACAAGCCAAGAGTGTGATTCCCAGCTCTCAAACGCATACTTGTGCTAGCTTCGGGAGAGCTGGCATAACTATAAATAGTAATGCAGCTGCAGTAGTAAAAGCAGCCGCCATAGCAGGAAGTACAATCCCACCTGAACCCCTGCCCTGAGTACATATTCAGCTCAGCTAAGCTGTGCCTCCGCTGCTCATGCTACCATGGCTACCCTACTATTTATTTATGCTCGTGTAATGATGATAGACCCAACGGTGGCTGGGATCAAACCTGTGACCTCTGGAGTATAATTAAGGCTAAGATTTAGTCAAGGGTATTTTTAGCAAAAGTCATGGGCAATAAACAACAATTCATGGCCCAGCAACCTGTCCATGACTTTTACTATAAATTCCCCTGACTAAAACTTAGCAGCTCCTAGGGCCCCAGGGCGCTGCTGCTCTGGGGGGGCCTGGGACACCGCTGGTCTGGGGGGGCTCCAGGTGCCGACAGCTAGCCCCTGCAGAGACTGACTGCATGCAGCCACCTGCTGCTTCGAGGCCCCAGGGACTGCTGCTCGGAGGGCCCTGGGGTCGGCCACACCAGCCGCTGCAGCTGCAGAAGTCATGGAGGTTGCGGAAAGTCAGGGAATCCGTGACTTCTGAGACCTCGGTGAGAGAATGCACGAGCCTCCACTGCCTGAGCTAAAAGCAAGCTCATCAATCTCTAGCTGGTCTAATTGCCACTAGAGGGGGACAGAGAGCCACAGCAAGCCGGCATGGGTTACACTCGCACTAGCTCTCATCAGATAGCACGACTGTGCGTACGTAGGAATTACACCCCTAGCATGCAATGTAGTTGTAGCCTAAGATCAGACTCTTCCTGGCAAGAATTACATTAAAGACTTTTCCGTTCCTGCATAATGACTGGGTCCTATGCCCTGTTCTGCAACCTTCACTAGACTCTAGTGCTGCCCTGTAGAACTATTTGCTGTTCTTTAAGCCACTGAGCCTACTTTACTGAGACTTTTGATAGAAAACCCTCAGCAGAACTCCACTGAAGCCTAGCAGAGGGAGAGAATGGAAGATTCTCAATGGCACAGGGTCAATCCAGTGAATTCAGAAGTGGCATCTCCAATCGTATACACTAGCATTGCTAGTCGACAGCCAGATATATGGAGACATGCCTATCTCATAGAACTGGAAGGACCTTGAAAGGTCATCAAGTCCAGTCCCCTGCCTTCACTAGCAGGACCAAGTACTGTCCCCTGACAAATTTTTGCCCCAGATCCCTAAATGGCCCCCCCTCAAGGACTGAACTCACAACCCTGGGTTTAGCAGGCCAATGCTCAAACCACTGAGCTATCCCTCCCCCCCGATCAGAGCAGCACATCCAGGAAGCATACAAAGTGACTGTAAATATTCAAACATGTGTGCAGTCTAAATGACCTGGGCCATTTATTGACATGTCTATCTTTTTATGAGGCAGCTTTGATGTAGCAACAATATTACCAGTTATAAACTATTGGCACTGAATTAATGTTACTATCAATCAGGCAACTATCACTTATTCAAAGTTGATTAAGTATTAGTCTTTTATTGTTTAATAGCCAATTGTATTTTAACAGATTTCGCAAGACTGATAAAGAAAAAGCTAAAGCAATGTAATTTCTTGCCTATTAAACATATATATAGGAGAGAGGGATTAAACTTCAGCCATATGCACCAAGTAGAGATCTAAAGGTCATTACATCCTACCTACCATCTTGGGCTGATTGCACAAGCTCATCAATACAGCTGGTCAGGAAATTTTCGATAAACGTGTTTTTTCGTCAAAATATGCTGTTTCATCGAAGCCAAAACATTTTACGGAAACCTACTGATTGCAACACAGAGAAGGTTTCTGTGGTCCAGGGTGGACTCTGCTGTAACTTCCAGAGACACAGACACAATTTGAAAACCTGACTTTTTTGATCTGACAACAGTCATTCCACACAATTCCGTTTTGCAAAATATTTTGAAAGATTTTGGTTTCATTCCAATGGGGTGGAAGTAAAAAAAAGAAAGTCAAAATCTCTAAAGTCAAAACCACAGGAGTTGTCCGGCAGACAGTTCTACTCAGCAAGGATGGGACTGGGTCTGGAAGTACTTTCTTTCATAATACACATTTACAGTAAGAGCGCTACAAGATGCATATAGAGCCCATCGTCTGTACTACAGCTGGATGAATGCTGGAGGACGTTCAGTTGGCTTTTTAGATGCAGTTTCCTCGGTAGTGCTCTGGCCCCTAGGTTCATGCTCTTCTGTCAATCAAGCTATCAGATTTTACAGGCAGAAATTTCACAGAGGGCAAGTTTCAAAGTTACTTCCACAAGTCTTGGACAAATTTTGAATTCTTATGCTTATTTAAATATTCAAGGTGGAATTGGTTCCAGTCAGGAAACATAAATAAAACCATGTAATTTATATCACCAATCACAACTAGCCAAAGGAATACATGCAAAGGACTATGTGCAATCAACCCAGAGAGTTACAACAAAATGGCCAAAAAACTAAATTTTGAAGAAATATCTTTTCAAAAATCATTATCTGCTCAGAGATATTTCACAAGAAGAAATGACAAGGGCACTGTGTCAATTATAGGTTACAAGTCATTTGGTCAGCTCTAATCAATTGAGTTCAATTCCTCATGGTTCCTACCACTTCAACTTTATTTCATAGTTAAGTGCTCTTAGGGGAGAGGCACTCATATTAAGATAAATTCAGTATTAAATGGCACTTCTCCACCTAAACCCATGACAGGAACTGGATGCTTGTACATTTAGAGCCCAGCTCACAAAATACTATCCCCCAAAGTTTTTATTTAAATGTATGACCTAGGGAAATGGTTTCCAAAGGGCCTGATTGGCTTAGAAGCCTAAGTCTAGGGTGACCAGATGTCCCGATTTTACAGGGACAGTCCCGATTTTGGGGGCTTTTTCTATTATAGGCACCTATTACTCCCCACCCCCTGTCCCGATTTTTTTCACTTGCTATCTGGTCACCCTACCTAAGTCCCTCTTTTTAAAATGACTTGGGCACTTCGTAAGTCTCATTGACTTTCAATGAGACATAGGCCTGGTCCACACTAGGGGACGGGATTGATCTAAGATACGCAACTTCAGCTACGTGAATAGCGTAGCTGAAGTTGAAGTATCTTAGATCGAATTGCAAAGTACTTACCTCAGGTCCCCCCGTCGACTCCGCTTACTCCTCGCGCTGAGCTGGAGTTCCGGTGTCGATGGGGAGTGCTTCTGGGATCAATTTATCGCGTCTACATGAGACGCAATAAATCGATCCCAGAACATCGATCGCTACCCGCCGAATCGGGCGGGTAGTGTGGACGTACCCATAGACTCAAAGGCACCTATCTGTCTCTTTAGGTGCACAAGTCCAGTGCTCAGCTGCCATATGCTCAGTCCCGTAGGCAACAACGTTACCACTGGTCAGCATTCACAAAGCTGCCTAAACCCTCACCCCTACCCACAGCTAAAGAGCAGTCCCGAGACCTAGCTCAGCCTAAAACCCCAGAGGCCTTAAGAGAGTCTCAAACGAGGCAGGGGAACACAGCAGGACCTGATCCTGTAAATATGCTCTGAGTGCACCTAAGACCTTGTGCGTGTCAGACCCTGCAGCAAGAGGGTCAGATGGAGCCATCGACAGATGTGGTGGCTGCCCAACCCCGGTTGACAGTTGAGGGAAACATAGAACAAGTGTGAGAGAGGTATCAGGTGTGCGTGCAGGAGACAGAGAGATGGTTTCAGCTGCTAGTGCACAGGCTAGCTAAGCGCTGACCTGGCTTAGGTACCTGACTCCAGGAAAGGGTTTGCATCTGGATCCAGAGCAGAGGGAGGCTCCTATGCCCCTCTCCTTTCCCTGCCATTTCACTCCTGGCTACAGGGCTGAATTAAAGAATTTTGGGGCCCTCTGTACTATAGCGATTGGGGACCCTCCTATCTTCCCAGCCCTTGGGGTTGGGATCAGATCTTGCCCCAGAGGACTGGGAAACCCCAGGGAGACTGGGTCAGGTAATTACCTTAGGGGGGTGGGAGGCACTGGGGTGGTCCAATCCCCAGGAGATTGGGTCCTGCCCGTAAGGTTGGGAGGTCCCGAGGGTGGGGGGGTGTTGGAGAGTGAGCTCACCCCACATGCAACCAGCAATAGCTCCTGTCCTGCATGGCTGACTCAGTTCTCTGTTCTGGCCCTTCGGTTCTCACTGCAGCATACAGGTGGGGTTCTGGCCCCGTGACATCCCCACCCACTTCCTGGCCTCTGGCTTTCCCCCACCCTAGTCATTGGGGGTCCCCCTGAGGGGACCTTGTAGGGATATTAAAGAAGGTACTGGCAGTGATTCCCCAAGTGAAAGTAACTCCCCATAATTTGTCCCCCACAATTTAAACCTCATAGCATTACCAAGTAAAAGATCTCTTGGGTCCCTTGTTAAACTTACAAGCTACTGTATGTATAAACATTGATTGCATCTGTCTTTTGAAAGATACTTTTACTATGTAAAACTTACAAACAAGTTAGTTGCCTCTGCGCTTCAGGCAGTTTACTCTGTAATTGATACAATGTAAACAAACGCTATAAGGTGTGAAGTGACTTTCACTTCATTGTAACAAGCAACGGCTCCTGGAAACAGACCCCCCACCCTCTGTGATTAAAGGGCCGGGAGTCTCAAATGAATTAGCACACACCCCAAAAGTGGTGGAGGCAGTAAATTAAGATATAGAATGTATGTTGATGAATGCATGATATACATGAATGGCTAGGGAGGTGCCAGCCTAGAAAGGGAGTATCCATCGACTGAAGAAAGGTTTCAGGTGGACCAATACAACCCCCGGAGGGTAAAACTGGGATCCACCCCACCACCTGGAAGGATGAGAAAAACAAACTTTGGACAGCGTGGAGCCACCAGGAATGTGCCATCTGCTGATTGATTCAGCAACAGCATGATGAAGCAATTCCCATAGACTGACATAGGAATACATCCCTATAAGAATGGGCTCTAGAAACTGAGGACTTTGAGTCTCTGGTTCTGCTGCCAACCTCCAGGAGCATCAGATGAATCTGACAAGGACTCGGCTCCACTCTCATGCCCAGGTTACCTGGCCAGTAACTTGGCATGAGCAACTTCTAGGCTGGTAACTATGACATCTATACAGAACCTGTGTGTGTGTGTGTGTGTGAATGAATGAATGTGAAACTGAATGAAATGTTATAGCTATAACTGACTGCTTATTATGATTCTTTTTGTATTCACAATAAAAGTGACATTCTGTCTTACCCCCTTTAAAAAGATCTTGCTGGTTTTTATTTTATTGGTATAACACCCTGTGCAAGTGCACATTGGTTAATCCAGGCTTGCCTGGCTTCCCCCTCAACTTGATGGTTTTTGAAGGTCCCTTCCTTAGGTGTCTCTCTGTCCCAATGCATTGTATGGGGAGCCTGGGTGCTTATCTTGGGGCTGAGGATTCCCCTAGGGGGATATGCGTTGTAATGCTGACTGGAATAATGCCTAAATACCTTTGAGGATCTGGGCCTAAGTGCCTAAGTCATGTTTAAAAATGGGACTTAGAAATCTTAGGCCAGGGATCGGCAACCTTTGGCCCACGGCCCACCAGGGTAAGCCTCCTGGTGGGCCAGGCCAGTTTGTTTACCTGCCGGCTGCTGCGTCTGCAGGTTCGGCCGATTGCAGCTTCCACTGGCCACGGTTCGCCACTCCAGGCTGTGGGAAGCAGCACGGCCAAAGGATGTGCTGGCCGTCGCTTCTTGCAGCCCCCATTGGCTTGGAGCGGCGAACCGCGGCCAGAGGGAGCTGCGATTGGCTGAACCTGCGGAAGCGGCAGGTAAACAAGCCGGCTCGGCCCACCATGGGGATTATCCTGGCATGCCGTGTGCCAAAGGTTGCCGATCCCTGCCTTAGGCACTTCTGAAAATGTTAGATTAGTGTGTCTTTGGTCACTTGTTGAGTGCTTTAGAGTTCAGCTGTTGACCTGAGGACACAAACACGAACTGTAAGGCAACATTCAATCGGGAGCAATGAAGCTTATGTACAGTACAGTACACTTAATAACTCTGCACTGCAGAGTCTCAACATAGAAGCATTTCAGTGTTTGCAAATATGTCTGCTTCAAAAGGGAAACCGGCTGGCTAATTGATCACTGTTGAGTTAGTAATTCAAAAAACACTTGCTCCACTCAAGGCCTAACCTGTGTGATTAAGGGATGACAAATCCACAGTTCAGAAATGCTTAGACTTCCTGGGCCATGTTAGTAGTGAACTTATCAATGGTGTAGGTTGAGCATAAAACCAGTCCGAGTGGGTGTAAGGTCATAGTAAAGGAATGTAACTTGCATTGATTTGACCTTCAATGGATGTGCAAAGGCCAAAGGAAAAAGAGTGCTGAAGGAAAAGTAATTATCAAGAAAGTGTAAGATCAAGTGTGTGTGTATGCATGGAAGGAGGCATGGGCAGACTACTTTATCTTACATCTTTTTGTTAGTACTTATTCTGCTGTGCTCTTCCCTTACACCTCACACCTCCACGTAAGATACTTTCAGTCCAGCTGGTGCTGAGTAGCTCTTATGAAGTTGATGGAGCTACACCAATTTACACTGGCTGAAGATCCAGCCAGTGCATTGCTGTGCACACCCATGAAATACCATATAACTCTGTCAGTTGCACATGGAGCTATAAGAGGCAAAGTAGCACTAAGTTATGCTATTATGCCACCACTGAATTTGGCCATAGACTGCCATGAGAGTTTTACCTGCTTACACCAGGTTTGAATTTGACCCATATTTATTTCCTTTCTGCTCAGAAACTCCTATATATCATTTTCTCAGTAGATTAACATACTACAGTGAGTGCAGCTACATGAGAGAACTACCCATGTTGGGCAACAGTCACTCAACTTTTAGGAGAAGCCTCTCTATGGTCTATTGTGGTATTTTGGATTAAGACTACCCAAGGCCTTAATGAAAAGGGTCAATATTGGTTCACTGATTCACATTAAAAAAAAGACATAGACAGATGCACAAGACTGTAGCCAGGCCTGAATCAACATGAAAACTGTATTATTGTAACTTGTAACCCATCAGAAAACTCTGCTACAGTAATGGCTTAATACCTTACACACAACATTGTTGTTTCTGGACCAGCCCCAAAATCACTGACTGAGTGGGACCTCTGCTTGAATAAGGACTCGGGATTTGGCCTGTAGTGTTTCAGACTATTAGAGGTAAATCCTGAACTCAGTTCTTGGCTCGAGTAACCAAACTGGGCTCTGACTAATGCACGGACATGGTGATAGGCCCGTTCCCCAGGCTCTGAAGCAGTTACACAGAGGATCTATCTATCTAAAGTACGTAATGACCACCCATCACCATAATATCTGAGCACCTTCCTGTCTTTAATAAATGTATCCTCCCAGCACCCCTGGGAGGTAGGGCAGTGCTATTATCCCATTTTACAGGGAATCTACGTTAAACCATGGAATTGAACCCAGGTATCACTGGACCAGGCTAGCACTCTAAGCACTGAACTGTGCTTCCTATCTACAATCCAATGACTGACGTGACCCACTTACATAGCTGCTGGGGAAAGATAAGAGACTCCACAAATCAGCAAGTCCTTGGATCCTACCATGGCGCCTCCATTCCTTGTGCATTGCTGCATTGGGAGTCCCTAGGGACCGAACTCCCTGACAAACAAGTGCACTACCTCATTGATTCCCTTTGCAATGGAACCTGTTTTGCTAATCTACACCTCTGCTCAGGCAGGGGCAGGATTTGCCCCTCCCCGTAATGTCTTAAAAAGGCTCTTCTCTAATGAGGTTGTAAAGGGGTAGGGTATTATAATCTGGTTGCCCATCACAAGCATGAAAGAGGCTCCCATTCTGAATCAAGCCACTCTTATTACATATCCCAAGCACTCAAAACAAACGAAAGTCCTATTAAAGCGTGACGCTTTCTCTGGACTGGTGTTAGCTTTTCAGGGCGTGCTGTTCCTTTGTAAAGCCATTGCATAAGAATTGTATGTTTAACCTTTTGTTTAAATTGACATTTCTAACTGGCTGAAATTACTGCTCATATTTAATCAGGGACAATTACTGCCTTTGAACCTGTTGCAATGCCGGTTCAAAGGTTACCGAGGAGCGTTGTTACATGTTTATTAAAGCAGTACTGTTGATGATTTCAGATACAGTCCCGCCACAGGAACAGTCTGTGAAAAGAACAAGCCTTATGTATCCACTTGGAGCTGTACGGCAACCTGAGTAGGACATAAACCCCGCACAAGATATCGTGTCTCTCTCTTGGGAAAAAAGGTAAGCTCTGTAACATTCTTTCTCCTGGTTGGAAAATGGTGATTTTAAATTCCTTTATGGAAGAATTTTAAGGGAGATATTAAAATAGTAACAGCCCCACATTCTCCCATGCAAACACAAACACACAATATATGTTGTTAAAGGCAAGAGCGGAGTGATTACTGGGCTGTTTAGATTTCTCAGGGTTTAGGAGATGAGTAGTGCTGACGTCAAAAGCAGCATGCAAGCCAATCACAGGAATACTAAATGCCAGAGGGAGAGCTATCAAATAAGCTTCCCCTTACTGTTGCGGTCTTGAATGTGAAACCTGACTCTAGTCAGGGCTAAAGCCACATTTTCATATGTTTGATGCCTTTATCCATTCAAAGGCATAGTGCATAGCTTGCCACCATCCCGCCATTCAGACCCAAGGTTACCCCTGACCTCCATGCAAATGAACTGGCATTCCTTCCCTTCTGTTACTTAAGTGATCAGAAATGACAGATTTTGAAGTCAAACGATTGACAAATACATGGACTAGATTATCTGAAGAGATGTGTAGCATCTGGTCCAAAGGGACCCTGACCTTTGACTGGGGTTCCCAGGTGCTATAATATAATTATATAAATTTAATCCCTCATTAAAAATTTTTTTGAGAGAGTATGATACACCGTAAGGTGCCTTTTCAAACTGAGAGGGGCACCAAGATAGTACAGAAACAGCTTCCTGCAATAAATACTTAACTTTCATAGAACACTGTGAATATGAAGATCTCAAAGAGTTTGACAAAGTATCATTATCCCCAGTGAGCAGAGGGGGAAACTGAGGGACAAAAATGAAGCATTTTGCCAAAAATCAACTAGCAAATGAGAGGCAGGGGTGGGAAAAGAACTTGGGTCTCCTGAATCCTAGCCCACTGCGTCACACTGCCATCTTTGAGTAATGGAATAACTGGTTTCAATAACAAAACAAAGTCCTTGTGTCTATCTGTCTGTATACAAATACTGCAGTGATAAGCGCCATAGAGGAGACCCATTGTGATCTATTATTTTAAATAGACACATAAGAATGGATTCACACAACATGCGGTTTTTCCACCACATTGGGAATGCAAATGATTGACAAGGGCAGGGGAATTATTTAATCTTTTTATTGCCAAGAGAGGAGATGGGCTAAATACACACACACACACACACACACACCCCTACGCCAGATCTGGAATCACAACCAAACACTGGTGTGGCAACAGTACAGAGGGAACTGTGGACTAAGCAAGTATTTCTTCTTGGTTTATGTGTGTACTCTGCTGTTTGCTTTAGGTAAGTAGGTAACTTTGCCACCTTTGGACAATTGCCCTGTTTCCTTGTGTAAAAGCTTATCCTAACCGCTCCTCCATCACAAACACTTCCAGTGGGGGAAGGTAGTCAATCACACAGCTGTTCTCAGAACATACACAGTCTGTGCCACTGATTTGAATTACGTACAGGTGGGTGTAAGTACAGATGGTATTTTTTTTTTCCATTTGAAGCCCCTTAAGAAGGCAATAGACTGAGATTCGTGTACTTGTGCTTCTGGTCCACTTTGTCCCTTCAAAAAAAATTGTTAACTGGAGCCAGTGAAACTTGTTCCTCCTTTTCTGAGAGCTAGATTTGGCTCAAACCATGTTTGGTGTTTTAAGCTGGAAGGTCATGAAAAAATTAATATGAAGTCCCACAACATTCATGTCACTTTCTTACTCATTTGCTCTTAATAAACACTCCATTTTCTGAACATAAATGCACCTAAAGTGGTATCCAGGAAACTTCTAATATACAAGGCCTGCTTATCCTATTTGAGCATATGTATCTGTGCACTAAATGAATTCAGGGGAGCAGCTAGTGCTAGGCAAAGCTGAACATTGCCACGTTCATACACAAAAGAAACTACATTGCTGAGATATGCAACTATTTTTATACTAGAAATAGGGAAACAGAGCTTAAATTACTTGCCCAGCCACACAGCAAGTCCATGAGAGAGCCAATTCCCTGTTATGTGCTTTAATCACAAAATCTTACCCTTCCCCCTGCTCCAAGAACAGAAAGATTAATAATGGCCCACATCTGCACTGATTTATACCTAGTGTAGCCCCATTGAAGTCAATGAGTTTGTACGGGATACATTTGGGGAGAGAATAACGTCTGTATTAAGACAATACTTACAATAGTGATTTATTTTAAGTGCCTTAAGCCAAATCCACAGCTTGTGTTGGGGAAAAAACAGCACAGCACTGAGCCCAGGATCTGATCTCTGGGCTCAAAGAAAGAATGCTAGGTGAAGTATAGCCACCAAACCTACAGCAAAGAACAGTTGTTCTGTTCCTTTACCTTTGGGAGGGGAAGAGGTGTAAGAGGTGTCTACAAGCCTTTAAGAAAAGGGACAACCTCAAGGATTTCTCACATGCAGAAAGTCACTGATTGGAAGAAACTCAGCTTCACGGTTTAAAATCTTAGGGTCTGATTAGCTACTACCTTATACCTTGCAAACAGTGCTTCTATATCGTGATACCAACTTTTCCCAACCTGGTAATAAAAATTTCCCAAATCTGGTGAAAAATAGGAAAAAATTCCCAGACAGTGCTTCTATATCTGGGGAAATTTCCCAAAAGCTGGGAATTTTTGAGCAAAGTGTTTCAACTTGGGAATTTTCATTCAAAACATTTTACTCAAAAATTCCCAGCTTTTAGGAAATTTCCCAGGATATAGAAGAACTGCTTGCAAAGTTATTTATAGATGTGGGGAACAGATATAAATTATCACCAGATCAGGATATTAACATCCTACACAGGTGTAAGCAACTATAAAAACTCTCTATAGCAATAAGAAAAAATAATAGTCCTGGGCAAAGGATACTCCAATAGAAAGGACTTTGTTTTTAACCTCACAAACAGTAGAGCAACACTATCATATCAACATACACCAGTAGAAATACAGAAAACTACTAATACTGAAAATACAACTGGGCTTTTGTTAGCAAAAAACAATCTCAAAAAGTCACAACTGAATCAAACTCTCAAGATTTGACCTTTAAAGGCTTTCTTAGCTTTCATCTGGTCCTTCAGAAATATACAAATTCAGTCTCTTCCCTGTAATTACCTAGGAACCACTATATTCACCAGCCTAGGTTGACTCTTTTATAAGATCCTTTCCCAGCATGCTCTTCTGATTACTGGTTATTTAAACCTGGCAGAGACAAACAGCAGCTAGTCTTGAGGTGGCTATTGTGGTGTTCTATAGGTAACTGTAATAAGGAACAGTACTTTTCTTCTAGGGGTAAGTTTTAAAGTTTTCTTTTGTTTTTCCTATTTTCAGTTCTTGAAGTATTAGTACTTTTTCCATTAGCAGTTTTTTGTATCTATATTAAAGAGTTTAACTTATAAGTAAATATAACTTTACTTTCTTTATTATCAAAGGGTTAACTTCTACTTGTGGATATATGTAACTGTAAAGGTATACTTGTATGCATTAAAGGGCAAACTTGGCTCAAAAGAGCTACTATCTCTGCTGATAAGTTTAAGGGTGCTAAAAATCAATCGATACTACATCCTGGCAAATGCACAGGATAGGTAAAAGGACCTTAGTAACTCATGATTCTGAATAACTGATAGTCACTGCTGTGTTTCTTGTGTAATTATAAGCAAGATATCTAACCACTCTACCTTAGTTTCCCCACTAATAATACTTCTTAGTTTTCTCCCTTTTTCTATTTAAGAATCTCAAATAAAAGGGTAAGTCACTAGTGTATAAAAGGCCCTTTAATCTATTAGTTAATATTCTAAAACTGGCTAAACAAGGTCTAACTAGTATATAGGTGTCAACCAAGAAAGATAGTAAACTCATTCTGACTAGAAACCTTAAAGGGAGACAACATATAGTAGTGATTACAGCACAGGATTGGTAATCTGAAGACCTGGTTTTGTTCCTGACTTGTTTATATAATCTCAATCAAAATGTGTCTTTCTAGCCCTTTAGGTTTCTCTGTCTACACTATAACTATATTAGTAAAGTACTTTGTACTGGTATAACACTGAGTCAAAAAGCTTTAGGACATCCAATTAAAAGGACCCTTCACCTGTATTTGATGAGCTGCATTGTTTCAATTAGCCAAGGCCCAGAAATCACTGCTATCTGAAAGGAACCGGGTTGTTCACAAACTTCAGAACAGGGAATACTCTCCTGACTCTTCGGCCTCTTCAGTAGAGGAGCTGAATGAGCTTCAAAGAACGTGAGTTATAGCTGAGAGCTGGCTACAAGAAGGGAGTGTTGTACCAAACGCTCCATTTTGAGAATAAAATGATATGTCTGAAAATAACTCATGAATTTTGGAATCCCTTAAAGGTTTCTTTCCCTGTTTGTAACTGACAGACAGGATCCTGAGGAAAGCAATTAATGTTAAACATGAGGATTCTTTCTCCTACGTCATGCTAGTGTGACTCCAAAAATTTCATCTGGAGTCTTCCTGACCCTTGCCTGTGTGAGGCGAATTGGGCCCCTCTTCTCCTTGGAAAATATTTAATGCTTATGTTGTATTTCATGTGTCCAAAATGCTAAAGTATCTAATCTTCATATCCCCTCTAGGAGGATGACTGTATTTACCCTAGTTCACAGTCGGGAGAACTGAGCCAGTAGGCAAAATGACCTGCTTATGATAGCAGTTAAATCTAGCAACTGTTCAATCACAGCCTTGTATTCTTCTAACCAAGCCACTCTGCTTCCTGCTCGTAGGTTTCCTCTCTTCTATGTGACTGGCTGGATATTGGAAACCTAATAGGCCCGGTAATTCAGCAGGTGAAGGAAAGATTCTAATTTCCTGGAGCAGGACTGAGCCCTAAAAGGGCTTAAGGAAATCAAAAGCAATTTGCAAGTGAACTTACTTTGGAATGAGCCCTCCTGCCATCACTTGTGGGAGCAAATAAGTGATGGGTACCCATGTGGGCCCTAATAGGGCCACAATCCTTCTGTTCACTCTTTTTTTTTTTTTTTTCAGAAGAACCCTAGGAGTGCCAAATGGCCACCATGAGTAAAACTCTATGGTGAAAGAATCATAGAACTAGAAGGGACCTTGAGAGGTCATCTAGTCCAGTCCCCTGCACTCATGGCAGGACTAATTATCTAGACCATTCCTGACAGGTTTTTATCTAACCTGCTCTTAAAAGTCTCCAATGATGGAGATTCCACAGCCTTCCTAGACAATTCAGTCCAGTGCTGAACCACCCTGGCAGTTAAGACTTTCTAATGTCCAATCTAAACCTCCCTTGCTGTAATTTAAGCCCATTGCTTTTTGTCCTATCTTCAGAGGTTAAGAACAACTTTTCTTCCTCCTCCTTGTAACAACCTTTTATGTGCCTGAAAACTCTTATGTCCCCACTCAGTCTTCTCTTCTCCAGACTAAAACAAACCCATTTTTGCAATCTTCCCTTATGGGTCATGTTCTTTAGACCTGTAACAATTTTTATTGCTCTTCTCTGGACTCTCTCCAATTTGTCCATCTTTCCTGAAATGTGATGCCCAGAACTGGACACAATACTCCAGCTGGGGCCTGAGTAGAGCAGAAGAATTACTACTTGTCTTGCTTACAACACTCTTGTTAAAGCAAAAATCATTCTTGGATGTATTTTGTGCAACAGCGTTGCACTGATGACTCCTATTTAGCTTGTGGTCCACTATGACCCCCAGATCCCTTTCCGCAGTACTCCTTACTAGGCAGTCATTTCCCATTTTGTATGTGTGCAACTGATTGTTCCTTCCTAAATGGAGTACTTGGCATTTGTCCTTATTGAATTTCATCCTATTTACTTCAGACCATTTCTCCAGGTTGTCCAGATCATTTTGAATTTTAATCCTATCCTCCAAGGCCCTTGAAACCCCTCCTAGCTTGGTACTGTATGCAAACTTTAGAAGTATACTCTCTGCCATTATCTAACTCATTGATGAAGATATTGAACAGAAACAGACCCAGAATTGATCCCTGTGGGACCCCACTCATTGGGCCCTTCCAGCATGATTTTGAACCACTGATAACTACTTTCTGGGAACAGTTTTCCAATCAGTTTTGTACTCCCCTTATAGTAGCACCATCTAGGTTGCATTTTCCTAGTTTATAAGTTCATGCAGGACTGTATCAAAAGCTTTACTAAAATTAAGATGTACCATGTCTACCAGTTACCCTGTCAAAGCTATCAGGTTGATTTGACACTGTTTTTGACAAATCCATGCTGACTGTTACTTATCACTTATTTCCTAGATGTTTGCAAATTGATTGCAGCAACATGTCACATTGCAAATGATCAGCAACATCTCACTGATACTATGTGCCCAATATCTTAAAGGTGCCTATAAATTCAGTCCTGGTCTCTGACTTCCAAGAGAACATGAGAGGTTGTCCTTTATACTGTATTGCATCACCATTCCCCTGACGTGGTGCCTACACCACCAGAATCAACACTTTTGTAGACCACTCCTCTGATCTTGTAGGCCATAGGTTTCACAGATTAAACCTTACTTCTACATGGCTAAAGATTCTGACTACCTGCATTGCCATCTTGATTTTTTTTGCCACTCCCACCCTTCAGTGAGTTTTTTCCTAATAAATCAACACTAAGTCAAACTTTCAAATCCACAATTCATGAGTGGAAGCATACAGCTTTTTTTCTCCAACTTTCAGCCTTTGTGGAAATCGTTTAAAAAGGAGTAAGGTGTAATAAAAACAGTAACCTACAGCCTTGAGTACAGCAGTGCAACTGATACCACTGATAAAACTGTTCTGATAAAAGGTAAGCCTTTGCACTCTGATTCTGGTGCACATTATCCCTGACCATTGATCAGGCATGAGTGTACTTTAGTGGTCGATCACTCTATTACACAAGACCACTAGCTGTGGATTGTGGGGTACTGGCAATGCCAATTAAAGTGGAGTTTGAGCAGCTGAGGCCAATGAGTTGCAGGTGCTCAATGTCTTGATTTGACCCTGCATTCATGACCTTCTGTTGATGTACATGGTGGATCTACTCACATGGCCTTTTCCCTGTTATGGGAGAACTGCCTCTGCTTGACTCTAGGCTCACTACCGAATAGAGGATTTGATTTCAATGCTATGTATTTCTGGTTGTCTTGGTATTTATGGCCCAGATTTGATCCTTGATACTCCATGGTCCAGATCCTGGCTGGTGCTGGGCAGCTCCTCTATGCTTCATATCCACAGATTAAGGAAATCTGTAAGGAGAAACAATTCCCTTGCTGTAAGGTGGCTGGGCAGCCCATGGCACAGATGCCTTGCTTGAGCACTGGGGATGACATCTGAGTCTCTGAACATTAGCAGTGTAGTCAAGAGTGACAGGCAGATGGGCAAGGGGACTCTAAAGAGACCCCTAAATTGTGATTCCAGGGAGACTAGTCGGTTGGCTTGAAGGTTCTTTTTCCCCAACCATCCTGTGGATCAACCAATCATCCTGGTGCTGCAAGGTGTGTACAGTTTTCTGCTTCTGTAAAACCTCCTGATCCCTAGGTCTCTTCAAAAATCAAGATTATCTGAGCGGGAGGGGCACAATTTTGCTCCTTCTCTATGCTGGACAAAGACCAGAGATGAATCTGGCTCTGCATTGGACTGTTAGTGAGGGTGAAGAACCAGTTGCTCAGTGAATCAATTCTTTACGTTTCCCATTTGTAGTAAATGACAGTTGAATCAGGTTAGAGTGCACTGACTAAGCTAATTGTTAGCTCTCTGAGCAATTTAGACTCTAATGACACTGCATACACTTGGCATCTCAAGACACAGTGCTGAGATTGAGAGATTTATTTTGTGATAAACCTGCTAAAGGTCAGTTTTCAAATGAACTTTAGCACACTTTTCAGCATGGTGACTTACTGATGACAATAGTAAGCATGTGACTGAGAGGGAGGAGGATCATGAAGGCAGTGAGCAGATGGCCTTGCTAGCTTCCATCCAGATAAAATATCTTTAATCGCTCACATTGGTCAGTACATGATAGAGGGCAGAACTCCATAACAGGACCTGAAGACTTGGCTTGTATCTTCCCTATCAAGGGGCTGCTGGGGACTGATTTAGTCCCTTGTACTAGCCAGATAAGCCCTTGCTTCTATGTTCTCTATTGGCCTGGAGCAAGCTGGAGAGCAGGAAGGTGTTAATCAGGCTCCAGTTTTGCCTGGAATGCCCCAATGTCTGAAAACTAGGCTCAGAATGTGGATTGCATATCTAAAATGACTGTGGGCTGTAACAATTAGCTACCAGCCCCACCTATTTAACATTTCCTGATACTTCCTATTATGGGTACTAACCCACGAAAGCTTATGCTGAAATAAATTTGTTAGTCTCTAAGGTGCTACAAGTTTTTCTTTCTTTTTGTTTTGCTGACACAGACTAACATGGCTACTACACTGAAACCTATTATAAGACTAAGTTTAGCAGTTTTAAGGAACTGAAAACAAACTATTTGGGCTGACATCTTCCATGCCAGGTGTCTGTCTGCCTGAAGCTGACTTTTTTTGGAAAGTATCTGCTAAAACAGTTCAACTTTCCTCAAGGACAAGGCTAGAGGAAAGTGTCCATACAAAACTCTGAACTCTTCTGTGGGAAATTTGAACTTCCCACATGCTCTGGAGCAGGGATTTGTCATTTAACAGGAGGGTGGCATTAATGGTAGGGACAGGAAGAGGCCTATCCCTATAAAAATATGATCAAATTTGACTAAGCTGTGAGCCTTTGGAGAAATTGCAGTTTGCACATGCTCAGATGCCTCAGTTTAGGCTCTGAACAGTCTGTACAGAGCATGCTCCAGCTTGGGGTTGTGCAGGATTTTCCTTGCTATTGCCCTTGCAGGCTGCTTCAGGTCATGTTGGATCTAGGCACTGGAGTTGAGATGGCATAACCTCCATAGTGTAGACAAACATTGCTATGTCAGCATAACCCTATAGTGTAGACACAACCTACACCAACAGAAGGGGTTTTTCTGCCAATGTAGGCACACCACCTCCCCAAGTGACCACCACTGTCAGCAGAAGCCTTCCACCCACAGTTGCATCTAAACTGGGGAGGGTACATTGTAATAGCGATGTTATGGGGGGTAACTGTTTTTCACATGGTCTACACTTAGCTGAGGACCAAGCCTCAGAGCAGGAGTTCTGTCTCTGCTTTTGTTCATTGCCTCTTCCTCCCCCACACTGAGGCTTCAAGGAGGAAGAAGCTGCCTAGATTAAAAGCAGAGGGACAAGAGCTGAACCCAGGAGCAAAGGCATGGGATTCAATTGGGGAAAGGAGCCTGTGGGAAGGGGAAGATTCTGACTAGAGGCTGGGAAAGGATCCTGGGATTGCAAAACTGGCCTGAGGTGGGGCAGAGATCTGACAAGAACTAGGCTAGAGGGGGAAGAATGAGAACTGGCACTGTTTGCTTGGGGAGGGGGGGAGAAGAGACTGGGACAAGGTGCCGAGGAGGATTGGGATAGGAGTATGGGAATACTTGGGTGGGGGTGCAAGAGATGGAGCTGTGAGGGGGAACTTGGACTAGTGGGGTTAAGGGACAGTGGTGAGAAGCTTTATTGGAGAGTGGGGCTCCCTGGATGAGAATAAAGCTGGGGCAAGGAGCTATGGGTGGAAAAGATGGGACAGGGCAGAAGGGGTTAAGTTTAGGGGAATGGACAGGCAGCTGGTCCCACTAGACACTCCCCATAGTCTGGAATGAAACTAGTGTGGGGTTTTTTAATTCACTGTTCCTCTGATTTCTGAAAAGTCTGTAAAAACCCATTGGCCCAGTGTGTCATCCCTCATCTAGAGCAGGCGTGGCCAACCTGTGGGTCTGGAGCCACATGCGGCTCTTCAGAAGTTAATATGTGGCTCCTTGAATAGGCATGGACTCTGGGGCTGGAGCTACAGGTGTCAACTTTCTAATGTGCTGGGGGGTGCTCACAGCTCAACCCCTGGCTCTGCCACAGGCCCTGCCCCCCACTCCACCCCTTCACACCCCCTCTCCTAAGCCTGCTGTGCCCTTGCTCCTCCCCCTCCCTCCCAGAGCCTCAAGAGCTACAAAACAGCTGATTGAGAGGGAGGGGGATGTGCTGATTGGTGGGGCTGCTGGTGGGTGGGAGGCATTAGGAGTGGGGTGGGGGCTACTGACATATTACTGTGGCTCTTTGGCAATGTACACTGGTAAATTCTGCCTTCTTCTCAAGCTCAGGTTGGCCACCCCTGGTCTAGAGGAAGACTACATAGCACTGCTACTATGCAGTATTCCATTAGCTCAGCAGAGGTCTGTGTAGTGAGACTAAAGGTTCTAACCCTGCTGATGGCCTGTGGGGGTGTCAATATGACATCACAATTTGATGTCACTGTTTGGGGGGGGAGACTGGGACAAGGTGCCAAGGAGAAGGGGGATTGGGATAGGAGTATGGGAATACTTGGGTGGGGGTGCAAGAGATAAAGCTGAGAGAACTTGGACTAGTGGGACTAAGGGACAGTGGTGAGAAGCTTGATTGGAGAGTGGGGCTCCCTGGATCAGAATAAGGCTGGGGCAAGGAGCTATGGGTAGAAATGGAGTTTGACTTCTCTGAATGTGGTTTGTGTGTAACTTAATGGTTTTTTCAAAGAACACTACTAAAGTTGCAAAGTCTAATATCTGAAGGCTAAAATGTCAGAATTAAGGTTGTCCATAACATGTGGTGATACAACTAAAGACCGTGCTTATGCAACAAAGGGACTGAATTAAGGTTTTGCAGGCAACCTTAATTCTGGAGTTTACTCAGTGCTCACAATCTAGGTGATTGGGTACAAGCATTCTCCACTCCAGCAAACAACATACAAAACTGCTTATTGGCCAAGTGCATTCTGGGCAGGGACTCTTACCTTCCTCTGAAACATTATTGGCCATGACCAGAGAAGGGGGATGCCAGTTGAGGTGATCCAGTTGTCTGACTTTCATACATGGTATGAATAATACGTTGATAAGAAATCAACAAACAGGTGTCTTGGCATCAATACCAGCCTTCCTCAAACTTCCTCAGCCCTGTCCCATTCCTAAGGGAAATCTGAACAATCGTACTGACCACTTTTAGGAGTTATTTTAATCTCCCTTGTAAATTGTCACATTTCAATCCAAGAGATCTAGAACTACTGTAGAACACATCTCGTAGTTTATTCTGCTTTGCTAAATCTGCAATTGGCATGATCAAGCTGTCTCCTCAAAGGCAGAGGAGTGAATTGGACTAATGGGGGACACAACTAGAGGAGCAGTGTGAGGTAGAGAAACCAGTGCAGTTGGGACATTGAGAGCATGATGTACATAGTTCACCCTTTGTACATGGAGCTATGATGTACATTAATAGGTGTAAAGGCTAAGCATTAAAGATGGTGAGACCTCCAAATGCATGTATGTACTTCTTGGGGTCAAACATTGAAGGCCTTGGGACTTTCCCTGAATAAATACCAATGTGGGAGTCCACTGGTCTGTTAGCTCAATCACGTCTACAATAACTTGCCACTTCACCTTGCAGTCCTGCAGCCTCCTGCCTCTAACCACTAAGTCAACTGGACTAAATCCTGCTCTGTTAAAACCCATGTAAACCCACTAGCTTCAATAGCCATAACCACGAGCAGAAGTTTGGGTTTTGTGCTATAACAAGCACAAAACCCAAAGTGCCCTAGTTGAAGTGAAGGGGTCTGAGAATGAACTGCCAAAAGGATTCAAAAGCTGTAAACCCCTGCTTTTTTTCCTAAATAGGGAACAAAATCAGTCCCTCTAGGCCAAATTTCTGTTCTGATTTACAAAGCATGCCAGGTCCACCACTCCTGAAAGTGAGCACAGAATTTACTACTGTAAGGTGACCGGAGATGCAGAGTACTCTGCTTAAGAGTCCTTGAACCTGGCTCCTCAAAGTGCTGAGTGCTGACCACTAACTGAAACCAGTAGCAGCACAGGTGTTTGGCATGTGTGGAAAATCTCAAATGGCCATGTGCAATTACAGCACATGACTGAGGACTAATGGCTCCTTGTTGATGCAGACAGTCAAATTCTGCAGTTTCATTTCTGCTGCACATCTTGAGTGGCTAGTAAAAACAACCCATTGTAAATGTACACTTCATGATATCTCAGACCTGTATCTTAAATGCATGGTTCAAAGGACCAGTCAAAATGAACTATTTGTCGTAGGTCAGATTGGTACTGGGAGTGTTCTGTTTCAAATATGCCAAGGGAATCCTCTACTTCCCGTCTGGAAAACTAGTGAAATGAAGATAAACTAAATGTATATTTTGGACTTTGAAATGTAAAAATGGTTAGGGATAGCAAATGTAAGCTGTCAGACTTCAGGTTATGTTTACAGGAATTGATGGCTTTATTTTGGGTCATAATCTGCCATATGCTTGTTTCAGAAAAGCTTTAACAGTCAACAGAACTGACTTAACCATTTTGTTAAGGAAAGACTGTGGCTGTTGGCTCCTAATTAGCCTTTGTGTTCACTGCTGAATAAGTCTGAACATGCAGGAGAAATAACACATCAATTAGATGTGAACAAGGACACAATGTTTTCCAGGCTGTAGAAATAAGAACATTGGGCCAGATTTATGCCTGGTGTGACCCAACTAACATCCTTGGTTTAATGCCAAGGATGAGTTTCAACTACAATAAAACCAGTTAAACACTTCAGGCATGGAGGTTGTTTGTAACTCTGAACAAAACACTATGGTTTTTTCAAAAGTTTACAGCTGAACATTGACTTAATACAGCTTTGAAACTTTACTATGCAGAAGAAGAATTCTGCTTTCCTTTTATTTTTTTAATAGTTTAACATTTATTTGCTTTTTTCCCTCTGCTACTGCCTGACTGTGTAGTTCCAGTTCCAAATGAGGTATTTGGTTGACCAGTCAGTTTGGAACTCTAGTTTTTGTGATGGAGGTTCTACTGTACAATTTTAAGATGACAGTTGCTTGTTTTCAAAATCTTAACTCTGCAAAAAGGAGTAACTCCTAAGCAGAGCTGGTCAGAAAACAAACTTCCATCTTGTGGGGAAACTAACCCTTGTCCCAAATAGGAAAAGTCAAAACACCTTGCAAAACCAAATCAAACACATTATCCTGATATCAAATTACTCCAATAAGGCTGTGTTCCTGTCAAGTTTTACTGAAATATCAAATTGGACAAAGCTGCATTTTTCTGACAACTGGTCGGTCAATTTTCTTTGACCGGGTCTGTCAGACTAAATATTTGTATTATCATATTGATTAGCAGCCCTAATCCTGGACCAGGGCTATACAAATGCAGAACAAAAAGGTGATCCCTGCCCCCCAAAATCTTACAATCTGAGTATAAAACAGCATATGTGGATACAAGCAGACTGCCTTGGGAGTACAAGGAAACCATGAGACAATGATCAGCTGTGGTCTGAGCATCCCTGTAGCCTAACTGTTAAGTATTAATATAATATTGGCTTCAATTTCAAAGTCCTTGTTCAGTCCTAATTTTCACTCCATTAACCGCCAATAGTCCATATAGCATCTGACCCTCCCCCCATTCCTCCCCAAAAAAGTGGGATAAGGGTACTATTTTTCAGCCTTATCCTCCCCATTTTCTTTCAAGAGCCTACTCCACTAGACATTTGAAAGCAGGTGGGCAAAAGTAGCAGGAAAAAGTGGACTTGGTGCTAACTTGCACAGTGTGTACATTGTGCTCTTTGCAAAGAGCACAAGCGACATTTATTTTAAATAGGTTAGGTGGTTGTTGTGGTGTTTTGGGGGTGGGATTGGTTCTGAAGCATGCTTCAGCAAATACAAAAACTGACAATTGTACAACTGTGGCACACATCACCCTGCTTGTCCTTTACTAGTCACACATGTGACTTGGCTAAAAGATACTAGTTCAGTTACTAACTTAACATAGTGAAGAAAATACATTTTGGGGAAAGGAAACAATCCTGCCCAGTCAGAAAACATTAGCCACATAGGATGAGAAATAATACTTACTTGTTTACAAAAACCATGGCATCACCACTGTTTGACGCTACCAGGAAAGCAGCATTGTGCTCTGGCACTATATGAAGACAAACATACATGGAAACTCAGAAGCAGATCTATCATCCCAATGATCAGTTGTGCTAAAATCCATGGTTCTGGTCTGGCCCATCATAAAGCTAGGCAGTACCAGCAAAATTCCAATTCAGATATGGATCTCATACACCCAGTCTCAGAACTTGGGGTATTCAGATCTATCTTGCTGTGAAACTTGCATCTGGATTCTGACTTCAAGCACCTCCTAAGTTTTTGATGGGAACTGCAGTAAGAATACTAGTCTAAACTCATGTCTAAAATAATACTTGAGCAAAATGGCTAGTCCCAGGCAGATGTTAACTTGGTCAGGTTTAAACACAACGTGAAGTTAAAGGTAGAATCAAGAACTGGAACTAAATTCCTTATCCCATTCCAGAGCCTTACCCCAGGTCCATCCTTCTCAGGAGCTGTGGATGCACCATATTCTGAATCACCTACAGAGCCTATGTCTCAATAGCTTTGTCTACACTACTGTGGGACTGATGCACTGGGGGTTGATTTAGCAGTCCTGCTAAATCAATGGCAGAGTGCTTTCCAGTCAACCTGGTACAGGTGAGTCTCATCTTACACTGGGGTTACATTCCTCAGTCGGCACATAAAGCAAAAATCACATATAGTCAAAATTACATTGAGTGTAATGGTAGATGGAATTGCCCACACTACAGGTAAAGTATTTAAATTGTTTTTCTCTGCCAACTGCACAAAGCTGAATCCACAAATGTTAAATGCGCATAGGATGAGACTCGCCTGTACTCCACTGGGAACAAGAGGAGCATGGTGTAGACTGCAGTAAGTCGACCTAAGCTTTGTCAACTCCAGCTATATTAATCACATAGCTGGAGTTGTGTAACTTAGGTTGACTTACCACAGTAGTGTAGACATAGCCATAATCTCTGTCAGATGCATTTTGTGATAGACCCCAAAATGAGTATCTAGTCTACACATATGCAAAGGTCTGAAACTATCCTTATCTCTGCATCCTATACATAAAGTAGAAGAAAGCTTCACCTATTTTACCACTTCAACATACTAGGGGAAGTTCCACTTTCAGAAATGATACCTGGCAGGGAGAACTAAAACAAAACTCTGCCATATTAGGGTTTTCTTGTGGTGGTTCCCCAGTCTTTCTGCTTCACTGATGCAATGTTTTCACAGAAAGCTTCTATGGAGTATGCTTACTGGACGGGTGACAAACTAGTTAGTGGATCTACAGCACTGCATAAACATGGTGTCAGTTACATACTGGAAGAGGGTGTCTTCAAAAGCAACCCAGTTAACTGATTCATACTTGGCACCCATAGCACCTGTCTAAACATCTTTAGCTAATTTTAAGAACAAAATAAGATACTTCACATGAATCATAGAAGCCATAACACTCTGCTAAACCTTCTGTTTCTCTGCTCAGGTCCAGCACCCTGGTGGGGCTGATCCAGCACCATGATTTGGATACTTCATTTCTTGTTTTCACCACTCCCAACACCAGCATTGATTGGCCTTATTACTCTTGGCGCTACAATTTTCTTATGGGTGATAACCAGACCAAAGACCATTACACCTCCTATTGACTTGAACAACCAGTCAATAGGAATTCAGGTAATGCTTACATCTTTTTGACAGTAAATGGGATCTAGGCACAACTGAAAACTTTGCCTTAGGTGAAGGAGTTCATTTTTTTTAAAAAAAAAACTGCCTTGCCTTTTTTTATGGAGGCTATTTAAAAAAAAAAAAGCAAAGGTGACTTAAACTAGGGAAGTTTCTGTCAGTCTGCCAATCTGAGATCAAGCCAGAAATCTGGCCAGATGTCTAAACCTTAGGTAAGTAGGAGCATGACACCTTGGGTAAATCTCAACTATCTTAATCCACTGGTACTTTAATATTATGCCAGTAATAGGGGGTGGACCATGTTTAGCTGTGACAAAACAAGCAACATCTAGATTGCTTGAGAGGTACCAGTGGCAATTATTCCATTTATTGATGAGTTCATTGAAATAGCTATCTGAACATGTCAGCCCTGAGGATAAAATAGTGCAATATTTCAGAATCTACCAGTTTTGTAAACACCCTGGCTGTCTGATTATAAAGGAGGATGAAGTAAGTTTACCTGCACTTAAGGTGGCTTTCTAGTCTTGGAGACTACAGCGGGTGGCTTCATCCCCAATGAACAAGCAGACAGAAGTTTAGGAGGAAGTTAAACCCTCCTAGCTGATCTTAAGCTTGTGTGTTAAAGCTCCCCCTCAAGGGGTTTTGGGAGAGCGTTGGAGGAGGCAGTAGCTGCCTGTGACACACCTGACCTTCAGTTCACTGCTCTGTAACACTTACAAACATGTGCTCTGACCCTAGGGAGGTGCCCGAAGAAGTACTTTCTTGCCAGAGAACAAGCTGCTTGCTTATTACTATGAGGATGCCAAAACTATGTACGAGGCCTTCCAAAGAGGACTTCATGTGTCTGGTAAGTAGGATAGTGTTTAAGTTGCTTTTACGTACTTCATTTTGGTCAGAAGTAAATGTCTGTTCCAGCTACACAGACTTAAAGCTAGAAGGGATGTTTTTGTCTAGTCTAGGTCCAGCTAAATTGTCATCTCTTCTGGACCTTCTCTAGGAGAGGGTTCTGACTGTGTGCACTGATTGAATTCAATCTAAGAGGCTAAGCAACAGACCTCAATGAGAGCAAGACCATGTTTTAAATACAGCACACTAAACATAAAAAGCCTGGGATAGTAACCCATTAAATAAAGGAATAATCAGTAGCCTTCCAGAGTCACAAACAGTACTGCCATCTTTTCTACCCCTTCAAATTGCTCTCAAGATGCCAACACCTCTCATAAACTTATTAGATCAGACCATCTCAGATCTTTTGATATCCTGCCAATGTAAGACTGCCTTCAATAGAGTGGACATAAGATTTTTCTCCAGTTTAATTCCACGTCCAAAGCAATGAAGCTTCCATCACTTCTGTTGGAAACATTTGGCTGTGCCATAAAGAGATGAATCAAGGCTTTTCTGATTCAACAATCTTTGTTTTTTGTTTTTTTCCCCTTCCTTCCCCACCCCTTCAACTCCCCACTTGGTGTCTGCCTTCAGGACACTTGACCACTACTGGAAAAAAGATATGAAATTTTCGAGTGTCAATGCAGCCTATAGCTTATGAATAAAGCCTTGAGAGAATACTATGCTAGGAAATTATTTTCATTGCTGAACAAACTAGCCCTGCAAAAGGTACAAAAGCAGTGTAAACTATTCATATGCAGCTGAATTCTGGAAAAAAAGCACTTCATCACTTTGTTTTTAGCTATCTTGTGCACCTAGTTGAGGTGGGAAATGCGTAGTGCAAAGTATGGGTAATGGTGCTCATTGAGGTTCAGTGCACAAGCCTTCTGTTTCACAGAAGTGGGGAGGGATAGCTCAGTGGTTTGAGCATTGGCCTGCTAAACCCAGGGTTGTGAGTTCAATCCTTGAGGGGGCCATTTAGGGATCTGGGGCAAAAATTGGGGATTGGCCCTGCTTTGAGCAGGGGGTTGGACTAGATGACCTCCTGAGGTCCCTTCCAACCCTGAGATTCTATGATTAACCAACATGAGTGGGTGGGAACTGCTAGTAGCTGTGTATGTTTGTAGCTAAATGTATACAGTCAAAAAGCCCTCTGTTTGAAGGTGATTTCCAGGTTTGCTAACTGAAGATCGTGATATCATATAAGCTTAAGTTTAAATGTCTCTACATCCTAGAATAAAGGAAAGAACCTGAACTCTAAAATGTAGAGGATGCCATTACTCTGAGACCAGATATCTGATTGAAACGCAATTGGAAGACTGCACCAGTAACTAGGTAGCACTTAACATTCCAGAGAAGATGACTCTGAGCTAGAGACTGCATGGCCAATTGTATGTTAAAAGTTGTCTGATTTAGCCAATATCTGCAAATTCATGAACTGACCCTGACTTTGGACAACATGTGCAATGGCTATAAGTCAGTCTAGATGTCTTTTAAAATAGTCATGTCATCATCCAATTCTGCTGGCCATTATTGTTGCAGCTCCCTGATTGGGTGAATGAAAGTTCTTAAACCAGGAAAATAGTGAATAGGTGGCAAATGCTAAATTCTTAATGCATTTATTATGGCAGTAGTTAAACATGTGTTTGGAGACACAAACAAGAACTTCCAAAAAATCAAAGGGCAAAAAAGAGATCTAATTAGAGCCAGAAGTCATTCAGAACTCTAATCAATAGTTGAACACTCTTGATCTGTCCTGAAGATCAATTTGCCAGAGATGTTACAAACACTTCCACTAAAACTCCATTTTTCTCATGTCTCTTGTACTTTCCTGAACATTCTGATATTCATCTTTATTTCTGGAGTCCATTGAGTACCTCACTTCTGGCTATGCTTGGTCAATTGCTACCCAACTCTCTAGACAAATGACTTTCCAAGAAACATTTTTATGGGGCGCACACACTACTCTTGTTACCTGTTGCACATTCTTGTAGTTCTCCCTGATTGTTTGGAAGATTGACCTCTTGTGCAGTCTCTTCTTGGGATTAAAGATACTTGTCTAAAAGATTCTAGCAAAACACTTAACTACATGAGTAATTACATAAGATTGATTCAGAGAGATTGATCCAACAAAACACTTGCCATCTTTTTACTGAAGACTGCCCAATAAATGCTCAGTTTTAATATAAAATGTATATGTAAAGTTTCATAACTTTCCCAACTTTTCTTAGAAAATGGACCATGTTTGGGGTACAGAAAACCAAAACAGCCATATCAGTGGTTGACTTACAAACAGGTTAGTTCTGCTTTTATATACAGTCCAAAGAATGGATCAGCACATTATAGCAGTCTCCAGTGGTAATGGGCCAAAACTACTTCCTCTATTCCTGCAGGTGTCAGACAGAGCTGAATATCTGGGATCAGGGCTCTTGTTCAAAGGATGTAAACCATCCCCAGACCAATTTATTGGCATCTTTGCTCAAAATAGACCAGAGGTAAGTGACCAGCAGAACCCTAGCTATAGGCAACTATCCAGCACTCATGGGAGTCTAAATTCAGGGGAGTGCCCCCAATTTATTTAAATAGGGATTGGATTGGGCTCCAAGTGATAATCTGAGAACAGTTAAGCCTGAGCCCGATAGGAGATCTGATTATCTGTCTTCCTTCCAATCACCTTTTTGTATCTGCTCATCAGTGTCCAGGTGGCTGCTTAGGACTAACCATGAAGATCTGGGTTCTGGCTGCCATAACATGTAGTTCATGTACAAATCAATACTAGATGGATGTGTGAGGGGCTACTCTACAGGCTACTCAATTTGCTCTGGCAAAAGCATTTGAACTACCATACATCTCTGGTAACAAACTCTGGATAGTAGCTTCTTTAACAGTGCTATTTCTTGTTGCTTTTTGTTTTGTGCAGTGGATAATTTCAGAATACGCCTGCTACACTTACTCAATGGTTGCTGTTCCACTCTATGACACTCTGGGGCCAGATGCCATTGTATTTATTATTAACAAAGGTAAAAACCTGATGTATGCGTCACAATAAATAACTCTTCCTTTCCACTTTCACTGACCTAACAATGATCCTCTTCTGCTTCAGGTTTCATAGTTGTGGCTTTTCAGAACTTAGACCTACACTAGCTAACAAACCTAGACCTCTTCATTTCTAGCTCTGCAACTCAGCCCTAAACTCAGCACATCTGTAGCTAGCACTACTTTCTCAATGCCTATCACATAAGATGACATGATCTGAGCCATAGGCCTACCACCACATTTCTTGGGAGGATTCTTGTACTAAAACTTAGTGACTATCCATTAGATTCTAAGGACTGAGTCTACATGGTAAGATTGAGATACAGATGACCCAGTTCCTCCCACTTATTAATGAGACTTACAAAACTTCCTCAAACTAGAAAAAGGAAACTAGTGCAGTATCCTCATAGTTTGAGGTGAGACTCTGAACAATTGAAATAAACAATAAAACTAAGGCCCAATCCTGCCAACACTTAAGTATGCACTTTAATTTGGTTTGCCTGAGATCCTATGGGACCAATTGAATACAAAACTGTCAACATGATCAGAGCCAAAGTTGATAAAATGAGAGTGCCCTCCTGACTCTTTCAAGCCTTCCCCTTAGGTGACTGATTCTTCCACTGGTCTTTATCTTGCTTATTTCCTTGTCAGAACTTTCTCTGTTCAAATTAATCAAATGCAGGATTTGCCAAACAGAATCAGACCATCAGTGAACTTGTAAAATCACTGCAAATTAAATTACAAGCAAAGCTAACCTTAACAGGTTCTGTCTCCTGGGACAACAGAGCAGCAATCTAATTAGGTTCATTTGAGTCTGAACATGTCACTTGCTCATTAGTGTTCCATTGCTGTCTTACATGTGGTTTTAGTAATTGCACATTCTGGTAAAAGGCTTCTGTAAATTCAGAGTATTTGAGGCCAATACTCCTCAAAATACATGGTTAAAATGTAACTTCTAAACAGGGGATAAAGTGTTAATGCCCATCAACTTTCTTTCCTTAAATCCAAGGCTGGAATTGGCCATTTTGAGTGACTTTGAAAATCCCACTGTAAATACTTGCTTATTGCTGATTTTTCTTTATAGCTACCAAGACCCACTTCTATGTGCACAATAGTACTCTTTTGGGGGAGGGGCTGACACTTGTACATGTTAAGTCAAATCCAGCCCAGGTATGACTCCATTAGTATAGGCCCAGACTTGCAACCATAGTAACTGAGTGCAGAGCATTTAACTTCAACTACTGGCTTTGGCTGCAACTTTTCAAATGAGAACTCAACATGCTGAATGATCTGAAGGACTAAACCTGAATTTCCCTTAACCTCTAATCAATCATGGCTAATCTCAATATGGGTCAGATCAGAGCTCCTATAATTTCAGCAGGAGTTGGATCAGGCTTCTGAAGTGTGGGCTCTTCCCTTTCTGTAGCGGACATCTCCATGGTGATCTGTGACAAACCTGAAAAGGCACTAGTCCTGCTTGAAAACTGTGAGCAAGGGAAGATCCCAGGTCTGAAGACCATCATTCTGATGGATCTCTTTGATGATGAGCTCAAAGATAAAGGTGCCAAAGAAGGAGTTGAGATCCTGTCACTTCAGGAAGCTGAGGTATGTGAACCCCTCACTTACAGCCTATCTGGTGACTGTTCAGGTAAAGGTCAATACAGCTACTTGGTAAGAGAAGGATTTTGCTAACTATGTTCATTTGAGGAGACTTGATTTGAAGCCAGAGTCAAATTTCACTGCTTGCTTGAGCATCAGACTGAATGTTCAGTTGCATGAACTAGCAATCTGAAGAGACTGCAATGTATTAACTAATGCAATGCAGACACTGGACATGTTGACTGCACTCTTGGGATATTCCAGTTAGTGTAGTAATGTACCACCTATTAAGGAGCTGCAACTTAGTATTAAATAATCTTTAGATACCACACTCCTATTAAAAAGGTCTCATTATATGCATTTAAGCTGGCATACTGACTTGGTATTCAGATGTCTAGCTTTTTATACAATAGCAATGTTGGGGTTAATTTGTGCTCCCTTAAATGACAACATACAGACTTTTTTGAATAAGATTCAGACCAAAGCAAACTGGTAAGCCTTGCAGAAACTGAATGGACAGACTTTCTGCAGCTCTTGATGAATAGCAAACTAAGGTACATGGTCTGTACCACCTCCTGAGTTCCTTCAATTCATTTCTGGAGAGCATGGAAGCTTTCTGGAGAGAGCTAGCTCTGGAGATCGAAAGCACAAGATTTTGGAGCTGTAACTTGTACAATGCATAGGCCATAAACCTTGCAGAGCAGGGGCCCAACACAAGCTAGCAGACTTGCCTCTGTGGATGGGAACATTTAAAAACATAAGAATGGCCATTTCTGATAAAACCAATGATCCATCTAGCCCTGTAGCCTGCCTTCCAACAGTGGCCATTGCCAGATGCTTCAGAGGGAATAAATAGAACAGGATAATTATCAAGTGGTCCATTCCCCATATCTGGCAGCCAAGGGCTTAGGAAAATAGAGGATGAGTTATATCCCTGACCATCTTGGCAATAGCTAGCAATGGCTGTATCCTCCATGAGCATATCCAGTTCTCTTTTGTACCCAGTTATACTCTTCACCTTCACATCCCCTGGCAACAAGTTCCACAGATTGACTGACTGCATCTTGAAATATTTCATTTTAAACCAGCCTGGCTGAAGTGTCCCTAGCTGGGATTGGGTGACCAGGCATGGATCACTTGATAACCTGTCTGTTCATTCCCTTTGGGGCACCTGCCATTGGCCACTTCCAGAGGACAGGATACTGGGCTTGATGGACCTTTGGTCTGACCCAGTATGGCCGTTCTTATGTATGTTAACTTTGAGTCACCCCAGTTCTTATGAGAAGGAATAACTAAAAATCATGAATGAGCGGAAGTGTTATAGACCTCTATCCTATCCCTCTCTTCCAAACTGAATAGTCCCAGTCTTAATTTCTCCTCATATAGAAGCTGTTTCATACCTTAACATTTTGTTGCTGTTCTCTGTACTTTTCCAATTTTTTTAATGGGGAGACCAGAACCATACACAGTATTCAAGGTGTGGGTGTACCATGGATTTATAGTGACATATTTGCCATTGTATTATCTTTCCCTTTCCTAGTGATTCCTAACATTTTTGTTAGCTTTTTTTTGACTGCTGTTCTATATCTGAGCAAATGTCTTCAGAGAACAAACCACAATGACTCCAAGATCTGAGTGGTAACAGCTCATTTAGACCCTGTTTTGTATGTGCATCGCAGAAAATTCCAACTACACTTAACATAAAATTTCAACAGATCTCACTAAACTGGGTGACAGTATGGTGGATGGAAACTCTTCACAGCCAGTTTTGTGCAGAATTGTCTTGAGTATGTTGAAGAGGGCTCTGCAGTAACTACTGTGGAAGTGCAGGGAAGGTCTACCGCCTGTCAGCATGTAAACTTGTTGAGACACAAGCAAAATTCATGCTGGCTAAACAATCCCTGCCCTGTCTGGCCTATTTCACCTATTTACATTGCATTTAGTTTGATATTACAATACGTGTTAAAGCTGTCTTCTTTTTTTTAATCTTGACACAGGAGCTGGGCAGGAACAACTTGAGAGAACCTGTTGTAAGTTATTGAAACTTAATACACTTTCTTTGATGAAAGCACTGCAAACCTGCCTCTCTGAAGAGGCCTCTCCACCATAACAATGAGTCAACAATGATCCCCCTCCTCTCTACCTCAAAACCTTAGAAAATAAAAACCCAAGCAGGGTCTTGCTGGAAAAGGGGGAGATACCAGGGATCTGCCTACTGGCTTCTTACCTGGAAGGTGCTTGGACACTACAGTAATGAGAAGGATTAAAAAAGCCACTTGGATTATGAAATTAACACTGCTTCTTTTGTCCTTTTAGCCTCCTAAACCTGAGGATCTTAGCGTTGTCTGTTTCACCAGTGGAACAACAGGTAAGTAACAAGCAGAGTTCAGACCCACTAAAAAGTCTGTTTCGCTATCTATCAGAATTTTATTCCCTTGGATCAGGGGAGACTATTCTGATGAGAGGGGAATACTGGAAACTTCTCAAGACAAGAAATGCAGAAAACATAATTTCATTCTGTGATCACCAAGCTGCTTGATGGTACTTGCAATCAAATGAGAGCCTCTCCTGCTTAATTATCCTCCTGTAGTGAATAACTTCAGGAGGCTTCATACAATACACTAAAATTACAAAAATTGAAGCCATTGTAGATGGATAGCAGATATGAGCCAAAAACCTCCTTTTGTTACATCCATGCAACTCCACTCAAATAGATTCACCAGTCTAGGAATCTGGCCCTCATCTCAGGCATGTTAACTCTTAAACCTGCAGCTCTCACCTACACTTAAAACATGCTTAGCTGGAGACACGCCTAGACTGCACCTAAGGATTCTATACTATAGGCCATGTTCTGGGCACACTTGCATTAGATGTAATGTTCATGTAGTGATTTTTTTTCTCTGATCCAAAAGCTCTGACTCAAAACTAAATAGTCCTACCACAAACAAAGAATCTCCTCAGGGCTTGCAAATGTACAAGTGACTGAACCAAATGTAAACTGTAAAACTTGCCAGATCCCTAGTGGTTCCAGCTGCCATGAGTTTGTTCTTCCCCATGATCTTTGGCAGGTAACCCAAAAGGAGCCATGCTCACACATGAAAACGTTGTTGCAAATTCTGCTGCTTTCCTTAAAAGTACTGAGGTAAGTTGCTACTTTCACATTTGCAGACTAACTTGGTGCTTATTCCTTTGGAGGGTCAGGCTTGAAGTGGCTGTAATGGAAGATACCCTGTCTAAGCCACCCAGCTCCACCAAACTATTCCAGTCCTCCTGAATTGCCAGTCAGCTTAGCAATCAGCCTACACTGTGTGCAGGGCTTTGAAATGGACACATCTCCCCTGTAGACCAGGCCAAGACAGCTAACCTCACTCCTGTCCAAAGCTAAACACAAATGTATCTTTTACAGAAATGAGAAGTTAGTCCTAGGAATAGATCTGAGCCAGAACACAAAGTCTGAAATGCCTAAATCCTGGCTGCTCAGGTCAGGATCTGAACCTCCCATCTTGGGCCTTTCCTAGGGCTTGTCCATAAAGGGACACTGAGGAAAGTTAGACCTGCTCCTAGCAGGAACACAAGACAAAACTCTCCCCAAATTCTACTCTTTCAAGAGTGCCTGACTTAGATTTCCTCAGCCTGGTTTGGTGCTACTAGACCAGGACTTCAGGAATTGCAGATACCATGGGGGACAGAGGGCAGGTGGTAGCCAATTTCAGTGGTCTCTAAAGGATCACTCTGAGTGGATGGGGGGGGGAAATACCAAAGTTCTGACTCCTCAAACCTCTGAGTAGGATGGAGCAGGTGTAAAATTACCTGCCACTTCAACATAGTGGTTAAACATAGATATGTTGAATTATATTATACTGCGGCATGACCATCTCCCACCTCAATGCTGTTCTGTTTCACTGTAGACTACATTTGATTGCAAGACTTCAGACATCTCCGTGTCCTATCTTCCTCTGGCTCACATGTTTGAGAGAGTAGTACAGGTAAGAGTAAACCAAGCCCTTAAGGAAACCCATACCTAAATTGTTCTACCAGATCATTACAGGAAGGACCTTGGTATAGTTCTGTTCATGCAACCAAACATACAATGGCACACTTAACTCAGCAGCACAGTTAGCTATTGATTTTGTGAGTGGCCAATACCAGACTGTCCATAGGGCACCTTCAAAACCATTATTTAGTGATATTAATAGTCATGCTTGCAGTGAAAGTATTCTTAAAATGACCAACTTGTGCTCAGTCATCTGAGACTGCTATGACATGAAATATATGGCAGAATGCAGGTAAAACAGCAGGAGACCTACAATTCTCCCCTAACAAGTTCAGTCACAAATTTAATTAACACATTCTATGCTGAAGACACTCATTAAAATATAAGCATGTCCTCTGGAATGATGGCCGAAGCATGAAGAGGCATGTGAATCTTTAGTGCATCTGGCGCACAAATATCTTGCAACACCAGCTATAACAGTGCCATGCGAACACCTGTTCTCACTTTCAGGTGACATTATAAATAAGAAGCAAGCAGTTTTATCTTATGCAAATGTAAACAAACTTGTTTCTCTTTGCAATTGGCTGAATAAGTAGGACTGAGTGGACCGTTTTGTTTGAGTGCAGTTATGTAAACCTACATTTGTAAGTTGTGCTTTCATGATGAGATTTCACTACAGTACTTGTATGAGCTGAATTGAAAAATACAATCTCATTTTTACAGTGCAAATATTTGTAATCAAATATAAGGTGAGCACTGTATACTTTCAATTGTGTCATTGAAGTCAGTATATTTGAAAATGTAGAAAAATCAAATTTACCAATTGATTATTCTATTAACAGTCTGATCACAATTAATTTGAGTTAATAAGTTAACTGCAATTAATCGACAGCCCTAATCTAAATACATATGTGGGTAGACAAACTGGCACATCACACATCCAGAGGGTTTATAGTACATGTTTGAGTGAACACATGTACCTGTAAATATATCAAATGGCTTACAAAACAACATTGCAGGTCAGGAGACTGATTTACCAGGGTATGATCCAGATTAATGTCCGCTATGTCCTGCAATCTTGGGTGCCTTAAAATGCCTTGCTGAAGTAGCTCCCACATGGATTGCTCACAAACAATCTTTCAGCATGCAAGTGTTTGCATAGCTGCAGTCTGCTAGCCCAACTTGGGTTACATTTTTGCTAGCTTAAACTATGGATTCAAGCAAAGCATCTCACCACATACTTTTAGCCATCTTATTGACAACGCCCTGTAGGTCACGACCCCCCTTCGCCAGAGTCCAATGAATGCACCTGAAGCAACAGAAAAAGCAGTGATGGGATGGGCAGGGAGTGGGGGTGGGGGTGTGCCTTGAGATTTTTGTCCCTCCTTTTTATAGTTTCAGTCCCTCACTGGAAAAATTTCCAGCTGGGCACTAGGAGATAACCAGCAGGGAACATCCTTCCACATACACTTGCTCACCTGTTTGAGCTTCCTTAGTTTCCCTTCATTAAATGCAAATTAAGCACAGCACACATTCCTTTGTTTTAGGACACCTGTTTGCCAACATCCATTTGGGCAGAGCCATGGAGTCTGGATCATCTTAAAACATGTATGGCAAAGAAAAACATACAGGGAAATATCAGCAAATTGAGTTTTCAAATGATGACCTTACCAGGTGTAACATATTTTGTACAAAGTACAACAGTATGTGAACACCAGGGTCTAGACTGTCACACTGACTCGCTAGCAATCACCTGCAACACCTTAATATCCCCAAAATAACAGGCCCTGAGCCAGAGCCCCTTGTATCAAGGGCCTGAACCAATAGGGGTTGAATGTGAACAAGATAAAGAAAGAAAGGGGTCAGAGGAACTGAGGGCTCTCCTATTCCTAAGGCATAGAAAATCTCTTTAACCAGATGGAAATGGAGAACTACACTGATCTCAGGCCAGTCCTGATCCCACAAAACTTGATGCCAAAGATCATATTGATCCCACTGAGAAATGGATTCAGTCTCATACATTTTCACATTTCAATCAATTTGAATGAAGTAAGCAGTAAATAACCTTTGTCAGAATTATATCAGCCAAACATAGCCCTGCTTGGTATCTGCTACCTCTGAAGGGATTGATGTTAGGTATTTCCCACCTTAAAGCAACACTGTCACACCATTGCAAAGTGTAGGGCAGAGGACACTAAGAAAACACCTAAATAAATGACATTGCTAAAACATCCCTTAACTCTAATAGCCCTTCAGATGCAATAAATCCTCCCAGAGTAGGTCCAGAAGCCCAAATGTACATTACATGTGGACCATATTGTAAAATCCTTTCACAAACTATGCTCATTGCCCAACTTCACCTTCTGTTAATCCTGATTCCTAAACTACTTCAATGGCCTTGAGCAAGTCACTTGGCCACTTTGCCACCACCTCTATCTGTAAAATGGAAATAGTAAGCCTTCTAAATCTCAGGGATACTGAATCTTAATGCTTCTAAAGAACACTGAATACAGGAAGCACTTAGAGCTCAGAAAATAGCAGTGAGTGTAATAGTATTTATTCTTAAAGATCTTTATCACAGTCTTCACTTGTTTCACTACAGTCTGGGATCTCAATAGAAACTAGACCTACAAGAGGGATGTCATTTGGCTAACTGATACAAGTAACTTGCCCATGCATAAAATGGGGATATGTTGAAGATTGTGATTTCATCCTTTGCTCCCAGGTGGTACACAAGTACAAGGGATAACCATTTCACTCCTCCAAGGAAACTGCATGCTACAGATAGAAGACAAGCTTGCATAGCCTTAAACTCATGAATTGTTCTGAGACTCCTAGTCATGAGGCTGGGAATTCTTACCCTGAGCAAGGATTTGCAGAACTAGGCTCATTCTCTGTACATTTACTTTCTAGACTATAATGTACTCCAGTGGAGCAAGAGTGGGTTTCTTCCAAGGAGACATTAGACTACTAACAGATGACATGAAAACCTTGAAGCCAACTATGTTTCCAGCAGTACCAAGATTGCTCAACAGGATCTATGACAAGGTACACAAAGCTGCTGCTTTCCTAGATGAATTTACATGAAGGGGGATGTGCACTTAAATCTGCTTCCAACAGTTGCAAATTCATATAACTTAGAACTCACTAGAAACTTGACTTTTTAAATTAAATGTACTGAATACCCACAAATTGGGGGCAGAGGTCCTGATTAGAGGAGTGAGCATTCTCTTTATTGCCCCTAGCACAATGGGGTGGGGAGGGGGGTTTGGGGTCTTGATTGTAGCTCCTAGATGCTACCGTAATAAATACCTCACATACTTCCCATGAGAATCAAATTAAATGTGGATCTTCAACTGTTAACACTCATGGCAGGAATGTCTGCTCTTGGTTAAAGCAAACACAAATCCAGTTGCCAGTCTTTACTGTCATGGTGCTCTTTGCAGAGTCTGCATGGCTCCATCTCTACCTCAAGGTCATGGCTGAGGTGTGACCACTACACCAAGTGGCACAGTTATTCCCCATTGTCCATGTCTCTAAATGGATGAAGATGGCACTGGACACTGAATCTAGCACCCCTCAAATTTTGTAAAGTTTTTTTATTATGAGAGAGAACATGAGGGAAAATATCCTGGTGAGTTCATGAATAAACTCCATTTTAAACAACTTTTCACCTGCAGATACAAAGTGGTGCACAGAATCCATTGAAACGGGTTCTGTTCAACTTTGCTATAGCCAGAAAACTGGACGAAGTGAAGAAGGGCATTCTCCGAAATGACAGTATCTGGGACAAAATGATCTTTAAGAAAGTCCAGGTATGTCTCAAAGATGCATATAAATTGATTCATAGATTCTAGGGCTAGAAGGCACCTCGAGAGGTCATCAAGTCCAGCCCCCTGCCCTCATGGCAGGACCAAATACTGTCTAGACCATCCCTGATAGACATTTATCTAACCTACTCTTAAATATCTCCAGAGATGGAGATTCCACAACCTCCCTGGGCAGTTTATTCCAGTGTTTAACCACCCTGACAGTTAGGAGCCTTTTTCCTAATGTCCAACCTAAACCTCCCTTGCTGCAGTTTAAGCCCATTGCTTCTTGTTCTATCCTCAGATGCTAAGATGAACAAATTTTCTCCCTCCTCCTTATGACACCCTTTTAGATACCTGAAGACCGCTATCATGTCCCCTCTCAGTCTTCTCTTTTCCAAACTAAACAAACCCAATTCCTTCAGCCTTCCTTCATAGGTCATGTTCTCTAGACCCTTAATCATTCTTGTTGCTCTTCTCTGGACCCTCCAACTTCTCCACATCTTTCTTGAAATGCAGTGCCCAGAACTGGACACAATACTCCAGTTGAGGCCTAACCAGTGCAGAGTAGAGCAGAAGAATGACTTCTCATGTCTTGCTCACCACACACCTGTTAATGCAGCCCAGAATCAAGTTTGCTTTTTTGGCAACAGCATCACACTGACTCATTTAGCTTGTGGTCCACTATAACCCCTAGATGCCTTTCTGCCGTACTCCTTCCTAGACAGTCTCCTCCCATTCTGTATGTAAAACTGATTGTTCCTACCTAAGTGGAGCACTTTGCATTTGTCCTTATTAAACTTCAGCCTGTTTACCTCTGACCATTTCTCCAATTTGTCCAGATCATTTTGAATTGACCCTATCCTCCAAAGCAGTTGCAATCCCTCCCAGTTTGGTATCATCTGCAAACTTAAGCATACTTTCTATGCCAATATCCAAGTCGTTGATGAAGATATTGAACAGAGCCAGTCCCAAAACAGACCCTTGAGTAACAAAACATATTCACAGTAACCACTCCAGGCTCAAATAAGGTGATAGATGAGCTGGTGGAGATGAGCAGAGGCTAGAACAGCATAAGCCAAATAAAGACTCCCATACTATAGCCACTGTAATGCATTCAGCTCTGATCTAAGGTAAACAGCAGGAGTCTGACATGAGCTGAAGAGCCAGGCTATATTGTAGCAGACTTGGAACATCTGTAGATCAGGCCCAGAATGGGAAATGTGTAACACTGAGGTGAATTACACACAAGGACTTCTAAAAAATCCCCAGTTTTGAACTATTGCTATAAACCGGGGTCTCAAACACGCAGCCCATGGGCCACATGCAGCCCACAGAGTTATTTCCTGCAGCCCACCATAGGTGCTGACTCCATTGGCAGCCAAGCTCCAAACATTACTGAGTGTTTATATTTTATTAAAACCCCTCTTTACATTAGTTTTAAAGTTAATACATTGACTTTTAATAGAATACTATATTACTCTTTGCTTTTTCCATTTTTGACTATACTTTTGTATCATTGTATGAAAAGGTTTCAGTGATGCAGCCCTCAGGCCAATTTACTAGTTCTCATGTGGCCCTTGTGGTGGTTTGCGTTTGAGATCCCTGCTATAAACTAATGCAGTAAAACTATTAGACTTGCAGTGACTAACATCATTGTACACATGCATGAATGCAACCTTGAGTTGCTGTGTTCCAGCTGGCTAGAAGTGTCTGGGGGGAAATACACTCTGCACCTGACTTTAGTCTGAAGGCAGAGTTGAGCTGAAACTCCACTTTCTGGAATGTGGGACTGCTGCTCTTATTAAATGGAATGACTTGTCCTTAAAATCTAGAGGTGTCCAATCCTTGGTGACTGCTCCTTATTGTAGTGTTGGTGTAAGACAGTGGTCTCCAACATGGTGCCTGCAGGCACCATGGCACCCACCAGGGCATTTATGTGCACCCACTGTCAGGGGCGGCACCAAGGAAGGAAGAGGAGAGGAGCATCCACTGGAGAAGCATCACCGCTTAAATGCCACCGAGGAGCACTTCCGGCAGAGAAGCTTTTGCTGAAATGCTGCCAAGGTGTGCTTCCAGCCACACTCTGATGAAGGGATGAATGTGCTCTTGGCCACAAAGGTTGGGGACACTGGATTCTCTTCTGGCATCTAAGAGGAGAATAGAGCCTAGTTCTTTGTTGTTCAGAGTGAGCAGCCACTGGATCAACAACCAAACTGGGGCAATAGCAGCATGGATAGGGGCAGGAAATGAGATCTGGAAGCTAAAGCAGGAGATGAAGGTAGAGCTCTAATCTTGAGTTATCACTGGCTGGCCATGTAAAATGGATAAATGACCAGCATTCCACCTCCAGTTTGGATGTTGCATCTAGTTACCTCAATTAAGATTGTAATTCTTGGCACTTTGAAAAGCACCCTGAGACCCTTGCCAAATTAGCTTGGGTGGGGGAGGAGGGGAATGCTGACCTGACTTTGAAGCTAGACATGGCTCCCTTGAAGTAATTCCAAAAAGTAGCTGCCATGTTCTAGAGCCAAGTGGGACAGAATACAGTGATGTCAACTGTTTCCTTTGGGAAGCTTGGTGCTTGCACCACTGATACCTGTTAGATAGGAAGACCTATTGGAGTGTCTTGTGATCCTCTTCAGTGAATGGCACATAAGCCTTAGTCTTCCATTAGCTGGAGCAGTACTCAGTTCTGTTCAAGAAGTGGTATGCTGCCTTTGGAGGGCTTGTGTGGCTTAGAAAATGACTTGCTAGCTGCTTGTGGCAATGCTCCCAAGGAGGAGGGAGAAGAAATCAAGAAAAGGGGCATACATTGAATGAAGTAAGAGGTTCATAGAATCTCAGGGTTGGAAGGGACCTCAGGAGGTCATCTAGTCCAACCCCCTGCTCAAAGCAGGACCAACCCCAACTAAATCATCCCAGCCAGGGCTTTGTCAAGCCTGACCTTAAAAACCTCTAAGGAGATTCCTCCACCTCCCCAGGCAACCCATTCCAGTTCTTCACCACCCTACTAGTGAAAAAGTTTATCCTAATATCCAACCTGTTCCCTTACACAGCTTTAAAGTGAGATACTGTTAAACATGCTGATTAGTTACAAACCCTTGACTCATATAGATGGATCAGGCTCTGCTTTTTAACTATAATCATTTCTTGCAGGAGACCATGGGTGGGCAGGTGCGTATAATGGTAACAGCAGCTGCCCCCATATCTCCCTCTGTCCTGACACTTCTCAGAGGAGCATTGGGATGTCAGGTGAGCCATGTTTGCTATCTTATTCCATGGTGCAGATTCTTCTGAGTCTACTGTTAACTTCTCAGACTTGAGTTGACAGAACACTTGAGATGGCACTTTCACTGACCAGTGACACTGGCCCAGACTGAGTGCAGGGGGGATTATTTTTGTATGAAGTATGGACTTCTCAGCATGCATCTAAGACCAATGCAATAGTATTCCACATTGCAGAGAACAGTCTTGTACTAAAAGACCTCGCTTCTAGAACAGACTGACTTTCTGAATCATTGACTCTTGATCACACTAAACTCTTCTCCCCATCTATGTACCTGCATTTTTCTAGCTGGATCCAACATCATACAATCTTTAGAGTTCAGTGCTATATAGAATAAGGGACTCTTCCTGAATGAGTGGGGGATGAGGTAGCTGGCAAGGCTGACACTACATCAGGCACTTCATATAGCCAAATCTGAAGACCAACTCTCTGCCATGAAAAGCTTAGTCCAAATAGAAAGCAAAGGAGGGTGGAGAGGAGCAGTGATTCAGATGACTGAATTTAAAGCATCTTGTAGTGCCACAATCCTGTTAAGACTTGTTCCTTTTTTGTACATGTTCCTCTCTGCAAATTAAGTTTGCAACCCCCACACTGTAGTGTTAGTATAGTGGGAGGAGAACATGAACCTTTTGTGGTACACTGTTTTGAGTGGCTTGTAGTTCTTCTCTCCAGCAGATGCTCTCTGCAATACAGCAGTCCATGTGCAGGGGGGTGAAATGGGGTGCCAGAGTCTTCTAGCAACTGGCCCTGTTAGCAAGCGTTTGCACATCAGCCACTTTATGCAGGGCTCTCTGGCAGAGTGCACCACTAGCTCTATGCAGGGTGTAGGTGGTGGGAATGGCTGTGGAGGGAACTGGGACAGCTCAGCTCAGGGAAGAAACAGTTTACCTTTTTTGACAATAGGAAGAGTTTGGATGGGGTCTCTGATCAAATCTGCACTTGGATCATTAATAGGGAGGCCTGGACTAGGAATTCCCCATTTATGTGATGGGACTGGATGTAGGCTCAGCCTTCTCAGTAGTAAAACTCTGACCATACCAAAACAGCAGGCTATTGGATCTAGATTTTTTCCAATAGCTGTACACAATATTAATTTTCTATTTGCTTCTATTGCATACAAAGGATGGATATGCCAGAAGTGGCCAAATATGTCATTGTCATGTAAAGTGCATCTTGACACTCTACAGATGGGCACAACTCTTATGCTACAGCAGTGACCACACAAGGATTCCAACACTAAAAGGGTATTTGTTTCCATCTTAACCAGATTTTTGAAGCCTATGGTCAGACAGAATGCGCAGCTGGCTGCACCTTCACAGTGCCTGGAGACTGCACAGCAGGTATGGTTGAGATTGAGTCTTCCCTGAAGCTACCAAAGGCAGATGCCTCACTGCCATGGAAAGTATTGGGCAACTAAATTGTCCTAGGAGCTTTTGAAAACATCACCCTGGTAGACACAACTTAAATACTCTCAGCTTATTGATGCCCTGTAGTGTACACAACTTCTCAAACACCCATTAGCACAAGTTAACCTTGCTTTGCCTTTTCTATGACTAAGGGCTTGCTAGCCTGAATAGCCTCTCTTCTGTTCATCACATGAACTTACTGACCAGATGGCTTAATATTAGAGTTCTGTTGGGGGCAGAAGGATAGAAATGTGTTCTTTGGGCATATAAGGCTCAAAAGGACCAAAGCACACGTCTTCCTTGCTCATGCTTCACCCAGAATCTCCAATATCTCTTCTGAAACACAATTAGGGCCCTACCAAATTCATGAAAAAGGGGTCTCAGACCATGAAATCTAGTCTTCCCCTGTGAAATTTGGTCTCTTGTGTGCTTTTTACCTATACTATAGATTTCACAAGGGAGACCAGCGTTTCTCAAATCGGGGGTCCTAACCCAAAAGGGAGTGGGGGGGGGGTGTTTCAAGGTTATTTTAGGGGGAGTCGTGCTATTGCCACTCTGACTGCTGCCTTTAGAGCTGGGTGGACAGAGCAGCAGCTGTTGGCCAGGCACCCACCTCTGAAGGTGGCACCTTGCCAGCAGCAGCGCAGAAGTAATGGTGGCAATTCCATACCAGGCCATCCTCACTTCTGTACTGCTGCTGGCAGTGGCTCTGCCTTCAGAGCTGGGCTCCCAGCCAGCAGCTGCCGCTCTCCAGCTGACTAACTCTGAAGGCAGTGCCATCGCCAGCAACAGCGCCGAAATAGGGGTAGCAGCACCGCAACCTTCTCTACAACAATCTTGCAAACCCTCCAACTCCCATTTGGGTGGGACCCCGCAATTACAACAATGTGGATTTTCAGATTTTAAATGGCTGAAATCATGGAATTTACCACTTCTAAAATCATGACCATGAATTTGGTAGAGACCTGAACATAATCCAGGGAGGCATGTTATGTTTTGAGGTGTTTCTGCGCAACATATGGAATACAAAATGGATGTTGATTTCAGTATCTTCCTGGAGGAATGCAGAGCTGCTTTATTGTTGCTCATAAAACCCCTTAAATATTGGGTAACAAGCCTCAATACAACCATTATTCAGGAAAGGGCTAGATCCAACTTGGATCACTTAATCACTATGAATTGAAACTACTAGGCAGAACTCTATTTACCAGCACACAGTAGCTGAGACTTGGGCCAAGGTAAAATTTCAAATGCCTTTTTCAATTGTGTGGGCAGGGGGATTTAGGCAGAAATTACCCAAATTAGAAGACTACCAGGACATGAGATGGAGGGAGCAAACTAATTTACACATGTCCTATGATTTTAAACAATCAGTGGTAAGGACCAATGACTTGCATCTCAATAGATGGAATCTGAAATGTAGGAGATTCTTATAGTTTCAGCATAAAGAATAACCTGGCAGCTAAAATGCTCTTCACCTCTAATCAAAATCTGTTGGGTTTGTTTTCCTGCAGCAGTGAAGAACATCCCTGATCCAACCATTGCTTTCCTAGCTTGTATAATGCACAGTTTAGAAAAACCAAACCAATATGGGGGGGGGGGGGGAGGATGACCCTGAAAGAATCTCAAGGGTTTGCATTCCAGTCTCTCTCCAAGTAAAGTAGAAACTGACTTTAAATTGACTCTCTCTCAAAATACCTTGAGGGTGTGAGGAAGTCACCCATGCATTCTGCAAAAGGTTAGAGACCTTAAAAATAAAATCTGCCTACATTTCTCATGCAGGCCATGTTGGAGCCCCTCTACCCTGCAATAACATAAAACTAGAAGATGTGGGTGACATGAACTACTTCTCTTCCAATAATGAAGGAGAGGTAGGCAAACCTGTCTCTGGAATGATGCTGTGTGGATTGGTGCAGTGCTACATGTGATAAGTGCTCTTGTTTGCATGCTGTAGGTCTGCATTAAAGGACCAAATGTCTTCAAGGGTTACTTGAAGGATCCTGAGAAAACGGCCGAAGCTATTGACCAGGATGGTTGGCTTCATACTGGAGACATTGGGAAATGGATGCCAGTAAGTTTTCACTAGTTTAATACCTGCTATAGAAGGAACACTTCCCTAGTTGGCTGAGGGATCTTTGGGAAGTGAGTCACTACTAAACTTGTAGTGAAGGCAAAAAGTATTGGACATTGTAGGGTACATAATACTAGTATCTTCCCAAACTGTTAAAGATAAGCCTAAGCATCTTTCTTTTGGATGTGAACTCCAGATAACTCTACTTAGTTAAATTTGGGGGCTTTGTTTGGCATACTACAAAGATGAGATAGACATAGAACTGGTGTCTGGAATTAGAATGTTGATCAAAACAGATGTCTGAGTGTAGAGTCTATCTAAGGACCACTTCTCACCACTGATTGATATAATATGTGGTTAAACAAAGATGCCAGTAACTGTTAGTTTCTGGCATGAGGGTGGAGTGCCCAAGACCAATTAGCTCAGACAAGGAAGGCTTCAAATAACACCTGTCAGGCCAGTAATTTAACTCAGAACAGGCCATTGCTTTCACAATGATCAGGCAAGGTGAGATCTCTTCTCTTAATAAAGAGAAAATAAAGGTGCTGCCTAATCATGTCCTAAGATAATTAGAATAACTGGTGAGTTGGGGCTTCAGAGAAACTGATTAACCTAACCAATTAGTACATCTCTATGGGATTGTGAAGATGCAGCTGTCTCAGACAGCTGCATCAATTCCATGCAACAAAAATGAAACCTGTTGCAAAAGGGAGTAGGTCAGCTTCAGAAGCAAGCTTTAATTTGGGGGCGAAGGAATGACTCTAAATATTACAAAATACCCTAACATTAAAACATTACTGTAGAATGGAACTCTGAAGATCATTGACAGAAAGAAGAACATCTTTAAGCTAGCACAAGGAGAGTACATTGCACCAGAGAAGATTGAAAATGTCTACATCAGAAGTGCACCTGTAGCCCAAGTTTTTGTACATGGGGAGAGTTTAAAGGTAAACTGCTTCTTTCCTGAGTGCTTTACTCCCTAAATAGGAAATGAGGGCTCAACCTTGAAGAATTGGGCTTTTTGAAGCATTACCTTGCGTACTTCAGACCCAAAATTGCTCTGAAGCTTATTGTGTACAAGCTGCAGCTTTTCCCCCCCTCTCCAAGAGCCTCTGGGTTTAGTGTGTGGGTATATCTGGTGTCTGGCCTGTGATATACAGGAGGTCAGACTACTGGTGGACCCTTTTGGCTTTAAACTCTGCCTGCTAACCAGGTGGTCTCTTGCCAGCCTTCTTTATTAGAGGGCAGGAATCTTCTCCAGTGTTTGTCAGGATGCTGTCCCACAATTTTTATGATCTCTAAGTAGGCTGGGAGGTGATGAGATGATAAGTAACTTGGGGGTAATTCAATATCTGTGTGGGTTCTGAGTGATCAGAAGTTGCATAAGTGATATCACAGCAGTTGATAAAATTCCCATGTACCTCAATGGGAGCATTTAGACCAATGCTGAAACATCTTAAACACCAGAGGGTGATCATCAAACTTAAGAAATGGGTGCCTAGAGTATGATGGGTGGTTATAGACTCTGATTTGAAGAAGCTGGTAAACTGTAGCTCATACTTAGAGCTTATTTACATTATGCAAAACTCTAACTCAAATGGTAAGTTTGGTGTATGTTACTCACCCTAGCCAGAGAACTCAGGCAACTTTTATTATAGCCTCTTGGATTTTAAGGCCAGAAGGGACCATCATAGTCATCTAGTCTAACCTCATGCACATCAGACTATTTCACCCACTCACTTCTGCAATAAGGCCATAACACAGGGTGAATTACTGAAGCTTCCAAATCATGATTAAGACTTAAGTTGCAGAGAATCTACCACTTACTCTAATTAAAACCTTCCTGGAGAGGAAGGCAAACCCCAAACCCTGAGGGTTTCCACCAGTCTGACCTCAAAAGTCCTTCCTGACACCAAACAGTGATATCGGTTATGCCCTGAGCATGTGGGCAACTCTTTTCCAGGTGTCTGGCAGCAAATTCTCTGCAGTAATTGCCAACGGTTTCTTTTTTTTAAAAAAACCCACTGATCTAGGCACTTCATCTGATCCATGATGCATGTGTTCTTAGAAGGGAATCTGTCCCTATCAGTGAGGGGCAAAGTGAGAACCCTATAGTTCTGCCAAGTCTCTTTGGGTTGAGGTTCTAGGTATGACTCCTGTACTGAGTCCAACAGTTAATGCAATCCTGTTCAACATTTAACTTTTGACACTTTCACATCTTGTTCCAAACGTGACTCTTTCCACAGTCCTCTCTAGTGGGTGTAGTGGTTCCTGACCCAGAAGTACTTCCAATATTTGCAGCAAAACTTGGAATAAAAGGTTCATCTGAAGAAATCCACAACAATTCAGTAAGTGGCTTTTTATTTAAGATTGTATCTGGGTGCCTTATTTGTGCTGCAGAGAACAATAGTCCTGCAGTAACTGCCTTAATGTTGATTTAGAATATTTCTTTAGAGTTCTATATTTTAAGGTTCCATTTAAAATACTAGCTGCTAGTCCTTACTCAAAATGGTTGTGACTGTCCTGGAGCAAGCACAGGGTTGAGGTGGCAAGCCCTGAGTTCTAATCGTAACACTGCCATTGCCACAGGGGCTTAGGAAGACTAAGGCAGTGTAATGACTTCCAATCTGGCAAATGAGGATATTGCTCTAGCCACATCCCTAGGAAGGCCAGTAATGTGTTTAGGGCTCTGAGCACAGCACTGAGTGGTAAGTATCCAACACCTCTAAGCAAAACTTCACAACAGGCCCATTACTCCACCAAGGATTTAGAAAGGGAGGTAGCTTGCTGTGTTGCATGATGTCTGTTTTTCAACTTGGTCTATTCTAGGTATTGAAAAAAGCTATTTTAGAAGACATGGTCAAAGTAGGAAGAGAAGCTGGCCTTAAGTCCTTTGAACAAGTGAGTATTTAGGATTATGAACTTCTGTAACCGACATTGGCACAGGCAAACAGTGGCTGCCAAAGGCCTGGGAAGTATGCATTGCTGTAGTTCATACTAGTCCTGAACTGCACTAGTAAAGAATCTATTCATATAGAAATTCAGTGGCTCTTCAGTTTATCATGGTACTGATGATCCCCCTCCAATGCTGATAAACTAGCTGTCAGTGATGTGCTAGAAAGTGTAAATGTCTCTTTCTACACTCAGGTTAAAGACATCTACATTCATCCAGAGATGTTCACTATTGAACAGGGACTCCTGACTCCAACCTTGAAGGCAAAGAGAGCAGAACTCTCTAAGTACTTTCAGACCCATCTTGAAGCCCTCTATGCAAATATGCAGGAATAATAGGGTGGCATATCTAAACACGCATTGAGATTTCTGTGGAATACCAAAGCACTCCCCAGGACAGTAAGTCACCTACTGAGAACAAGATTGAATAGAGGAGCAAGAAGAATCTTAACAGGAAGATGATACATTTATACTTGCCAATTTTATGCCATGGCTTGAACTTCATCACAATGATGACCATAAGCTATTGTATTCCAGTTTCCTCATCCGTGGAATAGGCACAAGATTCCAAGTAATGTGGAAGCTCTTGCTTTCAGACTGAAGCACACTGATGTCTACAATAAGTGCTTATGAAGCAAATGGACAGGTTCTACTACGCTTCATCCATTGTCAAAAAGTGGCTGTCATTCTCCATGCCCTACACTTATTAAACTGTGAAATTGTCATTGGCTGGATGACTGACCTTCATTCATAGTGCCTCCAGCACTTTCTTAAGCCTGAAATTATTTGTATTGTGCTTCAGCTGCCTTCTGGTAACCACTGCTATGTGAAGCAATAAATTTTAATTGCACATTCAAAAAACCATCCTGTAGGAGTGATCATTTCTGCAGTTTCTTTGGCAAAATTTAGTCACTCAGACCATAGTGGTAAAATAACATTTTTGCAGAATGCTTTGAGCAGAGATCTTAGCTCACATTATAGCTGACCTATTGGCTTCCTGCATGCATACTACAGGGAGAAGTGGGGTGATAAAACTCAGATCTCTCCATCTGATAAGTTTAGTGAAGCTGTTTTAATTGTCCTTGCCTATGGAATACAGAGTCAGTCCAATGTTGGTGCTGGGGGTTCCAGCAGCGAGCCCTAGCCTTCAACTGAGGCCACCAGAAGAGTCCTTTCAAAGCTCTCCTGCAACTTACAACTTCATTGTAACATGAGCTAATATTAAGACCGCTATATGTCTAGGAGACAATTTGACAGATTTAATCTACCAGGATAGGTTAAATAGAAGTGTGCAACACTTTTTTTTCCCAAGTAGCTATTGCACACTTCATAGCCATTATGATAATGGGAAGTAGTAAGCAGCTGATCACAGCAGGCAGGGGTGTGGAGCAGGTGGGAGGGGGGGAAGAAGGCTAAGCAGAGATTTAATTAAAATACAATAATATGCAGAAATGGAAGTCCCTCCCTGCCTATAAAGCAAAAGCTTTGTAAAACAAGGAATTATTGGGGAACCAATCCAGTAGCCCCTTCCTTCCAAAAGTATACTTCTGCAGAGGAATGGAAACTTCATTTGTAAATCTTCCTGAGAGGAGGCTTAGGCCAGATCTACACTGGTGTAACTACATTGCTCAAGGGGGTGAAATGTCCACACCTCTGAGTTACACCAACCTAAGCCCCAGTATAGACAGTGCTATGTCAACATAGCTACTGCCTCTTGTGGAGGTAGATTAGCTACACCTATGGGAAAACTCTTCTATCCACATAGTAGTGTCTTCACTAAAGTGGTATGGTAGTGCAGCTGTGTTGGTGCAGTGCTTAAGTGTAGAACTGCCCTTATACTTTCCCAATGTCCCAAGGGATTTCTGTGACTAGTTTCCTAGATGCCTAGCACATCAACTGTGGCAAGATTAATATCTTGCCTGTAGCAAGCTTGGCCCCCATGCCTTGGCTCTTTGGATGTATTGACATGAACTGGGTGCTGGGCATATCTGTTCATGCCACAACCTTCCAAAGGGGGTGCTAATGGTTATCCCAACAAAAGGATGGGGAACTGTTTCCTGGGAATTGTGGAACAGCTTCTGGAACTGGAATAATCTCCTCACTCCCACAGCTTCTCTCCCACTAGAAGACCTCTCTCAATGCTCTTTCAGAGGTAAGTGACTACAGTCTACATTGCAATGGAAAAACCTGCAGCAGGGAGTCTTGGAACCCAGGCTAGTGTTATGGGGCTAAAAGTAGCAGTGTGGACAATCCAGGCTTGGGCTGGAGCCTCACCTCTGAGGCCCTCCCCCTCCACACTGGATTTCAAAGCAGGGGCTCCCTCCCAAGCCAAAATATCTACACTGCTACTTTTAGCCCCCTAGCATAATCCCTAGTGAGTTGATCCAAGCTCTGAGCTGCACTACCATGTGGCCTTTTTATAGGTGTATAGATGTACCCCAGAAGTCAAACCAGTTTTGTCAATCATTCTGATTAACCTAGACCTCTGATCAGGTGGTGAGTCTGATATCTGCTTAGACTACTACTAGGGTTGCCACTCTTCCATGGTGCTTGGTTGCCACTCGCTGTCCCAGAGCAGCTTCAGCATAGTTGAGATCCACAAGACTTTGTGGTGTTGGGTTGTATTACAGTAGCATCTAAGGATGGGCACACTAATGGTATGTAGTTGACTACTAAGTAGGCCCTGCCCCAAACACTTACTGTTTTTTCTCCACCCCAGAAACATAACTTGATCAGATCAATGAACATCTGGGTGAGCTCTACCTAGATCCAAAATGCATTACAGGCTAATAAGTACAATTCATCATGGATTTTCTTAAATTTCAGCAACCAGGCTAAGTGTAGGTGTTCTAGGTCTGGATGAGAGTCCCTGCTTCAAGAGTTCTGGTGGCTTCTGCACCAGAAAAGGATTGCCACTTTATTTTTTTAAATATAAATAGTCTTGAAAGATGGCCAATTCTTTGCCCAGGATGCTATTTCTGTTGTAATGGAGAAGATCTGACCTACTTATGCCTTCCAAAAGTAGGGAGTGACCCTCATGCCTAGGGCCCTACCAAATTCAGTCTATTTTGGTCATAAGATTTTAAAAATCAAACTTCATGATTTCAGCTATTTAAATCTGCAATTTCAGTGTTGTAATGTAGGAGTCCTGACCCAAAAGAGTTGATTGGGGGGGGGGGGGGAGGGAGGGAGGAAAGTGGGGACAGTCACAAGGTTATTGTAGTAGGGATTGCAGTACTGATCCTTTTTTCCTTTGGCAGTGCTGCCTCCAGCAGCATCACAATCAGAGCTGGGCAGCTGGAGAGCAGCTTGTGCTGGCCACAAGTGCAGTCTGAAGGCAGAGCCACTACCATCAGCAGTGCAGAAGTAAGGATGGCAGGGTATGGGCACCAGCCAACAGCCACTGTACTCTGGCTGCCCAGCTCTGAATAATGCAACCCCCTTTTGGGTCAGGATCCCCAATTCAGAGCAACACTGGTCTTCCCCCATTAAATCTGTATAGTATAGGGTAAAAGCACAAGACTAGAGTTCATGATGCTTTTCATGGCTTTGAGTTTGGTAGGGCCCTACTTATGCCTCAGTCACAAGCCTTATCCACAGGGAGGTAGACTTTCCCAGAAAGTAAGTGCCTGCATGTTGCTTTCTAGCCCTTTGGCAGTGGCCAGTACTGGCTACTTCAGACAGGATACTAGACTCCATAGATCACTGGTCCAATCCCATGGAGCCATGTTTGTGCTGTGGGTGGGTGTGTGGGTTTTTTTTTTCCCCTCAGACATCACTGGGAGCTGTTGCAGTGAACTAAACATCTACTCAATTTTGGAAACTTTGTCTTTAAAACATGCTTCCTTCCCTGTGAGCCTCCCTTCCCCCATGAGTATGCAAGGGTCAAGAGTGAGAACTACTTTAACTTGCAGCATGTTCCTACTATCTGCCCACAAAAGGATTCTGAGAATTACCTAACTTTGCATTCCATCAGGTGCGTGGTTCCATCTTCTCAAAAGGAACCCCTTGAAACCCACACAGGAGCTGAAGCAGTGAGAGTTGGCTGGCTCTGAACAAGAAGCCTGCAGAGCCTGTGAATGCTGCTTCAAGTAAGGGTTAGCACTTAGATTGCACTTGTAACCTTAACAAAACTACTTGGGTTTATTTTGAACTACTCCCATAAATCTCCTGAGTGTTCTTTGTAGTTCTAATTCTCAGGGTCTACACTGTCTTGTGTTTATAGTAAGTGGGGGAAGGTGGGTATTAACTCACATGTGGCTTCTTCAAAGATGCTTGACAAACATTACATGGTGGCTGAATAAATTAGTTTTGGTACTCTGCAGGAATGCTAATGGAAATTTAGTGTACTGCAGCTATCTTAAAACAAGCTTTTTATCTAAGCAGCAAAAACACACATTGTTCCTACTCACTGTAAAGTCAAATTCTCTTCCCTCCTTCCATGGAACTCTTGACTTAAGTTACTCTAAGCTTAGGTCATAACTTTCTCACATTGTTACCTGACTCTCTAGGAATAGGTCATTATAAGGAAAACTATGTAGCTGTAGTTACCATTTAATGGGCCTTAAGTAAAGAAATCCATACTTGAAAACCAAGCATGTTTTATGGTTTGAAAGTCTTATTAGGATTTAGATCAATAGATAGGTATCATGTATGCTATAGCTTCCTTTGCTCAAAGTTGTGGTACCTACTTAGTTCTTCATTTAAACAAAGTCCTAGCCCTTACAGTTGTATAAACGTTCATATAAGGAACATTGAGTAAACTTAGGGAACCATCTCCATAGGTAGAGATTAAGTGTCTATTCAGCTGACAAGTTCATAGCCTCCACAGATCTGCCCACAGGATGCTACAAAACTGAGCATCTTTTGATGTAACTAGACACTTTGGCCAAGACCTGCTGCTTCTCTGGGGGAAGCAACTGCTTTCTTCCTAGATTATTCCAGCAACTCCTGCTTCTACCTAGAGAGTGGGGCAGCTAGGAAGGCAGGCAGGCTGGCTAAACTCTCTGCTTGGAAAAACAGACATTCAAGTGAGTCACTGCAACCGGCTACAATGGTCTCTATTAGCTACAAACCCTGAAAGAAGTCTGAGCTAGGGTGCTTGGCCAACATTGCAGAAAGTAAGGCCCATTAAGTATCAGGCTCTTACTCTTGTGTATAGTAGCATTAGAACCCCTCAAATGGTTGAAATCATTACAGTAAAACCTAGCCAGAGTCATGGGGGGGAGGGTATATCACAGCAGTAGACAAGTATAGGAGTACTCTTAAATTTGTTTCTAGTGTACAGTGGCCTGGCTCTCTATACCTAGCTTTGCCTCAGTCCTTTCTAGTAGGAAGGAGAAGAGGGTCCAAACTGCTTCTACTTAAGGACTGTCAAGAGGTTCTAATGACACTCAGCTCTCATCCCCCCTGCAACTGATTTGACCAACAGCTCCCAGCACAGGCTCCAGCAGAACAAAAAACCCTTGCTGGCTTTGAAAGGATTCTCACTAAGTACAAGGGAGAACTCAAGACAGTGGAATTTAGAGGTATGTTAAGTAGCTAAGCCTATCTAGGCTTTCATTATGGAATATTAATACTTTAAAACATGCATCCTGCTTAGGGGAGGGGGAAAAAAACAAAAACCCACCACCCAATGATTTATGCTAACTGCTAAATCACTTAGTGATTAACATCCTTCTTACTGTAATCACAGGATCCCAAAACATTGCCCTGCAGGCTGATAAACAGTTGATCTATACAGGGCAGTGGTCCCAGTCCCAGCCTAGGAGTGAAGGAATTATGAAATTCCACCCTGAGCCGAGTAAGGGCATGAGGCCCAGCCCCTGTGGTGGGGGCTCAGACCAGAGAGGGAACAGAGGTGCTGCTAACTCTGTAACTGTTCCACTAATTAGGTGGACTTTATTCCCTTACCAGAATATACAGAGGACATTGATTACTGTTAGTAGTAGGAAAAAAATCAAGAAGAGAGAATGTTTTATCTCTAAAAGCTCATTCACTGTAAGTGCCTTTCAGATCCAGATCTTTCCCATTTCTGCACCTGTAAATTGACCAGTGTGACATTTTAAACATTTAAATACACAATCAGAATACACATCTACAGAATACACAGTTTATTTGTGATTGACAAAAGTCACTATTAAAAATCACAGGTAGCAAATCATACTTGCATTTGAATTCAAAGTTTATAGCTTTCAGGGGGTACTTGGAACACATGGCCAAGTAATATACAAAGGAAAAGCAGCATACATTAGCCACAGACACTGTTGTGGAAAAATTTAAAAATAAAGGTTCCTCAGGCCGCAATTTAAAAAATCCTTCATTTAAACAGTAAAGAAAACACAATCAAATCTGTCCTAAGGTGGAAAAACCTTTGTTATCTCAAAGGCATCGATGTGGAATGGCTTCTTCAGTTATAAAAACATTAATAAAAATATATGCAAAAACCATGGCACTGGGGTACCCTTTAATTGTGAGAAAAAGAAGTCACTTTCACACCATATTTCCTGCATAAGTCTAAAGTAATATACAGAAGGTTTCAAGTAAAGGACTGTGGTCTGAAAGGAACATTTCCATGTATTTGTAAAGATGACGAGACAGCTATCTATTTTTCTTCTCTCCATCCAATGGTTGATCCATTTCAGAGTCATACAGGCATTTTTCCACACATTTCCTTGGGAACCAGCCTCTGACTCTCATTCCAGCTGGAGGTAAGAAAAGATACATTTATGAACTATAATATAGCATTTACCAGGGATCCGCCTGCGTATTCATTCTAACGGATAAACATCATGTAACCGTCAAAATGTAGGACTTGACATTACTCACTTAGGATCAGTGTTTGGAAAAGTTTACTGGAGATAACTGCCAAAGCATGTCTAGTCCTAGACAGTCTCAGACCTTCCAAGAAAGGCACGCACACAATCATACCTTATCCTCATCTTCCCTTGTTTCCAGTCCAATTTGGAACTTAAATTTATATTCTGAAGCTGGTATTCCAAGCTGCTTTTCTACTATAAAGTATTAATTCCTAACTGTTTGAGATAGAAGCTGCTAAAAAAAGTCATTGGAATTTAAGTACAGAAGGGGTTAGATTTAGCAAGATGACAGAACTACCTGACTCTAAAATCTGATACTTGTTGGAAATTAATTTTCTGTAGAATTAGACAGAACTTACTGTTTATAGTTATGATGGTTCATAAGACATGGATTTAGAATCCATCTTGATTCAGCTGTTGGAGCAGTCTATTTTGCATTCAGTATATTTTTTTAACTAAACTATTTAACAGGTTTACAAATCATTGCCCTCTAAATACCAGAAATAAAATAATCATAACAGTGAGGGGTTTTTTTGTTTCAGAGAAAAATGCAGTGATATATTCATCAAATCTCTGTTTAATAGGGTTTTACCAAATTACAGAATGAGCCTCTTAATACCATCCAGGATGTTTCTGTAGAATTTATTAAACTGAGTGAAACTACAGCCTTTATTCCTTTATAAAACCTAGAGTATCTATTAAATGTTAATATTCAAAAAAGTTGGATTGGTTTGCTGAGTTTTTGCAGCTGAATGTATGTCAATTCTATATTCTGAGGATTAACATTTACTATTTACCATATTTTAGTTAATGGAATTATCTAATTTATGGTTTTTACACTTGCACAGTACACCAACCTAGACTATACTGCTAAAACTATAACACAGATTTGCTTCTTGAAGAATAATTAAAAGTAATTGCTTTGTACCGTCAGTAGTTGAGTCAAGAACTTTGTCTCCATACATCCAGTGTCTGAAAAAGGTGCAAATATATTCATTAGACAGTAGGGCTAAATCACAAACTTCTCTCGATCAAGTTTAAATGTATAAAGCCACTAACTTTAAGCCTCTAGTGGCCAAAATCAGATCCCCTTTAAACAGTGTAATTCTTGGTTCTTCAGTGCATGGAGTCGTGAAGAATGTTTTAACACCTTTAGTCACAGGGCAGCAGGCACCACTGTAATCTTCTACTGCTCGGTACCGCACCTGCCAATTTTAAAAGAGATCACAGTCGTGTTGTAGTGCAAGAAGTCACTCCTTTGCTGTCAGTTTCACCTTTCCATTAGCCTTAATTTCATACTAAAATCAATTCAAGCATACGGAGAATCTGATGTGTAATGACAACTACTGTCACAGCCACTCCAACATCTATGTTAACTGTTTTAAAAAAAAGATTGGAGACATCCTTATCTTGTATTGTCATGGATGCATTTGTGTGCCTTGGGTATATAGTATTTGACTCTCCTGCTTATCGAATATAATCTAGAGAGTAAAAATTTAGCGTAAAATAAGATCAATATTTGAATTAAAGGGGATTGCAGCTCTCTGTTTGTGAGAAATCAAAATTTGTATTTCCAGTGTTAAACTGGACGGGTAGAATTAAAGCTCTATTTTACCAAGACCTAGTATACCAGTAATAACTTACATTTATTGACACGGGAAACATGTTAGACTCCAAGCAACACAGAAATACTTACACTTCTTACTCGCTTGTCTGCTTTTTGTTTCAATTGCTCTATCTGCAAAAGATTATAAACACGAGTTTAAGGCAGCATTTCGTACGAGAGCACTTACCAATTTTAAATACAAACTAAATAGTACCCTGAAATCTTATTTCCTCCCATTTAAAGTCTATTTATGGACACTCTGACTTAAAAGCTTTATCTGTGGGGTAAAGCTGAGTTATTAAGAGTTGAGACCTTCATGGAGTTTTCTTTTCTCTCTTTATCACTATTGTGTCTAAGGGCTTGCTCTCACTCCCACTGAAATGAACAACATAAAATCTCGTTGACTTCAGTGTGATGCCGGGTCACCAAATTGAACACCTTTAGTTAGTACTATTGACGTTTGGCCATCAGTTAGTTAACCCATCCATTAGTTACCAGATTATAATAAATGCACACAAGAACTCAAAAAGTCTGATCTCAAACCCATTTTCATTCAGAATGCAGAAGCCAATTTTACCTGTCCAAAAGGAAGCACGCTCATTGGACAATCAAGAAGACTGGCCCTGGCTTGAGTTTTAGTGTACAAGGAACATAAGAACGGCCATACTGCATCAGACAAAAGGTCCATCTAGCCCAGTATCCTGTCTCCGCCAATGGCCAATCGGCAGGTGCCCCGAAGGAAATGAACAGAATAGGTTATCATCAAGTGATCCATCCCGTCGCTCATTCCCAGCTTCTGGCAAACAGCAGCTAGGGACACCAGACCTATCAGTCATTCATGGACCTATCCTCCATGAATTTATCCAGTTCTTTTTTTTAACCCTATTATAGTCTTGGCCTTCACAACATCTTCTGGCAAAGAGTTCACACAATGCACAGTCAATCTGTGGAAGAAACGACAGAGTCCTGTGGCACCTTATAGACTAACAGACGTATTGGAGCATAAGCTTTCGTGGGTGAATATCCACTTCTTCACATGTGTGAAGAAAGACTTCCTTTTGTTTTAAACCTGCTGCCTATTAAGTTCATTAATTACCCCAAGTTCTTGTGATATAAGGAGTAAATAACACTTCCTTATTTACTTTCTCCATACCAGTCATGATTTTATAGACCTCAATCATATCCCACCTTAGTTGTCTCCCCTCCCCACGCCCCCCAAGCTGAAAAGTCCCAGTCTTGCTAATCTCTCCTCATACGGAAGCCGTTCCATACCCCTAATAATTTTTGTTGCCCTTTTCCAAACCTTTTCTAATTCCAATATATCTTTTTTGAGATGGGGCAACCACATATGCCCACATCTTGAAGGCTGTGTGCAGACCATGAATTTATATTGAGGCCATATGATATTTTGTCATCTTATCTATCCCTTCCTTGATTCCCAAAATTCTGTTCACTTTTTTTGACTGCTGTTGCACATTGAGTGGATGTTTTCAGAGAACAATCCACAATCACTCCAAGATCTCTTTCTTGAGTGGTAACAGCTAATTTAGACCCCATCATTTTATATGTATAGTTGGGATTATGTTTTCCAATGTGCATTACTTTACATTTATCAACACTGAATTTCATCTGCCATTTTGTTGCCCAGTCACTCAGTTTTGAGAGATCATTTTGTAGCTTTTCACACTTTGCCTGGAACTTAACTGTCTTCAGTAGTTATGTATCATCTGCAAATTTTGCCACTACACTGTTTACCCCTTTTTCCAGATTCTTTATGAATATGTTGAATAGGACTGGTCCCAGTACAGACCCCTGGGGGACAACACTATTTACCTCTCTCCATTCTAAAAACTGATCATTTATTCCTACCTTTTGTTTCCTATCTTTTAACCAGTTACCAATCCATGAGAGGACCTTCCCTTTTATCCCATGACAGCTTACTTTGCTTCAGAGCCTTTGATGAGGGACCTTGTCAAAGGCTTTCTGAAAATCTAAGTACAGTATATCCACTGGATCCCCTTTGTCCACATGCTTGTTGACCCCCTCAAAGAGGCATGATTTCCCTTTACAAAAACCGTGTGGACTCTTCCCCAACAAATTATGTTTATTGGTGTGTCTGACAATTCTGTTCTTTACTATAGTTTCAACCAGTTTGCCCAGTACTGAAGTCAGGCCTGTAATTGCCGGGATCACCTCTGGAGCGCTTTTAAAATATTAGCATCACATTAGCGATCCTCCAGTCATTTGGTACAGAAGCTGATTTAAATGACAGGTTACACACTACAGTGAGTAGTTCTGCAATTTTACATTTGAGTTTCTTCAGAACTCTTGGGTGAATACCATCTGGTCCTGGTGACTTATTACTGTTTAATTTATCAATTTGTTCCAAAACGTCCTCTAATGACACCTCAATCTGAGACAGTTCCTCAGATTTGTCACCGAAAAAGAATGGCTCAGGTTTGAGAATCTCCCTCACATCCTCAGCCATGAAGACCAATGCAAAGAATTCATTTAGTTTCTCCACAATGGCCTTATCATCCTTGAGTACTCCTGTAGCATCCTGATCATCCAGTGGCCCCACTGCTTGTTAAGCAGACTTCCTGCTTCTGATGTACTTAAAAAAAATTGCTATTACTTTTTGAGTGTTTGGCTAGATGTTCCAGATTCTTTTTTGGCCTTCCTCATTATATTTTTACACTTCATTTGACAGTTTATGCTCCTTTCTATTTTCCTCATGAGGATTTAACTTCCACTTTTTAAAGGAGTTTCTGTTTTATACAAGTTCTTATACCACACTCAGCCCCACAACATCTGAATATTTCCAGATTCTCACAATTAGATTACCAAAGGGATCCTTTGGATTGCATGCCTGCTTTATTTAATGGATTCATTTTAAGCGCTCTTTCCCCAGTCTCAAAAACTGATCCAGAGTGGGACACAGTACTTTGGAATTATAAGAGCCACTTGCTTTACCTACACCTGTTCTAAGTAAATACTGGAGAGGTTAGCTTTTATTGTCAGTGTAGAGGCAAAATAAGTGTTTAACATCAAATAATAAAACCAGAATAGTTCCTCAGGAAATTGTCACTTTTGATGACTGTCTTAGCAGACACCAAGAACTTGAACTTCCTCCTAGAAGTTCCTTCATAACAGGGTAGAGGCACTTTAAAGGAGAGGTGCACAGGAAGTTTACATTGCTGATATCCATTCTATAACTATTTTAATGAATAAATATTGTCAATGCCTGTCAATCCATTAGCATTCACAAGGACTAAATTAACAATTTATTCCATTATGTTAAAATGACTTTGATATTAAAAATGTTGCAAAACAAATACTACATGGTAGTTTTAGTAGTAGCAAAAAGAATAATTTATAGCTATAAAGGTAAGCCAGCAGTGAAAGAGTGAATTGCATTGTTAGCAGATACTGCTTCCTAGGGCTGAGCAATTTAAAATACAGGGTAATTTAAATTAGGATAAGAAGATATAAATGAAGAGATGCTTCCTTGATCAGATTATAAAATAAAATAAATACAAAACAAAACACAATTTTGTTAAGCGAGGCTGAGTTAATCAAAAGTCTTATATAAAAGTGTGAAGAATGAAAAGTAAAGGTATATTATTCTGCACTGATAAATCTGTTATACTATTTACAGCATATTTAAAGTTTGATAAAGGTACACAAGGCAAAAGTTAAACATTTATTTACCAAATACAGTAGTCATTTATAAGAAAAATAAAGATCTTCTAAAACTTTTGATACATTTTTACACTAGACACCCTATTTCTATCCATTCTCATCTAACCAACAGCTCAATTGGAGACTCCGCAGAAATCTGAATAGGATGTACTGGAAAACTTGTGAGGAAAAGTTACACACACAAGTTAGATGGGCAACGGCGACTAAGCCAGCTGGAACTGCTACATTTAGCCTTTCTTGGAAGAAAACTGAGGGTAGGAAGAAAAAACACACAAGCATCTTTTATTCATTTTTTCAGTAGGAACTTAATTTAAATGAAAAATAGAAACAGATTTAATCCATGCAAAATAAAGTCAGGTAACAGCAAACATGAAGTAGTATGATGGGCATTTAAAATTCTTAAACACAAAACTACACATGTTGAATCTACTGTATTACAGACGGGGGAGGATTTGACAGATCTTATATTTCCATTGTATCTGTGTTATAGTTAGTCTTATTTTGTGTGGGGTTATTTAAAAACAGATTCATAACGTGAGGGTAAGTAGACATCTGAGGGGGGTGGGTGTGTGCGTGCGTGGAAAATAGTGGAGAGATCTGAGAAGAATACTTACTGTCAAAGTATAATGGTGACAGCCTTCTCTTACTGGCCATTCGAGGCCATCTCCCTCAGGAATCCCTGACCATGTAAATACTTGTTTGAAGTTCTTCCATTTACTTCCCATGTCATAAGGAAAAATAAAGATCTCTCCCGTTTTGTAATATTGGATTCTGTCTTTGGCCTGCACACAGAAAACACATACATGACATTAAAAAAATATTTTAAAAAAAAATCACACAACATGACTTAACAGCAAATACTAAGAGTGCCAAGAGTAGGGCTGTACAGGCCCTACAGTGCCCTAAGGCCAAGAATGTGAGAGAGACAGTGAAATCCTGCTAGAGCTTCCCTAGTTTGTAACATTTATAGCCTCGTATACAACAGTTGTTGCATTTTGGAATGTGTTTTACTCATTTATAGCATCCGTAGTGTCACCTGGTGCACGCACACGCATACACGGCAGCCGTGCAAGCAGGAGGCCCTTGCCTCATTCTCTTCACAGATTCCCAGGAATAATCCACAGGGGCTTATGTCTGGTCACAAACCTGCTTTCTTTCCACAGTAAAGTCTCCTCCACCCCAGTCTCCTACAGAACATGAAAATGGCCATACTGGGTCAGACAAATAATCCATCTTCTAGCCCAATATTCTGTCTTCTGACAGTGGCTAGAGCCTGAGGCTTCAGAGGAAATGAACAGAACAGGGCATTTATTGAGTGATCCATCCCCTGTTGTCCAGTCCCAGTTTCTGGCAGTAGGGCACAGCGCCACCTCCTGCCTGAGTCCGGCTCTAAACCTCTCCACTAGGCACAGTTATTAGTCCGCTCCTAGGCTCTGCTCAGTCCCTCTGCATGCAATCAGGGGGTTGCACAGGCCCCCTTCTTGAACCTGTGTTTGTTGGACTCTCAGGCCAGTCCTCCAACAGCTTCCCCAGCTGCTTCCTTGCTGAGCCTTTTCAGCAGCAGCTCTCTTCTCTTTTCCCCTGGTTGCACCCAATTCCCTTTTTGTAAGTCTCAGGCACCTTCCCTTCAGTTCAACTGGGTAGCAGGTAATCAGTCACAGGTGCACTGGACCCCACCCCCTCTCTTAAAGGGACCAGTTACCCTATGATACCTACAATAGGGTCAGTTGGATACATCACTGATAAGCAAATATCTGGACCAGAGCGTGAGCTACTTTTAAAAATGCTGACGTCTGGCCAATTTTCAAAACTTGGTACAATGTGTTGCATAACTTAGAATTCAGGGACCTTTCAGTTTATATCATAACTTTCATGCTATGTGTGCAGTTTGGTATGTGAAATAATGTCCACACCTCTCAAATGATTTCATATACATGTACATTCTGAATTTTCTCTTTTATTATCTAACAACTTTTAACTCTTTAAGTAATGGTGACATCTAGTGGTACAGTCACATAAGGATAAAATATATTTAATACGGTGCAGTTTGAAATGTAAACAAATTTCTGTATGTGTATAGTTTTCAACAGGAACATATTACTACTTTATGAAAACTGTACAATCAATCTGTACTTGCAGAGAGTCTTACCACTATGACTCGGCGTTTGCACGCAGAAGCACAAAGGCAGTTCTCTATTTCATTTTCATAGGAAGCTGCCATACTTGGAGCCTCATTTTTTATTTGTACTGTGGTTGCACTGAAAGACTCAAATTAGGATTAAGGCCCAATTGTGCTAGCTTCCGTGCAACCATGTAGGGCCTTATTCTGCTAGGTACTGTGGTAACAGTCCCTGTCCTAAGGGGCTTATAGTCCAATTTAAGACAAGAAATAACAAGTGAATGTGGCAAACAAGAGGAGGTGGAAGACGATGATAACAGTGAGAACAGGTCAGTTAGGTGCACAACTTGGTGGTTCCGAGTGCTTATGTGTGTTTTTTAAAAAAAGTAACACTATCACTGACACCCTCACATTTTAGCTGTTGTTAGTTGGCTGATTTCTTGTTAGGTGTTATAGAAAAAGTGGGTCTCATGGAGGGATTTAAAGGTGGTGAAGGTAACGGACTTATGGATTAGTTTAGGGAGGGCTTTGCATACTGAATGAAGTAGCCATAGGAGAAAGCACAAAAATACTTGTTTTAACTCATCTCCTAGATGAGGTCAAAAGTGGCACCGTTGCCAGAATGGGTGAGGGTGTGTGACAACAAAAGGGGCAAGCCTGGATAAAGAGATAATTGAGGAAAGTCATCTTTAGTTCCAGATACACAGCCACACACTTCAGGCAGCACAACTGTCCAAAGGGAAATAATTTATTTTCCAGGTTCATCTCCTACGCCCCTAATAAAAGATATCCTTAGAGGGTTTGTCTTCTATTTAGAACCGTGTTTTGTAGGCAAGCTTAAATCTGTGGTGGCCTGAAACAATGTTTTACAGTGCAACACTACCTTGGTTTAAAGCCAGAGAGGCAAAATAATAAAAAAAAAGAGATGAATATAATGTGCAGTAGTGTCATGATAGAATATACTGCAGGGTGTACTAGAATTAAAGCCTACCTTATCTTCAATCCATGATTCGATTGAAGTTTTATTCCTCAGAATGACTTTCATCTAAAAAAAGTAAAAGAATTAGAGGAAATTGACATGGGCTACATCTAGGAAATACATCAATTGGGCAAATTGTACTTCATTTAACATAACAGTCATTCCAACACCGTTGGGAAATGTCTAGGTTAAAAGTTCATGGCAATTTACTCAGCATGAATTAAATGTTTTCTAATCCCATCCTTATAGAATGGTAGCATGGTAGTGAAGATGTGGTGGCACGGGCTAGCTGCCCGAATATATGCCCGCTGGGAACCCTGGTACATACTTGGGTTTCTAGCCCACATTGAAGCTTATGCCACCACATCTTCACTACTCTAGTTATCCATGTTATTCTAAAACTAGCTTGCATATGTAGACATACCCTTAAAAATGTTCATTGTGCATTATAGGGGAGGCCTAAAACGTAATACTTTGTACTTGTAACCACTCCTATCAAAGGATCTCAAAGCACTTGAAAAACAAAAAATTAATCACCACAATACCCATTGTTATCCTTATTTCAAGGATGGGGGCACTGAGACAGAGAGAGGTTAAATGATTTGCTTTTTGAGGAACAGAACCCAGGAATTTTGACTCCCAAATCCTCCCTATCCATTAGATTACACTCCCTAAATTCTTCAGTGAAAGAAAGAAAATGATAGAAGGAATGAGGGAGGAAATGAAAGAGTGCAAAAACAAAAATTAAAAAAGTCGCACACAAACAAAAAGTTGGAAAAATAGTTTTAATTTTAATGCTGAATTCTGTTGTTCCTCCTCCATTAGGAACCATTAAAAAAAGGGATAGATAATAATACACTAAATATCATAATGCCACTATATAAAGCCATGGTACACCCACACTTTGAATACTGTATGCAGGTTTGGCTGCCCCATCTCAAAAAATATGTATTAGAAATGGAAAAACTACAGAGAAGGGTAACAAAATCTCTCTCCATATAAGATTAAAGAGACTGGGACTATTCATTTTAGAAAAGAGAAGAGTAAGGGGGGATGTGATAGAGGTCTATAAAATCATGAATGGTGTGGAGAAAGCGAATAAGGAAGTGTTATTAACCCCTTCACATAACACAAGAATCAGGAGTCACCAAATGAAATTAATAGGCAGCAGGTTAAAACAAACAAAGGCAATACTTCTTCACACAGTCAACCTGTGGAACTCATTGCTAGGGGATGCTGTAAAGGCCAAAGCTATAACTGGTTCAAAAATGAATTAAATAAGTTCATGGAGGATAGGTCCATCAATCGCTATTAGCCAAGATGGTCAGGGATGCAACCCCATGCTCTGGATGTCCTTAAGCCTCTGACTGCCAGATGCTGGGCCTGGATGACAGGGGATGGATCACTTGATAATTGCCCTGTTCTGTTCATTCCCTTTGAAGCATGTTGCATTGGCCACTGCCATAAGACAGGATACTGGGCTAGATGGACCATTGGTCTGACCCAGTATGGTCATTCTTATGTTCATCAATTTACATCAGTAGCCACCCCAGTAAATCTTACAGCCTTTGGCTGTTTGTAACAAAAGATGATAAACTCACCTGGATAATAAACAACATACCAACTGCTATGGTTGTTCCTAATGCCAGTCCCAATGCAAATAAAGATGCAGCAAATGCAGACAATCCAAAAGGAATAATAGGAAGTGGGTCTCTTTTGGCTGCACTCATATCAATCTTTACAGAACTCCATCCAAAAGATATCTATTAATTGAAAATATGATTAAATTGCTGTTATTTTCCATTGCCTGAAACAAAACAAGTTACCAATAAGAAACCTGACTTCAAGCCTCCACCAAGGTTTTTAATGCACTAACAATAATTCCTAAGACACACACTAGTAGAGTGTCTCAATTTTTTTCACAAGTTTGTTCTTTGCCAGAAGTAGGTCTTTGTTAGATTAAAAGCTTATACTCTAGAGAACTAGTCACTATCCTGTGGACTCCATAGCAATCTGGTCATAAATTCTGCAGCAAATTCTCTAAATTCTGTGGAACCATAGAAATTCTTTGGTAGCTTCCGATAAGTATTATGCTGTCCACACATTTTCTGTTTACAATATGGCACAAGTTTGCATCCATAGGTTTAAAAAAAAAACACACTAAAATGATGAAGGGGGCAGGTCACACCTCTCCATCCTATTGCTTCGGGTTGTCTGCAAACTCAGCCGAGGTCATTTTGTAAGTTACAGTCAACTGGCATTTTCAAAAAGAACAGGATTACTTGTGGCACCTTAGAGACTAACAAATTTATTTCAGCATAAGCTTTTGTGGGCTACAGCTCACTTCACGAAAGCTTATGCTGAAATAAATTTGTTAGTCTCTAAGGTGCCACAAGTAATCCTGTTCTTTTTGCTGACACAGACTAACACGGCTGCTACTCTGAAACCTGGTATTTTCAAGCTTTTCTTCACAACCACGCAAGCTGGAAACAACTGTGTTTTAAAATGAAAGCTTAGAACTGGAAACATAATTCTGTGAAAAGGCAAGGATTCCATGGCAAATGCTGCTTTTTTATTTGAATTTCTCTTGATTTAAATTAAATTGCTTTAGGTTATTTTCAGTCTTAGACTGTTCCTGAGATTATCAATCTACTCTGTTCTTGAACACAAGGGAAAAATCTCCTGACTTCTGGCAACAGGCAGAAAAAAAGCAAAAGATACCTGACCTGGTCGCCATCCAAAGCATAAAGCAAAAAACAACCTGACCCCCAAAAGCGCTACCCAGAAGCTGTATCCAGTCAATAAAGAAACAAAGTGGGAGGAAAACACAGTGACTGTGAGGAATGACAGAAAAAAAGAACAGATTACAGAGGGTTGGGGCACCTTTACTTCCATTGTTTACTTTAAACAACGCTCTGAACATTCAAACATGTTTTCTTACCCTGTTATAAAGCTGAGTGTACATGGTCATAACAAAAATGAAAGAAGCATGGATACATCCAAGTGGAGCTAAAAGGAGAAACAGAGTGAAGGATGCGTGATTCTGATACCCACAACAATTATTGATCCACGGACAATGATGGTCCATTTTCATCACACACCTAAGAATAAAAAAAATTTACTGTTAGTTATCATTCAAGAACTCTAGTGATATTTCACTGGACTGTATATCAGTAGTACTTAAATAAAAAGCATAAACTAAATTTCTGGCAACTCTCCTTCCATACATTAAAGCCCACTTGAGTTTCCTCTAAAACAGCCTAGAATCATAGAAATTAGAGGTGAAGATTTCCATCCAGCCCTCTGGTTCTCTCTTTTTTTTTAAAAGACAATCCATGAAACAATCTCCATCTTTCCTCCCAGTCCTGACTCCCTGCTTTCCATGTGACAACTACAATTTTTGATTATGTGAAAAAGGTATTATTAGGAGATTACAAAATGTAAATAAACCAATTTTAAAGCAATGGGTGTAGCTGTTCGGTTAGATCCACTATTCTGTATCTTTAATTCCCCTCCCTAGGTGTGTACTAGATCTCTGTGTTGCCTGCAGACCCCACATTTCTAATCTGTCCGGGTCACTGCAGTTTGGTTCTATTCTCATCTGTACTTGCTACTTCTCTAATTTTGATCACATCTGAATTTACACCAAACACCTGGATATGACAGTAAACAGCTAAAGGGTACATAGTTTTTTCCCCCCAATTTCTTTTTTGTTTTCATTTAAAGGGACAACTTTAATGATTAAATAATTAGTTTCACAATATTCAGTTTCTAACAGAGTACCATTATGGCTTAGAACTTTAAAAAATAAAGAATTTGTCAACTCCTCTGCAGATGCTTAGAAGCGTCTTTTCCCTCTACAGGAGCCACACAGGACATCCCCAGGACACACAGGACATCCCCAGGTGCTGCCTTCCCCAGTTCCCCTTTCTCTCTGTGCACAATCCCACCTGCTGCTTTTTTGCTTTCAGCTCTGCTGCTGGTAAATACCACACTGCAGAGCCAATAGGAGGGCAAGCACCGTCAACAAAATAGTGGACTATGTTTACTTTGGGTATTTGTAATCTGAAAAATCGGAGGGGAAAAACGTTTTTCTTTAATCTCTTTCAGCTAGAGGTTAACTGTAAGAACCGTAGCTATAACATTTGCATATGGAAGTGTCATTTTCAAAATTACAGTGTCCCTTTAAGTTTAGTTTAAAAGCTTCTGGAAAACCTACACACAGAATTTGCACCAATTTAAGATAAAATTAGTTTAAAACCCTCTTTAGTTAAATGAATACAAACCCTTGTGGACATTCATATATCAGTTTAAAACTGGTTATATTGGTTTAGCTTGTGCCTACAGATACAAATTAATCTGCTATAAGAATGTCCATACATAAAGTTGCATCAGTTTAAGGAAATACATATAAAAATCACACTTATAATTGTATCATTGAAACTTTGTGTGTAAACCAGGATTCAGAGTGATGGACTGAGCTCTAACAGACAAATATACTTCAGCAGTGTGAAAAAAACAGGTTCTGATAACTAGTTTGAGAACTATGGGCAATTCTCTGCAGCTAGTCCCCTTACCTTAGAAAGGCTTAGAGTTTACTCACAAGCTATGAAAAAGTTAAGTATGCTCTACTGATAGTCTAAATTCTTCAAATATGTTCTTTTGTGAAAGGTTAACTGTTAACAGAACTTCATAGTTCAAGTGAATATTACTAAACTTCTGCCATCTCTTTCACAATCAATTGTTCTTGGAAAAAACAGTAACTTGTAGACAGGAGTCTAATTTTAAGTTTTTTTAAAATAGAATCATATACTGATGTACATACAATTATAAGTGCTATCCCTCAGTTTCAGACTCCTTACTTCCGTAATGCACACAATGATAGAGCTCAACACAGCCTTGATAAAATGGACTCAATTTAACGCATCAAATGTTAACAGAAATAAATCTATGGGATATGCCGCAACTTCCTTCTTCTATGTTCTCAAATGGCTTTCAGATCAGGCACTGCTGAGCTAAATAAGTGAACTGTAAATACATACTGCACTGCAGATGGCTAGAAGTATTTGTGAGTCTTTTCAAACCACATTCCCTTCCAGTGCAGCTATTTGTGCTCTGACAAAACTATTTAAACTCGAAACAAAGCAACTGAAAGATTTATGAAGTGGCAGTTCACTGTGACTTAGAAAGTTTATACTATGGGTTTATTATGCTGAACCAGCAGGTTTTTGGGTATGCTTATACAAAATTTAGCTCTTGTTTCCTGACAAAGATTTCACAAACTTCCAGCCCAAGATTCCCATTAAAGTCAACAGTTTTATACAGGTATAAAGATGGAAGCATTGGGCCCTCACTCAAATCAGCATTCCTTAAGTAAATGAAAAGTAGATTTTTTGGGGGGCGGGGGGTCACCAGGAGATGAAAGTTTCCCAGGTACTTTGCCCACCCACCTCATTATCCAAATACTTTTCAATTTAAAAAATTCTTAATGGGAATTAATATTCAAATTTTAAAAAATAAGCATGGCTGTTTTAACCACATCTCTCTCTCTCTTCTGTCAGAACAGTAAGAGAAATTAATTTCCATTTTCAAGCAGTGTATTTTGACATTGGAAACCAACACACTGTTCTGAATATGGAAGTCCCTGCACAATGCACAGTGCAATAATCCAAACAATAAATATTAAAAACTCACCATTAAAATCATAAATTGCTTTAAGCCAAGAACAAAAAGGAACACAAGGAAGACCGTACCTGTTACATTTTCGGCAGTGGTGTGAACGTGGTGCCTTGTAAGACTGGCACACTTTACAGTACTGGACATACATGCAGTCCTGAGATTTTTCCTTTAAGCATAAGAAGAGGCATATCAGAAACAAATACATAATTCCATTAGCAGAGTACGCCTTAGCACTTTCATACTGACTATGATGCTTCTGTGCTTTACTTTGTCTGGGTGTGGTTGGTCTCCACCCTTTTAAAATGGTACGTAGAAGGGTGTATGAGAAAAATCAACAAAACTTTTGGCTACCATTCCAATTAACTCTTTGTTAATTGTAATGGTTTACCAAAGAAATAAATTTCCACCGGAAAATTGTAGGCCCTTACCCTGCAAGTTACTCTGCAGGTTTCTGCGCAGGTCAACCTGTGAGGAACAACTGGCAGCATTGAATCCTTAGAAATGTGCTTCTATTTATGAGTCTGTTTTTCTTTCTCCTCTCTCAGCTCTGGACCAATCCGGACCCCAAAGGAGGTTAAAGCAGCCCTAGGGCTGCTCTAATTTATGCCAACTGGTAATGGCCTGTAAGGGTATTTTATGCTACCAGTGATCAGTAGAGTGCAAGGAGTTCCAGCCAACCTCCTTGTCAACCCAAAATGCTCTCTAGAGCAAGAGAAGGGGACAGAAGGGGGATGGCATAAAACCCGTGATTTCCCTATATAAAGTAGAATGCCCAGCTACCCTGTAAGGGCAGCTTTAGGGTCCTCCTCCCTCGCCTTTCTATTGAAGAGCACTGTAAAGCCAGAACCATGACCACTCCACTGGCAAACTGGTGAATAAGATTTTGGCCCACTGTCTTCAAACGTTGTACCTAGGGTTTCTAACTTTGTAATATTAAAAACTGAACACTCCTACCCTCGTTCGCTCCTTTCCCCCCCTTCCCCTCATCGCTCGCTGCTCCTCCCTTTTCTCCCACACCTATGTCCTGATTGGGAGGAACTCACCTGCGGAGCAGAGGCTGGGAGCTGCCGCCACCCGACACAGGTAGTAGGCATCCCTGGCTAAGTAGGGGCTGGCATGGGTAATGACTCGGTACCTCCTCCGCCTGCAGTAACCGGACTTCAGGTGTCTGGTCAGTAGATCTGACCAAACACTGTCAGGTCCCCTTTTCGACTGGACTTTCTGGTTGAAAACAGGCCCTATGCCACCCTAGTTGTACCTCTGCCCTTCAATTGTGTGTGAATACTTTTTCAGTTAGCTTGAGATTGTTAACTGAGAACAAAAGAAATGCAACCTCCTACCTTAGCTTATAGAAGTGTGTTGAACATATGGGTCCTGGAGCTGGATCCAGCCCATACAATGTATTTATATGGCCCACGTAACATATTCACCAGAATCTTACTTATTTTTTTTTAAATTAAAGCTTCGTTTTCTAATCTTCACAACAGCAGATAATCTTCCAAATGTGAACCAAGTGTAATAGATACAGTGACGTCTGTATGAGTGTGCAAACAGCCTGCAACAATGACTCAGAGAACACCACTGTTCCCTATTAATCTGACTGAAGTATCAACAATAAAGCCAACAATAACACTGCAGAGTCGACATAAATTATTTAACCACTCATCATTTTAGTGGATGGAATGGGGCTAAGAGGCAGGCCTGAAGCACATTGGATTGGAAACTGGGAGTTGCTGGAGCGAAGGAAATTCAGAGACAAGAACAGAGAAGAAGGTAGAAACTGAAAGGCTGATGGCAAAGGAAGAGAAACAAAAGGCAGAGCTAGCGATGCCCAAAGGAAAAATTTTCTCACTGAGCAATATGACAAGAAAGCACTTACCAAAAAGACAAGAGACAATAACCAAATGTTTAATTACTACATAAAACCATATTCTTCTCCTTGATCTCTGTGCAAACCTCCTATTGCCATTAGAGAATTTTCTATGATATATTTTGGGTAGTATACGATCCTGAATTTATACACCAACTCATTTATCGTATTGAAATGGAATCCAGCCCTCTCCTTCCAATGAGTTTGACACTCCTGGCTTACAACATGCTACTTTCACAGAATTTCTTAATCTGTGCTGACAAGGCAAGTGAGGTTTGAGTTTAATTTCTGCATTGCCAGACTACTAGCAAAGATGAATATTAAGATTCCATCGTGAAAATTAACTATTAGTGAAAGTTTGTTTTATTTCCTTACCGGTTTCCATCCTAAAGGAACATATCCAGGGCCAATAAACATGGCATTGAAGTAATTGTAAAGAATCATGACAGTCCAGTTTATGAGCATGATGAAATTCACACTTCCTCCTGTTGTGTCCAAAGGCCAATACCACATAACAGCATCTATCATAGCCATAGTAGAACATATTGCTATCACACCAAGGGCTATGATGGGGCCCCAGTGACATAGTCTCTTCAGTTCCTGGAGATTCTCAAACCTGATAACTGAACATAGAGCACCCATTTTGAAGAAGAGTATTTTCCTATTTCAAATAATATTCAATGTTCCTATTTTTAACTTCCGTTTTCCATTTGTCATAAGTTTTCATATCTTCAATAACGGTCACGCCTCCAAACACCAGATAGTTAGTTGTGATCAAGACATTTCTAATGTTCGGAAGAGTCATCAGTTGTAGGAGCTCTTCACATCCATCTCAAAGAGGACAATTTGGTTCTATACCTCACCTAGAAACACAGAAATAGGAGAATTTCAAAATAAAGGAAAACAAAATGTGTTCTGTAAGTCAATTGCAATGAAAAAATTCAATGCACAGCCCAGGGAGTTGTGTTGTCACTTAAGCCAAGTTCCTATGAAATGATTACTTTCACATTGCTTAGATTTTGTGATATTAATGAGAGCGTACCTAGATCCTTGAATAGGTGTCGCTTTTATACTTTTAAAATCTAAATAAAATGCAACGATATCAGTTAAAATCATGAAACACCACATCCGTCATTTGGAATAACTGGACGTTCTCACAAGAGACCCACATCACAGGATTAACAGCTCAGTGCATGTACAGCAGGAGACCATGAGCCAGGGACAGCACTTCTACTGTAGGGCACTGTTCTCCCCAAGCTGCGCGCGCGCACACAGACCCTAAACCCCGCACACATGGCAAAACACACTGCGCACAAAAAATGAAATACTACATATCGGAGCCAGGCCGAAATATCATTTACGGGCGACTTTTGACATTGACCGCCAACTATCAACACAGCCAGAGTCTACTAGCTGGCAAGGGGGGGAAGGGAAAGGAGGGCAATGAATTGTACCCTTCCCCGCCAGCATTTCGAACATGGAACGTTGATCATGTCGGGACGGTCGGGACCCACACATCTCCTTGTATAAGCATTTTACTCGCTTGGGCGCATTTGCCTCATGGCGCACAAATTTGAACTCTGCTTCAAATATTTGCACAGAAGACATTTTTTGCGCACACGGCCTGTCAAAAATTAGAGGGAACATTGCTGTAGGGAAGCTGTCTCGTAAGAGCCAGAGAGGCAGTAACAGCAGCAATACGCAGCAGCGTTCAGCAGAGCCTGTCCTGCACCCAGCCCAGAGATCGGGATTACCTTCTCCAGATGCTATGGTCGGGCTATTGGGAGAAGATGTTTTAGCACCAACTCTGACTCCCACATTCAATGGTTTACGCTCTGCACCGACCCCAGGGGATCATAGAATATCAGGGTTGGAAGGGACCTCAGGAGGTCATCTAGTCCAAACCCCTGCTCAAAGCAGGACCAATCCCCAGTTTTTGCCCCAGATCCCTAAATGGCCCCCTCAAGGATTGAACTCACAACCCTGGGTTTAGCAGGCCAATGCTCACACCACTGAGCTATCCCTCAGTGGTGGGGATGGGGGCCCTTCTGCCTGCCTCTGGGTTCCCCTCACGCCCTTCCCTTTGCCAGCCCAAGCGCTCAACAGGGGAGAAGCGGGTTCCCCCTGGTATCGCTATGAGCCCAGCCCGGAGCAGGGATCCTACTGGGGCCTCCCCTCCCCCATTCCTGGATTCCCCCTGTAGCCACCCCTCCCCCTCCAGCCCTGGATACCCCTTTGGCCTCCCCTCCCCCCAGCTCCGGATCCCCTTGTAGCCTCTTTCCCCAGCCGCCTCCCCCAGCTCACCTCAGCCCCTCCAAAGGTTCCTGCCATGCCATGCCCCGCTGAGCGCTTCCAAACACTTCCGGGGCCGCTCTCACGTGACCCGGAAATAAGACTCTTCTCTTCCGCCCTCGCTTCTTCTTTTTTTTCCCGGGCCTGGCGGTTACCCTCAGAAAGGGGTCCCCTCGGAAACCCTCCTGCCGATGTTGGTTCCGGACGCAGTTCGTGGCCCCTGAGGGGACGATTATTCCCCGGGCCCGGGTCAGGGACCCGGCGGGCAGCGGGAAGGGGATGGGCAGCTCTAAGCGCTCCAGGGAAAGGCGGGGTAGCGGGGCCAGGGTCGGAACCATTGTCGGGGGTTGCCGATTCCGGGAGGGACGCTTGTGGCTGCAGCACAACGCGGAAGCCTCTTGGCCGAGGGAGACGCTGAGGCCGGCTTCGCCTTACCGCCGCCGTCTCCGGCCCGGACCCTGCCGCCGCCATGTCCTCCGACTTCGAGGGCTACGAGCAGGACTTCGCGGTGCTGACGGCGGAGATCACGGGCAGGATCGGGAAGGTGCCCAAGCTGCTGGGCGGTGAGTCGGGGGGCTGGGTGCGCGGGGGGGCTCGGGAGGGGAGGGGAGGGGAGGGGGGGAGTGTGAGGGCAGAAGGGCGGGGTGCTAGGGGTGGGCTGGCGTGTGCGTGAGGAGGGACCCAGCTTCGGGTGCTACTTTCAGCCCCTCTGGCAGGGGCCGGGCACGTATCCCGGACACCTCGTTGCCTGTATGTTGCTGAGCGGTTCTGGGGCTCCTGCCCGGGTGAGGCACCGGCCACCTTCCGGTGCTGGGAGGGACGCGGGGGGTTTGTATCAGGACCTGCCCCAGTGTCGCATGGGAGTGTCCGCCTTTCCCTGTCAGACCGTAGCTAATAACGGTCTGATAACTATGAAACATCTTCTCCTTTGGCGGGGGAAGGTCTGAGCAGCAGCAGATGCACTGGAGTGCTGCCTGCAGGCTCAGGAAGGGGATAGTAGCTCAGTTTGCACTCTGGTCACAAGTGGAAAGGTATTTCGGTAACCATGGATGCACAGCTTTTTAAGGCCAGCAGAAGGGACCATTGAGATCATATCATTTGATTTTTCTCCCTAAGGGGCCTTAACTTTCTGGCTGATATAGAACATGTCGTTTAAAAAGACATTGCTCTATGGTTGTACAGTATCTAGCATGATAAGGTCCTAGTCTGTGATTGGATGCTACCACAGTACAAGAAAGTGCTTTGATTTTTTGTAATTTCATAATGTAGTTGGAGAATGGCTGCATAAATACATTCAGCTTCCTAGCATAATGTCAGTTGTTCAACTAAAAAGAATATGAAAAGATGAGGAAAGATACATGCAAGGTGGTGTGCTTCAGCAGGCTTTTGGGAAAGACTGCTAATGGCCCTCTCCCCACACTCTGAAAGCAGGAGGGGCGGGGGAGGTGTGTAGTAGTGCTGCTTCTGCATAATACAAATTTCCTTTATATGGCAGAGCTCCTGAATCCTGCTGACCACCTTGTTTCCTTCTGCTGCACAAGATGGACCTGCTAGAAGCTTCCCTTTGAATTGATTTGAATAGGAGAACTTAGGATTTGAATAGGAGAACTTCTGGTTAATGTTTTCCCAACATTCAAGAATTTAGCAGATGTTGGGATACTATTGTTTCATTTAGAAGGATGACTCAACGAACAGTCCTTATTGTCACAACAATACAGAAGTGTCCCAGCTGGGAACTTAAGAAAGGCTGTGTGGACCAACAAGCCGTAGGAACAAAAGACCTCTTGAGGAAGAGAGATCTTCTGTGAAGGCAAATTGCGTTAGAAAAGCCTAGAAAATTTGGATCAGGGGTGTGGCTTCTAAATAGATATTCTGTGAAGCCCCAGCAGGTCTTAAGGAAATTAAGCTGATGGCATCACGTGTTTTATTAATGTTCCTTAGTGCCTGAGAACTCTGTTCCTCCTAGGGTGTGAATCAAAAATATACTAATAGCTGTTTGACTGCTTGAGCCAAAGGAGAATATCCCCTGACTGATGCTTTTCTAGAGCTTTAGCATCTAGGTGCTAAAACCGTTAAATGCTTTCAACACTGTCTGTTGTCCGAGTTCTAATACTTTCCCCTGGCATGCTATATATTTGTAGGCAAACAGTCTCTCGACCTCTTCTTCAGTTTTCTTTGAGTGTGCTTTTTTATTTTGTATTAAGTGAAAGAGGGAATCCTGCTTGCCTTCTTTAATTGGGTGTTGTAAGGATTAATTATTTCAGGACTTGAAAAATCTATTTACCTATTTGCTAGTTATGGGGGGAGGGCGGGGCCTAATCTGTCATTTTTGGAAGGAGTCAAATTTTAATTTAAAATCTTTAAAAAAAAAGAATTGTAGTGCTTAAGCTTGTGAAGACTACTTCCCACATGTAAACTGGTTCTGCATTATTTTCCTGAGCCTGCAGACGGACAGCCTTCTTTCTTATAGATGTGATGCCTTTGCAGGGCTATGATGGTGATACGTACATCATAAGAATTTGAGAGAACAGAATAAGAGGGGAGTAAAATGTGATTAAAAGCATGTCTTACTAAGCAGATACAATCCTGAATACATTCAGAGAGCAGATTTCTTCTTTAGTCACTTCTCAGGGTAAAACTGCATTTTAAAATGACTTTGTCATTTTTGTATTCTTTCTATTTGAACAACTGACGTTATACGAAGATTAATGTATTTCTCCAGCCATTCGCCAATGACATTATAAAATTACAAAAACCAAAGCAACTTCTGGTTCAAATTAAGATTTTCTTGGTGAAATATTACTGTTCACAATCTAAAATTAATGATAGAGGATTAACATTATTAGAAAACCTATTGTAAAATCTTTCAGCATTTAGGGCTTTTATTAACAAACAGTAATTAAGAAGTTATAGAGCAAGCTGATTGGTGAAAGCCAATTGCTAACAAAAGTTAAATGGAAACCATTATATTGGTTGAGAAATGTCCCTAATATAGTATATTTAAATTCTTTTGCCATCACTTGCATTTTCCATGTAAATGTCTTGTATGCATTGTGAGATCCTTATAATGGTGCTGATTGTGTGAGCACAAAAATGAGATACAGTTGATTTTTATCTGCATGTGGTTGGCAGTGGAGGCAATAGACATCTTGCCAGCATCATTTTCAAACCGGGTTTAAAAAAAAAAAAAGTTTTTTCCAAACTGCTGTCAGGCAATACGAAGAAAACACTGCTGAGGATGATGATTCTGACCATCATTAATACAAACAGCGTGCTCCAGATATATTGGAATTCATGCAGGTTGGTGACTTTGGAGGAGATGTCACCACAGGAACCACCATGATGCTATGCGGATGCTGATGGAGGAGCAAAAGGGTGAAACCTGGCAATTACTTCTACATGACCTTTTCCTGAATTGGCTTTACTCAGTAGACACCACTTCTGGGCTCAGCCAGCCTGTACTGACTGGTGGGACAGGACACTCTTGCGGACTTAGGTTGACCAGCGGTGGCTGCAGAACTTTAGGATGCAGAGGGCTGCTTTTCTAGAAAACTGCACAGACCTTGTGCTCAGCTTGCAATGCTGGATCACCAATGACTTTCTCGGTGTGGAACGGCATGTGGCCATCACCATCTGGAAGCCTCAACACCCTTGATTGCTGGTGGTCAGAAGCTGACCGATTTGGTGTTGGTAAATCTACTGCTGGTGGTGTAGTCACGGAAGTGTATGCTGTTATTAAGAGGACGCTACTATCCTGGATAATAAACCATAGAGGAGGAGATGATGATGATGTAGGAGATTATTGATGACTGTGAACACTTGTGGTTTCTATATTGCATAGGGGCCATTGATGGGAGCCACAGGCCTGTTTGTGTCCCTGACCCCACCGCCAGGCATTGGAATTAATCAACAGAAAGAGGAAGTTATCCATGATTATACAAGGCCTTCTTGGTCATTATGGCAGGCTTGTTAACCATAATGTGGGATGGTCTGGAAAGTGCCACGGGGCCGGGATCTTTAGAAATTTACCTGTTTTTTTTGTAATGAAATGAATGTTTTCTTCCAAAACCGCTATGGACATTAATGGTATTGTAATTCTATCTGTTATGCTGGGAGACTCACCTCACCCTTCGCTTCCATGGTTTATTAATCCTTTTACTGGACACTTGAATAGAGAAAGGAGCTGCTTAACTATACCCTGAGTAGCTGCAGAATGACTGGAGTATGCATTTGGAAGCCTGAAAGGAAGGTGGAAGCGACTCATGACAAGGCTGGATGCTTCAGAGAAAGATCTGCCTTTTGCACAATGCACCACGGCTATGAGAGCAAGGAAGAGCATCTCCAAAGGGTAGGAAGTGGAGAGACATTCAGAACATTATGAACAGCTGGAATGAAAGGGAAACACTATCTATATGGGTTGCACTCGGAAGTCAGCACTACAGTATCTTGTAATGTGTCCACCAAACTAGACTGCTATCTTTACCTAAACTTCTCACTTTAATACTGGCTGATCAGTGCAAAGTACTGTATGAAATAAATAGGGTTTTGCAGCTTCAATGTATATACTATAGTGGGTTTAATAATGTTATGTCCTGCAACTAGTGGGTGCTTGAGATGCCTTTTGTAACACTTTCAACCACAAAGCCTTATAGAATCTATGTAATATGAAATGACTAAAAGAACCTCTCTAATCTCAAATGCCCAGTCTACCTCAGTTAACTTCACTTGTATTAAAATCGAACTAGCTCAAGGTCATGATCAAATTGTGGTTTTACGTGCATTTTTGACTGGTATATTCCTTGCTATGTTTCTGGCTACGGTAAAACTGCACTGGTGTAATGTGTGTGTTTTGTTTTTTCTTTGGTTGGTCACCATCGAGAAGGATAGGCATAGGTGGTTGAGGAGTAGGGATAGAAAACATCAAGGTGCATGGGGAAGGGAAGTGACAGTGCCCTTTTCTGCAAGCACCAGATTAAATATATTTGGGTGGCAGACTGGGTGATGGGGGGAGGTTACTTTTCATTCTCCAGCCTGGCACTGTTTTGAGCATGTTGTGGGGACAAGAGAAAAGCAGAGTGAGCAGAGGATGGAAGGTGTTGCCCAGTGCTGGAATGTGACTGCCTTTTGTTGTAAAATCCACAAGACGCAGTGGTGTGCAACCAGTCCCTGGAAGAAAAAGCCGGTTTAGAGGGTCTGTGGAAACCCAGAAGACAGATAATTGTGATATAGCCCACTATGTTTTCCCTACCCAGCATTGTCACTGTTTTTTTTGTCTGGGTCTCATGAGGTATCTTATGCCCTAGTTATTTTAGTATCTGAGCACCTCACAATCTCTTCAATGTATTTATCCTCACAACAACACCCCTGTGAAGTAGGAAAGTGATTTTTTACAGATGGGGAACTGAGGCACAAAGTGACTTGGGGAACATTGACACAACAAAGAAAAGACCTGTGGCAGTGAGTCTGAGAGCCCGGCTCAGCTGTCTTGGGCTGGGGCTGCAGGGCTAAAAATAGCAGTGTAGATGTTCAGGCTCAAACTGGAGCCTGGGATCCGATACCCTTCCCTTTATTGAGTTTAGAACCCAGGCTCTAGCCCAGGGGTCTCAAACACGCAGCCCGTGGGCCACATGCGGCCCGCGGAGTTATTTCCTGCGGCCCGCCATAGGTGCCAACTCCACTGGCAGCCAAGCTCCAAACATTACTGAGTGTTTATATTTTATTAAAACCCCTCTTTGCATTACAGTTTTTAAAAAGTTAATACATTGACTTTTAATAGAATACTATATTACTCTTCATTTTTTTCATTTTTGACTATACTTTTGTATCATTGCATGAAAAGTTTTCAGTGATGCGGCCCTCGGGCCAATTTACTAGTTCTCATGAGGCCCTCGTGGTAATTTGAGTTTGAGATCCCTGCTCTAGCCTGAGTCCAAACATCTACACTACTATTTTTAGCCTCACAGCATGAGCCCCAATCCATTGACCTGAGCTCTGAGACTTGCTGCCCAGGTCTTTTTTTTGCTGTGTAGAGGGTAGCCTAAGGGATTTGTTCAAAGTCACGCAGGAAGTCTGTAGTGGAGCAGAAACTGAATCCAGGTCTTCTCAGTTGCAGGCTAACACCCTAACCACTGGGACAGCCTTCCTCCTATGCATTCATGTCTCTGACTGGGTCCTCACTGGCTTCTCCAGCTGGGTTTCAGGCATACTGAAGAGATCTTGGCTGTCCAGGGTCATTTGCTCCTGGTCAGGGTCTGTGGTTGGCTGTATGGTTTTTGAAGATTTTCTGCCTCATCACAGGACATGACCAAACTGTCCAAAATTTACTGGGATTCTGTGATGGTATCTCAGGCAAAAATCAGGTCTAGCTCCTCAGAGTATGCACATGTGCTAGGAATGTTACTGGAGGTCTTGTGTTTGTCTTTGGTGACTTTGCAATTCTTCCACAGCTTTTTGGCTTTCCCTGATGTGTGTTCTGGGAACACCCCTTCTCCAGCAATTGCTCTAATGGTAGATCTTTGCTTTCTGGCAGCTACTGAAAAGATGAGACTGAATTTTCTCCTCTCCCCAGAGGGCAAGGAATTCAAGGCTCTCCTCATGGGACCACGAGGAAGTGGTGTCTCAATTTGACATGAGTTAGAATTGCACACAAAGGGGCCGGGGTGTGTGTGTCTCCAGTCAAGATGAACCTGGAGCAGTGGAAGGTGCACAGGTAACCAGATAGAGTAACAATCCAGATGTGAAGTAATGCAGAGTGGACTAATAGTGGAAGGGCTACCTTAAGTGATATATGGGGATGCTTCCCCATGACCCTTATAGTGGTATAACTCATTCTGAAATAGTTGTCACTTCCAAATTGGATTAATTATATGTAGTGGGATAAAAATCAAAATGAAGTGAGAAAAGATCATTTGTGAACGCAAGGCAACTCATGCTGAAAAAACTAAAGCTATATGGAAAAAACTGTTTTTGTGAACAAAAAGCCTCAGATATCCCTGTAAAGAGGAAATGTTGGACTTATTCTAGTGTTATGCTTTTTTCATCAGCTATGTTAATTAGTCAGGAGAATACTATGTTCTAGAATGTTGAAAATAGAAGAGTGTTTTAGAATGAACACCGGGAGTGGGGGAATCCTTGGAGTTTTGCCGTTGGTCTAGCTGGATTTAGGTTGTCACTGCTTACTTGATTTTTGCCTGATGTTTGAGACTGGTTGAAAGTTAGAAAGGTCTTCTGCAGTGGGTGTTGTTTTCGAAGACTGGCTGGGCTATAGTGCTTTTCTGGGAATCTGGCAAGTTCACTTCTGTGAAGGAGACACTGACAGCTTCTGTAGCTGACTGCATAGTTCTTAACTGTCTTCACCCTTTTAAAATTTACTAATTTAACTAATTATTGTACAGTTGCTGCATGGGCTTTGTGTGAATTATTGTACAGTTGCTGCATGGGCTCTGTGTCATGTTGCTGTGTAGTGGCCAACCCACACAGAGATAATGGATTTATTAGTAATACTAGTAAGAAGATCATTTCCCTTAGCTCCGGTGTTAAGTGTCTTGCCTTTTCTCGAAGTAAGAGGACCCTGCTTTTAGTCCCAGTTCATGGGGACAGAATGCACCCCTGTATTCACACCCTATACATTATTGTAATAAACTTTGTCCAAGGTATGTCATGTGAGGCGCCATTTGAAAACTCGTAACTTGCTAATCAGCAAGGCTACATTTTAGTCACGGGTATTTTTAGTAAAAGCCATGGACAGGTCATGGGCAGTAAACAAAAATTCAAAGCCTGTGACCTGTCCATGACTTGTACTCTATACCCCGACTAAATCTTAGCAGGAGGGTGCTCCGGTGGGGGGTGCTGCAGGTGCTTGGGAAGGGGTGGGGGACTCATAGGGGGTGCTGTGGGTGCTCTGGGTGGGGGGCAGCCCGGGACCCATGCTGGGGGGAGGGCAGTCAGTGGGGCTGTCAGGCTCCCTAGCCTGCTCCGCGCCTCCCTGGAAGTTGTGACATCTCCCTCCCTGAGCTCCTAAGGAGTGACATCCCCCTCCCTCAGCTTCGCAGCTCCCATTGGCCAGCAATCATGGCCAATGGCGCTGTGGGGGTGGTGCCTGCAGGCAGAGGCAGTGCGCTGACCCCCTTGACTGCGCCCCCACCTAGGAGCCGAGGGATATTGCCGCTTCCGGGGAGCCCCCTCACCTGCCCCCCCCCGAGGTAAGCGCCACCCAGAGCCCTCACTTCCTCCTGCGCCCTAGCCCTGAGCACCCTTCCACACCCAAACTCCTGCTGTTGTTTGGGGCGGGGGAACATGATGGCCCGAGACTGCCCCAGCAGCAACCGGTGTGGCTGACCCAGGGGCTCAGGTGGCCTCTGGGCCAGCCACACCGGCCACTGGAGAAGTCCCGGAAAATCCCGGAATCCATGACTTCCATGACAAACTCTCAGCCTTGCTAATCAGTAAAATGCATGTAGCACCATCATGTGTAAAGTTATGAACTGTGGTGCTGTGTATAAGAAAGCTGACAATTTGTATCACTTTTACACTTTGTATAAGATTTATGGAAATTGTGTATCATGTAAGGTGTCAGTGGAAAAGTTATGTTTTGCTAAGCATGATTATGCTGTTTATAGGCATGTATCATCTTTGTATCTGAAGTTTATGAACATCGGCTATGTGCTTGTATCTTAAACCTGTGTTTGTATTCCTGGATGACACCCTCTAGATAAATTTACGTCGCGTCTAGACAGCTATGTATTGATGGCCCATCAAAGACACTCAGCTCTCACAATGGGCCATAGAAAAAACTCATCCCGCCCAGATAGTTCTTCCTGAGGATGCCTCAGACAGCAAGGGGCCAATGGCCACGCACTGTGAGTCAGCAAATCGTGATATGCTCATGTGACCCTGGACTCCATCTTGGGCCAGTAACTTTCCGCACACACAGACTATGGGCTTCATTTGGGACGGTACATTTCCATGCACATAATAGAGGATATAAAAAGACACCTGAGACATCTCCATGTTGCCTCTTTTTCTTTCCCTAATTGTCTGGACTGTGGATTTACAACTAAAAGGAGCATCTTGAACTATAGACTGAAGACCTTCCAATCTTTTGGAAGTTACCAGAGAGACTTTACAAGCCTGCAGTCTATTCCATCACTGCTACAAACCTGATATAAGGACTTTTCAATCATTTGTATGTATATGATTTATTAACCATTTATAACTCCCTTCTTTTCTTTTATTAATAAATATTTAGTTGGCTTACTGAGGGTTGGCTGACAGCATCATATTTGGGTAACATCGGTGATTCATATTGTCCTGACAGTATGTGTCTGATCCTCTGGAATTAGTAAGAACTTCACATATGAAGAATTAGGTTTTCAATATTAGACTTCTTTATCTGGATGGGAGCCAAGGGCTGGAATGCCTAAGGGGGACTGTGTTTGTTTGGCTTCTGGTTAACCAGTGTGCTACTGCAGAAGGTCTTTTGTTACTGGCTTGGTGAATCTAATTAGAGAATAAACCATCAGTTTGGGGGATTGTCTGCCCTATTTCTTGCAGTCTGCCCTGAGTATGGCATTTGCATTGTGGCCCATCCCAGGCACCTGGTCACATGAACATCAACTGAAATCACGACTGAAGCACATTTCTCAGATAAGTCTGGGGAGTGGTTAAACCTGTTCCTCAAAGACAAAGGACTGGTGCCCTAGCCAGGTATCAACAAAGCTGATGGGCCATTACTTACCAAGTGACCATTCTTTGGCAAGACAGTGTGAAAGGGGCAAAGAAATCTGCATCTTATCAAAGGAACAGCATGGAGTCTCCTTCCTCCAGCGGACTGTGTCTCCTGGTTCTCAGTTGAAAATGCTTTTCAGAGAGGGATTAAAAACTATAAAAAGGAGGAGCAAACACCTCAAGGCATTCCTCTCTCTCCTTGTCCATCTCACTCATTGCACCTGAGGAGTCAAAAGGAGGCATTGAACTCTGGGGGAGTTTGGTCAGTCAGTATGTGCTGGAAACGTGATGAAAAACTTTGCTTGAATGTAACAAATTACAATATATTAAGTTAGGCACTAAAAAGCATTTTATCTTTATATTCTTGTAATTTCTGAATTATGCCTCATTGCTTGTACTCTCTTAAAATCTATCTTTTTGTAGTTAATAAACTTATTTTATTGTTTTATCTAATCCAGTGTGTTTAAATTGAAGTGTCCGGGTAACTCCATTTAGGGTGGTAAATTGTGCGTCTATTATTACCTTAAAGGAATAACGGACTTTATATATTTGGACTGGCCAGGAGAGGGCTGGGCAGTATGAGATGTACATTTCTGGAGGGAAATCTGAGATTGGGCATGTGTTGGAGTCACCCAGCAGTATAACCAAAGCTGGTGAGAGCCAGAGTGTAACCCAAGTGTGGTTGGCAGGCTGCAGCTACTCACGGACACTCAGGTGTGAGTTGCATGCTGGAAGGCTTTCTGAGCAGTCCTGGTGGGAGCTACTAACAGCAAGGTATTGTAAGGCACTCAAAATTGCAGGGCAGGAGTGACACAGCCCCTCACTGAAATGGATTGCACTTCAGTATGTCACAATAATATACTAACTTTTAAACCAAAAAGAATCCTTTGTGTCAGATAAGAACTAGCACAGATAAGCTTTTTTCTAAAATTGTATACATGACTTTTCTTTACTGGGAAGAGCAAAATTTTATTTCTCTCTTCATAATTCTATTTTAGATGAGAAGAAGCAGATGGTTGCAAATGTGGAGAAACAGCTAGAAGAAGCAAGAGAGCTGGTACGTCACCGAATTTCTAATGTTATATGAAAATTCCTGTGGAACAAATAAATGAAAGTACCATTAATGTAATATTCAGCCTATATTCAGAAATAATGTCCTGTCCATAGTAACGTGAGACTTATTGGAATATGAAACACAAGCAGGAAATGCATCAAATGTTACAATCTTGTGTTAAGTAACATTTTCTGTACCTTTGTAGAAGACTTTTGGGGGCGTTGAGGTATGTTTTTTAGAAATCTGTGTGTGGTAACTTTAAAAGTAACCTTTTGTAATTCTGTAATGCCTTATCATTGGAAGATCTTAAAGTGCTCTAGAAACCCTAATTAATATGACCTGCCTAATGCTCTTGTGAAGCAAATATTGAGTAAATTGAGGCACAGAGCTGTTAAGTGAGATGCCCAATATCTTATTTGGATTTGGTGGTGGTAGTACTGGATATTGATCTAGAAGAAATTGTCTAGATAGTGGATATACTTTGTTCAAAGTTTTCTATAGAGACACTGCGTTCCAATTAAAGCTGTGGGGTTTTATAGTATTCTCGCTATCGAGTCATATTTCTTATGATTAAAAAATAGTGCAGAAATTATAAGAAGGAAAAATATAGGTGCTAGAATATTAAATAATGGATTTAAGGTGGTAAATATCCTGATGTGTGGATAGGAAGGAACGTCTTCATAATAAATGGTAATCAATTTTGTTTTTTGTAAGTCCAGGAAGCAACAAGCCTTGTGATTCCTCTTTGCCTAAATGTCTGGGGTGTAGTTTAAGTTGTGGCTGAGGGGGACAATGAGATGTAGTATTCAATTGAACCCAAGGTTGGCTTTTTCTATGTAGTGAAGAGTTTGCTTGTGGGGGATTTGGGCTCCCTGTTACAATTGGATTATGAGTTTGATCTACTAGTTTCAAAAATATAGCCTGAGCATTAGGCTATGGAGATGAACTTAGTGATTCCATTCCTAACCTTTCTAAGTAATTATGCCAATGACCCTGTTACTGCTTGTTATGAGCACTACTGATGGGTTCTGTTTAAACTGTACACACGCCAGTGCTGGGACCGTGCCATATTCTTGTTATACACCCTATACATTTTATGATACTGTAGAAATGCTTTTTTACTCCCGAGCATGTGGATACAAAAGGGTGAAATGGCCAAAGCAAATTCATGGTGTTCACTTACACCGCTGGAGCCCTTGGCTCTATCCACAGGAGGGATCCAACTGTGAAACATGGGCAGGGGCTTGGGAGATTTGGGGTCAATACCTGACTCAGCCACAGACTTTCTGTGTGACCTTAGGAAAGTTATCTAATACCTCTGTCTTGATATCCTCATTCAGAAAGAGGGATACTATTATTTCCCTACCTCGCAGGTGTGTTCCAAAGATAAATTACATGATTGCTAGGTGCTCGGATATGATGATGATTGGAGCAATGCAAGTACATTACAGACCACCTCTCTTCCCTCTCCTTCACAGTATTAGTACAAGACAATTACATTGTAAGTGTTTCGGTGACAAATCATTCAAATTTGGTTTTCTGTGCCAAGTAATTCTCTTCCATTGCTTGTTGCAATGAACCGAAATTGACTTAATGACTTATTTTTCTCCTTGTGTCATAATAAATACAAATTGGGATGATTTTTTTCCCCTTAAGATTAAAAAGAAAATCCTCCTTTAACATTTTAATCCTAATGATGATCTTAATTTAATGTACTTCATTTTTCTTTCACGCTTTTGTTTTTAGATCTCATCGCTAATGCTACTAGACAGGTGCTTAATGCAATTATTGGCTTTAAGCAATTACCTAACATGTCCATGATTAATGCCAAGGCTTGGATTTAATAATCAACGTGAACAAAAACTGCTAATAACAGAACTGATTTAAAAAAATTCCTTTTAAACTAATAGAAAAACAAAACAAACCATTGCCCTAAATTGCTACCACTTGTAGTCTTGGTACATAGATTTGCTCAGTTGTACTGTCTGTTCAAAGCATTATCATTGGAAAAACTTTTCTTGTTTTAATTCACTTTATTTTGTTTCCTTCTTGGTAACAGAATTTGTTGACAGTGCTTGAAGTTATTTATGATGCCTAAGTATTAATTGTGTTAACCCATATTTTCTGCCTTTTAGCTGGGTCAAAGCGAAATGCCAACTGATTGAATAGAGTTGGCTTTGGTTATGTAATTTCTTTCAGCCTCCTAGACTCCCTTAACAAGAGTGAGATCTAAAATAAAAATGTCTCAAGTAAAATGTTATAATCTTAACTTCCTATCTGTAGGAATGTTGTTTTGATGATATTTATGCTTTCAAAAAAACATGATGCCACACTTCTGGAAAGATGTGGCCAACTTAGAGTCCAGAGGAGAGCAACAGAAATATGTCAGGTTTTCTAGAACTTTTATTATGCGGAAAGGTTAAAAATATTGGGCATGTTTAGTCTTGAGAAAAGAAGACTGAAGCAGGACCTGATAAATCTTCAAATATGTTAAGGGCTGTTTTAAAGAGGCTTGTTATCAGTAGTTCTGTCTCTACTGAAAGTAGGACAAGAAGTGATGAACTTAATCTGGAGCAAGGGAGATTTAGGTTAGATCGGTGGTTTTCAACCTTTTTCATTTGTGGACCCACAAAAATTTTTTAATGGAGGTGTGAACCCTTTTGGGAAATCTTAGAAGTAGTCTGCAGAGCTCCAGGGGACTGCGGACCACAGATTGAAAACCACAGGGTTAGATATTAGGAAAAACTTCATAAAGGTAGTTAAGCTCTGGAATAGGCTTCCCAGGGAGGTTGTAGGATCGCCATCACTGGAGGTTTTTAAAAACAGATTGGACAAACACCTGTCAGGGATGGTCTAGGTTTACTTGATCCTGCCTCTGAGCAGAGGGTTAAATTTCATGACTTATTGGGTCCCTTCCAGCCCTGCATTTCTATGATTATACGATACTTGAGAATTAAGATGTTGACTTTCTGAAGCACAAGAGATAGCATGTAGGTTAGCACTCCAGTTATGTATGCATCTTCTTTCTGTGACGATAACCTGGCTGTATAGTACAGAAATTTCATGTTTAATAAAGTTGCGTTTCAGAATGTGCTCAAGTAATTTTCTCATCATATTAGAAAATAGCTTTTGTAGTAGTAAGGCTGATAGGCTTAGTTTTGTTTGCTCCGAACACTTTTTGTTTGCCTCAGGTCTTTAGACTCCAAACAGTATTACAGTTCACATAAAATGCTGGAAAAAAGCAAGTCTAAACAATTTGTTTGCATAATACTGTGCAGCTAAGAGAGAGAGTGCCACAAATGGAGCTGTAGGCCTCTGTGAAGTCTCTCTCTCTGATAGCTTTCAGAAATCATTTTTCGCAGATAAGAAATTAACCTTTTATGCAGATGGTATTATCCTCTCTGAGAACAAATTGGTTAACACTGGATAAGAATTTCTGTTGTGCAGTAAATGTAATAAAGGAATGACCTGTTGATCATGACATTTTGAAATGAAAAGGATAACCTTGGACCTAAATATAAATTTATGTGTTTATGACGACAACATCATGGTAAAAAAAATCTGGATATTTGACATTACTAGCACAGAGGACACTAGTGGATTTATTTTTTAAATGGCTATTTGAGGGAACTGCAATCATCACCTATTCTTTGGCTGGAAAAAATTGGAAGGACACTTAATATGATATTTGGTAATCTGTTATTCCAATAAATATTCTAAAAGCAGTTGTTGAACTGTTCGGTAAGAAATCCCATATCCTCTTTATGTGACTCTACTCCAGCACTAACCAACATGTGGAAGGTATTTTGTAAGAACAGCAAGTAACTGAGAAGCCTGGGTTTTATCTACGCATCTTTGTCACTTACCACTATGGTGCCTACATGGTGTTAGGAGTAAGGCTCACTCATTTCAGATAGACTCTGGATTAACTTCCAATGTCAAGCATATTTTTTGATCTGTGGGTGAAGCTAAGTAATCTAACGAGGAAGGTAGATATGTAAAAAGAGGCTCTTTTTGAACATGCTATGGGAGTATTTATTTGTAATTGTTTTTTTATTATGTTCAAATGCCAGATTCCACTTGTATGGACTAATTCTGCTAGTAGTTATATCACCAGGTTTGTTTTATTAAGTATTAATACTACCATATCTGTACTTGCATAGAGTGCTCTGTCAGATGAGTTTTCATCAGGGATAAGTAGGCACTTTCCATGGCATATGCTACCAAGTAGTTTAATTTGCTTTAATAGCTCCAGTATTTATCAAGTGCGTGTACTTAGTAGCAGCAACCTGCGAAACATTCATGGTTCTCTGAATATTGGGGTGCTTCTCTTTAAGCTGCATTGACTAGAGGGGAACAGGTCTGGTGTTACCTGCAGGAGAAGGCAGCTGGTACACAGTACAAGGACAGACACAAAATAGAGCATATTATTGGATACCTATCATGTGCATGTATGGTGGGTGTCAGAGAATTACTGTATTAGAGATCTATTTTTTTAAAAAGAAGGAAAATTGGTAAAATGTGTAACTCTTGCTCCTGGTTGAGATAAAGCATTTTGACACCAGTTGTATTTTTAATCTGTTTCAGGGGTTCTCAACCCATTTACCATTGTGGGCCACATATGCAGCTCTCATAGTTACGTGGACTGCATCCACATAATATATATACTACCTGTACAGCCCTGCGGATGTCACATGGGCTGCAGCTGTGAGGTGATTGGGCCTCAAGCGACCCACGGGCTGCAGGTTGAGAACCACGGATTTATTTGCTCATTGCATCCATCCTGTGGCATCTAATTCCTTCCCCAGTAAATCTGATATTTTGTTGGGGCAGGGGAGACTCCTCTATGCATAGTAAATTCCTTCTGAAAGAATCAGTCTTTATAGAGCTTTGTGAGAGGAGGCTGTGTATGCTGGCCCTATAGCACACGTAAGTAATTTGCCCATTCTTTGTCTTTTGCAGTTGACTATAAAGATATTCTAAAAACTAATAACTAAAGGACACATCACTTTTGATAGGCTAAGATTTGTATCAGAAATGGGCAGGAATGTTGTGCTGTGTGGTCTTCTAAGCTTGCTGTGGGTCTATTCCTAAGCTTTGTTTTTAGCCAATGGGGGTGTGGGTAGGTTAAATTGAAACATATGTGAATCAAGAGATGTAGCTATATTTTCCAATTGTCTAAATGTATAATCTGTTTCTCATTATGAAATAAGAGAAGACAGTAATACTGCTGTGGGAATGATTCTGAACAACTGTCCCCATTGTTGCACTGTAATAACTGAAAGAATATGCCTCCCAGGATTACATTACATACTTTTCCTTTAGTTTCCATTGCATTATGATTGAACAAGTAATAGTGTGGCAAAAGATACTCATTGTTTACCTTCAGTTTTCTTTTTTCATGCTTTTCAAGAAAAAATGTTGAAATCTTGCTCTGCTCACCTTGATTGTATTTGAAAGACCAATATAATATTTGTAAGCATGCATGCTGAAATCTATGAATAAGCATGAAACTTGATTATATTTAATAGCTGCAGAATGAAATCTGTTTTCTCTGCTATAGTATATATACTGCACTGCCTCGCATGATATTCATGAAAAGTTACCAGCCTAGGGGGAAAAAAAATCTGCTTGTCTACCCTCATGACAGCAAGGAAGAAACTTTATTCTTTTTCACCCAAGCATGTAAACTTATGCAATACTTATATATTGTTTGGGACAGCAAAACCATGTTGTTTGCATAAAGAAGGACCAATGCAGATTAATCCAAAATTTTGGACGGGATATACAGTTCCCCTTCTAAAACTGCTGCAAGCTCATTTAATGTGAAAACTAAAGAAAGAGGGAGCCAATAAGCAGCCCAGACAGACAGATGGAGATAGGGTGAAAAAGTTGATCTAACTAATCATATCTTTAACCCTGGCCACTTTTTGGCTATGGAGGGCTCTCAAAAGAGAGAGTAACTTAAAAACTATGCAAATCCTCACAAATTTATCCCAGAGACTCACTCTGTTAATGGAATCAAAAGCTGATTTCAGATCAACAAAGGCTGTTGCTGATCTGAAACTTCCCCTCTTGGAGAAACAAAGTTTATAAATTGGGTGAGAGAGGGCAAAATAGCTGTTGGTAATTATATTATAAATGGAGATATGCCAATCTCCTAGAACTGGAACAACCTTGAAAGGTCATCGAGTCCAGTCCCCTGCCTTCACTAGCAGGACCAAGTACTGTCCCCTGACGGATTTTTGCCCCAGATCCCTAAATGGCCCCCTCAAGGATTGAACTCACAACCCTGGGTTTAGCAGGTCAATGCTCAAACCACTGAGCTATCCCTCCCCCCAGGGAGGGTAGAACAGTCCTTCCTGAAATTGGCTTGTTCCTCAACAAATAAATTAAAGCTGTCTTTCCGGTCCTCTAATCTCCACAGGAGATATTTGGTATGAATGTTAAAAACCATGTCTAAAAGGCTAACAGGTCAATAATTTTTAGGGTTATTTGTCACCTTGGTGGTGGTGGTGGGGGGGGCAATCAATATATATTTTTATTAGTAAATAATTTTTGCCAACACACGGGCCCATCAAACAGTATTGTTCTTAAAGACTTCTGCTGGGATAAAAGCCTACCCTTTATTACATTGGTTTGATCAAAATTCTGACTTCCATGGTGGAGACTGTGGGCCATTCTGGATAAGGATAGCAGGTGAGGTCCATTCAGGTAGACCAAACCAAAGGGTTAATAGATGGATTCTTATTATACAAGGCAGAAAAATATCTCTCCAAAGCATGTCTGGGGTAAGAGCTTCAATTTTTACGTTAATCTTGTGGTAGACCATTGCTGCCATCCTCCAAAATAGAGGAGACTTTTATTTGTTTGTGGCAGCGAATTCATATTTCTTCCAAAGGACCTTTTGATGATCCAACTTTTTCTTATTCAGCATTTTTATAGTCCTTTCTAAAGATAACTAATGTCTTAATAGAATAAGAGGAACTATTATTTCTCACAGCCCTTGCAATAATCTGAAGCTGGTTTTTTTGTAAACTGAAACAATCCGAGTCATGACAGATTCTCTTTTTTTTTTATCCTTTAAAAGATAAATCTTTCTTTCCAGTTGCATTTCATAGGCTTTTTCCCTTTGATCTTTTTTATCTGAGTATCTCTATAGTTAAGGAGAGGTTTCACATGACAGATTTTCTTAACTGTCCACTGAAGCTGGTACTGTGCAAGCCATTTAAATTACAACCACTAACTTGCAGTTTTGGAAAGTTGGGCCTAAGACAAAGAATAATGTAGAAATAAAACTTGCTTTATATATTTCTCTTTATTACCAGAAAACCATTTAGTGAAACTATGCCGTGGAATTTCCCATTAAGTAGCATATGTGTTCTGAATAGATCAGGTTGAGTGACTTTTAAGTGAATATTTTGTAAATCCATTGATTAAATCCAGGTGCCTTTCCTGTAGCATGAGACTGAAATTTCAAAATGGAAATAGAGTTTTCTGTATACATGCTTATCTATCTCTTGTAAAATTCTGCAAATAGTAGCTTGGGACTTTACCTAAATGGAAGACATTTCTCTTCCCATGCCATACTGCCATGGCTGAGATCAGTGGAAAATGAGTAAATATTGTTCATCGTGCCTACCGCTATCTTGGAAAGGTGTTCTTTTTTTCTGTTTTTTTTTTTTTTAAGTGAACTGAAAGCAGTATTTTAAAAAGCAGATAATGGATTCTTCACTGTGGCAAAATAGCATTCCTAAACAGGCAGCAGCATACTAAGGAGGATGGGTAGAGCAAATGGGTAGTCCAATGGTTAGAGCAAATAATTAGCAGCTACACCATTCCTTGGTTCTAATTACTTCTGATTCACTCTGACTTTGTGCAGTTTCCTTGAGTTGTTAGCCCATTTAGCAAGAGGGAGGAAAAAGTAATCAGAAGACCATACTGAAAACTAAAGGCTGTCACGGAAATTTCTTATATAAATGTGAACCAAATGTTCAAAATTCAGACTCTACTACCTAACTAGCCTGACTTTTTGAGGGTAAGCACCCTTGGTTCCCACTGAAACTGTCCACCCAAAGCTCTGCACCTCAGAAATTCAGTTATTTAGGTACTTCAGCAAGGATTTTGGTGTGCCTAGCTCTAGGCAACCAATTCATCTCATGTATTTAAATCATCACAAGCACAACAGTCAATAATGGTGATAAAGAACTCTAATTTGTACGTGCGGTATCTAGTGCCTTTTCATCCAAGGGTCTCCAAAGCTCCCTAAAAACATAGCTGTACAACATCCCATGTGGGGTAGGTGCTGTCTTATATCCGTTTCCAGATCCCAAAACGTAGGGGTAAAGAGGGTAAGTAACTTGTCTCTGGTCACACTGTGAGCTAGTGGCAGTTGGAATAGAATCCAGGAAGCCTCACTCCAGTCACCTACTCTAACATTAATTATGTCATTTGTTTTCTTAGCGCAGTGCTAAAGTTTCCGTTCATAACTGGCTTTTATACAACAATATAAAAAGAGGGTTTTTCTCAAACTAAAAGTAGTCATTGGTGTTTGTGGACAATTTAAATAACTTCACCTTAGAAAAACAAGGATGTAGATGGACGTAACATAGACTTAAGTCTTTCTCCTGTTTTTCAATTACTAGCTTGAACAGATGGAACTTGAAGTTCGAGAAATCCCCCCCCAAAGCCGAGGAATGTGTAGCAGCAGAATGAGGAGCTACAAACAAGAAATGGGAAAACTTGAAGCGGATTTTGTGAGTATATTTACATATGATAAAGGATGGCATTTAAGAAAAAACTTCTCAGTGTAACTGTGTTTCAGAGTGAAGTAATCACTTTCTTCCATTTCCCCAACTTTCTCCAATCAGCTCCACATGGGCAAACTTTGGGGGAGAGAGAATAGTCTTAACTCATGCAGGGGTGGAAAGAGCTCTCCTCGCCCTGTTCACAAATGCAATAACAACTGCGCAGAGTTCTTATCTGGGGAAGAACCACACTAATTGTTTGCTAGTCTGCAGTTTCAGTTAAACTCTGCAGGCCGCTTGCTCCTACCATTGTGCCCTCCCCACCTCCACCCCATCTCTCTCTGTCCACACGCTTCTAGCCCCGCTTCTTGGCAAGGACTCAATTAGCAGACCATTGTACTTACACTGTGAGAAGTCACTTCATTTTACAGGGTATTATAAACTTATGAGACTAGTACGAAGTACCATATTACCAGTTATAAACTATGCTTTTCAAATGAAATGAATCCCATGTTCACTTCATTACTCAATATCCAGGATTTCTTTTCCTTTGTGTTTGGATACTCATTGACTATTTTGCAAATCAGTTATCCTCCATGGATCTTTCAGGTACCAAATGAAAACTAGCATGGTTCTCCTGTCTGGGTGCTTGTGTTACAGCCTGCAAGCCACTAGTCCTGTTTCTTTTGACTTTGAAATAGTGAATGGATTTGTGTACACACAAAATTACTTCTAGAAGGGCTGGCTGAACACTTCAAAGACACCTGCTATTTCTTTCTCTGTGTAATTAGTACATGTGACACTGTAGGGTAAGCAGCTTAATGCTCCATTGCATCCCGAGGGTTGAACATCAGGCTGAGAGAGAGTGCTATCTGTAGTTGGGGAGTGAACTTTACGATGTATGTTGAGAACCCCGTGTCCCCATGGAAACTCCTTGCCCTTTTCTTACCACCTGCCATGCTCTAAACAGCTAAGAGAAGGGAGATTGGCCATGTCACCTTCACAGGGAGAAGAAAAAGGAGAAATTGGAATTGGGTAGGAGGTGAGGGTGCAGTGAGAACAGATGGGATCTTTGTAATGATGAAACAGGGTTTTGGGGGAAGAGAAGGAATGAGAGTGGGGGGCCTATGACTGAGCAATAGAAAATAAGTAATGGAAGAGCATGGGATGGGGATGAGGGAATGCAAACAGCGCAGACAGAGGAGAAAAGAGGGAATAGATACAAGTGATGGAAAAAAACAAGCAAGATATTTACCAGAAAAATGGAGGAGAAGAGTCAAGGATGGAAAAGAGAATGAAAAAAGCAATAGTTACGATTAGAAGTATGTTAAGAGAGCTGAATGGTTCAGTTCATTGACACGCCACTGTAGCTTAGGTGGCACAAGCATTTGCATTCTAATACTTGTTTTCAGACACTGATAACTTTCACAGATTTTCACTTATTGGGCTGAGATTCTTTCAGGCTTGCTCTTTACCCAAAGGTGAAGTTTCTTGAAAGTTTTACCTAACAGTGGTTTGGCTGTGGGTTCAAGGAGACAAGGGAGGAAAATACAGCATTAATTTTCTTGGCTCTTTGAGCTGCTCTAATAGTATAATGACTGGGGGAAAGCACCTGAAAGTTTTCATTGAAATGGAAATGCCTTTTGAATACTCTGGTGAAAATCATCTTGACCGAGTTGTGATCTGTTGGTTGTAAGCAAAGAGTTTACAGCCGAATAGGAGCACTAGATGACATCTGGAAAATGTGGTTGTAAGTACATGCCTTCTGAAACAAATTCACTTTTACTGCAGCTGAGGGTAAGTTTCTAATTGGGAATGCTGTTGGCAGTTTATGAGCAGGATCGTCTTACAGACTCACTTCTCGAGGTTCACTGCTCTTCCAAAAGAAGCATGCACGTGTGAGCTGGCAGATTTAGACATCGTTCTTTATAAGTGGAATTGGAAACTCAACCTGGATCCCATTTACGTTGGCTACTCCTACTCTTCCATACTGTGTGAAGGAAAGTAAAGCTGTAAGCAGGCATTTATCAATCAGCAGAATACTGGGGTTAGAGCCTAGTACTTCATTTTGGGACTAAACGCAGGGGCTTAGAAGATTTGTCTTTTTTTTTTTTTTTTTTTTTTTAAACTGAGAGGACTTTAAACCAAAGCACGAGTCTGTCTTACTCAGTTCTCTTCCATGTTTTGACATGTAATGATTATAGCTGTGGATGGCCCTCTCTTGGCCACTTACCTACGTAATGTAAGTAGAAGGATGTGAAAGCTGATTTAAGACGAATACTGTCTCTTCAAAGTGAATTGCATAAAGCATCTGGATCAGCACTTCTCTCAAACTTTAAAATGAATGACATAACTGGGACTGCAAGTTTAATTTTATACACATTGTAATGAAAAGATCTATTCTGTCAAGTTTTTTGTATGCCTGACAGAGTCCTGAAGACTTACTCCAGCTCATGGAGTTATTGAAACCAACCTTTCAGCAACATTCTTAAAACTTAAGAGAAGGATGCATTAATTCTGCAGACTGTTAGATCCTTTATTTGTAAAGGAGAGAGCATTTAGGTTGAATGATGGTGGACTATTTCCAGATGGAAAGTCCACTTGCATTTAGGTTGTGCTGGCCAAAGTGGCGAGAGACTGGGTTGACATTGGACTGTGAATGGTTTCCTTTACCTCATTGTGTAACGTTGTCATATGGTCATTGGGCATCTTGATGATTGGATGATACTTGTAAACATGCATAAATGTTCTACACTTGCTAAGTCTTGAAATATATTTTGAAATTATATGAATCTTTTAACCTTGTGCAGTCACACTCTGAAAGGTGACTCTAAAATGGCCTTGCAGGGTTTTGTTGTTTGTGCCTTATAAGCTAGCTTCCAGATCAGATATGAACAGGTCACAAATAGATGTGTTTTTTTTTCTTGGTGCCAGCCTTGCTAGCTCAACCTGAGCTTTCAGAATCTGACTGTTCTTGCCCACACATCACTGCTTTAAAGATCATGCAGTCCGACTAATCTTCCATACACATCTGTGCAGTTTTAAATTCAGATTATGCCCCTAGCAATCCCTGTGCAACTTCATAGTTTCCAGTAGGATTGCACCGGTGTAACTGATAGCTCTGTAATTGGAATAAATGGTGCCCAAGAAAAAATAGCATCTAACTCACTCACTCTTGGCTGTGTTGGCTCTGCAGAGCCAATGAAATTTAAAAACAATAACTTATTTTTGTCATTTAAGTAAGCAGATTCCATGGGACTCTGAATAGATACAGGGGCAGATGCAGATAGTACAGTCTTTTATTAGCCGCATCTCACCGTGTAAGAAATTCCAGCCATTGAGGGTCTGATTCTGATACCATGACTCAGGTTGTACAGCACCTTATTTCTAAGGGATCCCATTAATTTCAAGTAAGTTCCTTACTTGTGTAGTAGGATACTATTCATCATGAGTAAAGACATGAGAAGCTGGCCCATAAAAGGTCATGCTATATTAAAGTTTCTTACTAAAAATACCATCAGTAAACTCTCACAGCACCCTTTTATGTGGATACAAGTAATGTAGGTATACTTTAGTTTTTAGTAGCTCTTTTAAAATTAAATACATCCTAGAGAATATCAGCTAGGAGTGAACCTTTATTGCTGTTGAATCCAGAATCTTGTAATGCAAAAGGTAATGTAAAATATCACTACTTGTTTATATTGTGAAATGTGCTTGCAGTTTATGTATGCTATGGTAAGGGCTCTATCTTGTGGCCAAATGTGGAGTTGCATGCTGCTTGTTTTTGCATTGCAGAAAATCTTTTAACTAAAGCCTGGGGCCATCTCTTAAAGGAACACTCAACTTGAAATCCACTCACGTACAAGTGGCTTCAGTTACTATACCTGCCTCTCAGTCTTCCGCCACTGTCTATGGTTTTACAGTTGCATTTGTTAAATGTTTTTTCTCTCCCTTGATGCTGTGTGTGAAGGACCCACCTGAATAGTGATAACAGACTATGGGACAGGCCCAAAAAAGAAAATAACAGAACGCCACTAGCTGTCACCTTTAGCTCCCAACTAAAACCTCTCCAGTGCATCATCAAAGATCTACAACCTATCCTAAAAGAGTACCCAGGGGTCACCTACTACAGGACAGGCCCAAAAAAGAAAATAACAGAATAACAGAATGCCACTAGCCGTCACCTTTAGCCCCCAACTAAAACCTCTCCAGCGCATCCTCAAAGATCTACAACCTATCCTAAAAGATGATCCCTCACTCTCACAGATCTTGGGGGACAGACCAATCCTCGCTTACAGACAGCCCCCCAACCTGAAGCAAATACTCACCAGCAACCACACACCATACAACAAAAACACTAACCCAGGAACCTATCCTTGCAACAAAGCCCGATGCCAACTCTGTCCACATATCTATTCAAGTGATACCATCATAGGACCTAATCACATCCGCCACACCATCGGGCTCATTCACCTGCACATCTACCAATGTGATTTATGCCATCATGTGCCAGCAATGCCCCTCTGCCATGTGCATTGGCCAAACTGGACAGTCTCTACGCAAAAGAATAAACGGACATAAATCTGACATCAGGAATCATAACATTCAGAAACCAGTAGGAGAACATTTCAACCTCCCTAATCACTCAGTGACAGACTTGAGGGTCGCAATTTTACAACAAATAAACTTAAAAAACAGGCTACAACGAGAAGCTGCTGAACTTGAATTGATATGCAAACTAGATACCATCAACTCAGGATTAAATAGAGACTTGGAATGGCTTGGCCATTACGTTAATTGATTCTATTTCCCTTAAGTTAACGATCCTCATTCACACCTGTGTGTCAACTGTCCACAATGGCCATTTTGTTTATCACGTCAAAGGTTTTTCTTCCCCTGCTGTTATGGTTCCTCTCAATTAATTAGCCTCTTAAGGTTGGTATAGGCACTTCCACCTTATCATGTTTCTCTGACTGTATAAATATCTGTCCACCGTATGTTCCATTCTATGCATCCGATGAAGTGGGTTCTAACCCACGAAAGCTTATGCTGAAATAAATTTGTTAGTCTCTAAGGTGCCACAAGTATTTTTCTTCTTCTTTTCTTTTTGCTGACAGAGACTAACACAGCTACTACACTGTAGACTATGTCTGACTTTGCTATCAAATGCTCAAAAGTTTACAGAAAAAACGCTTTTTCTCACTTTTAATCTTGGTTATAGTGATCTCAGATGGTAATACTTCAGAGAAAAATAGAGCATGCTTAATTAAAAAAACAAACACTTTTCTCTGTTTGCCAATATCCCTTTAAACACTACTGTTTTATAGAACTGGCTGGCACAGATAACGGGATATTGAGCTTTCTCGTCTGAATCCATCCTAAATTGGTGTTGGCCACAAGTTGTAATTCAGAATCAGCACTAACTGAAAATTATTAATTTGTGTTACTATAGAGCCTAGCTGCCCCAGTCATAGACCAGGACCCGATTGTGCTAGGTGCTGTTGCAAACAAAAAATAAAAAAAGACTTGTCCCAAAGAGTGTACAATCGGAGACAAGAGACAGCAGATACATACAGATAGACAGGGAAGTACAAGGAAACAATGAGATAATATTGGTCAGCATGCTAGGTTGTGGCTCAGTTTCTAGTAGACAAGTATCTACGTTACAGAAATGAATACCAAATAACTGAGTTTTTGATCTATCTAAAATTGCCAGCATGCATTCCAAAGAACAGCAGGCATAGGAGCTGTTGTTTGTCTACCATTATTCCCTCAGGATCGGATTGAGACAAAACTTTAATGGGGGCACTTACAACTATTGCCTCTAATATTATATCTTTTCTGTGGCTAAACTGAGCAGGCTCATGAGCTTTCATTTCAGCACGTTTCAAAGGTTAACTTGAAATATTTTGTTCCTCCATCCTAGGAAGTCTATGTATGTGCATGTTATGGAATTGTTTTTTTTTTTACTTACAGCACACATTGCCTTAACACGTGCATTTTACAATATGGGCTGCATGTACTGTGGAGAATTTTCTCACTGGAAAACACTTTCCTTCTATGTGCAGTGCCAAAGTTGAGCTAGCCCCCGCAAACTATTTTATGGCTGTTGGCGCCTTCATGAAATAAATATTGCAGGTCTCCTTACTAAATGAAAGATCCCATTCCCATTCAGCACCGAATAACATGCAGAGTTACAAGACACCTGACCTAATTGAGAGGCACTTTAATTGAAGTTTAGTGGACAGATTTCTATATAAAGAACACTTCTCTGTAGGAATGTAAATAATTGTAAGTGCCCGCTGTCCCAAAACTGGGTGTTGTGTAAATAAAAAAAACCCTACAACCACAGTTTACACAGATGAAGAAGGCACATAAGCTACATTTTTGTCTAGACCTCCAAGCTGATTTTCTTGTGTGCTCATACTCTGCTTGTACATACCATCTTACACATTCAAAGTACTGTGGAAGCATTCCAATCCATTTGTTTGTAAGTGTTTTTACTGATGGTCACTGTATAATATTAAAACATTGTATAGACTGTAGCTGATTGTTCCCACAGCACCCTTCATATGTCACTTGATGTCTTGACTTAGGGCTGGTCTACACTACCCGCCGATTCGGCGAGTAGCGATCAATCTTTTGGGGATCGATTTTTCGCATCTACACTAGACGCGATAAATCGATCCCCGATCGCTCTCCTTTCGACTCCGGTAATCCACCCCGGCGAGAGGCGGAAGCGGAGTCAACGGGGGAGTGGCGGCAGTCGACATTGCGGCGTCCTCACGGTGCGGTAAGTCGAGCGAGGTACGTCGACTTCAGCTACGTTATTCATGTAGCTGAAGTTGCGTACCTTACATCGACCCCCACCCCTAGTGTAGACCTAGCCTTCGATTATGAGCTGTTCGGGACAGGGACTCAATTTGTATGTTTCTGTAGCGTGCCTATTACAATGGGGCCTTGACCCTGATGGAAACTTCTGTACTGTAACACAAATCCAAAGTACAAAAAAATCAGTACATCATTCCGTCACGCCCCTTAACTATTGCTGAAATAAAAACTACAATAGAACACTTTGAATATCTAAAAGAAACTTTAAAAGCAAGAAATGGGGAGAAGGTAGCATTGTGGACAAATACATTATGCAGCAAGGATTTTAACAGTTACAGTAGAAAAACTATTTTTGACATTCTAGCACCATTGTAGCATAGCTGCATTTTAGCCAATAGCTTGATTTTTTTTTTCCAGACTTGTAACTGGGGGGAAGTCTTTCCAATTGTGATGACTATTACAAAAACAGCTACTATCAATAAGCTTTAAAAATACGTAGGAACATTGTCAGTGAGGCCACATCACTTGACGAGGGTTACATCAGCTGGAGTTGGCTTTTCGTCAGGTGGCTTTAGTAATGAAGTACCATTTGAATCCAGAAACATTGGCCCGGACCATGGTAATAACTCAGGATTTGACTGGTGTACTTATCAGATACTCCCTTTCATGCTCCCACCACTTCTTCTGGTCCACTCTTGTCCACCCTTACTGGCATATGTGAGCCTGAATCCTCTTTCATTTTCTGGTTTAATTAAAATATCTAGGTGAACTCTTCTGCACCACCTTGTTACTGCTACACCACGTTTTCATTTCATTTGTAAAATAGCAAGGCAGTGTTTTCTCTTGCGTATTTACAAATTGTGTTTGAGCAGATGTGTATAAAATGCAGCTTGGAGCTGAGCTTACTTTTAAAAAAGAATTAGTCAAACTTAAGCCCCATCTACAATAGGAAACTGACTGATTGCAAAGAAGTTGTGTGACATTTCTGAAATCATTTAAATTTTGTTCTAGTAATAGAACTGTTTTCAGCACAGGTTCAGGGGAGAATAGGTACCAAAAGCAGTTTTACTGTTAGTATGGACACAATGAAGCTGATCTGACAAATTTCAAACTCTTCTGAAAATGGTTTTCTCCATTGTATGGTAGCAATGAAACCATTTTCAGCCCTAGTTCGGAGGAGCATATTACATCAAAATGTCTGTACTGGGTTCATTTCTTACTATGAAAAGGTCTTTTTTGCATTGTCAAACACACTTTCCTTGGGGACAAGAGAAGTTTATTTAATCACTTTAAAGATGGGGATGAAACTGGACTATTGACAGGTTTTTACTTACAAAATGAGTGAGACTAAAGGTGAAAGAAGGCCAAATGGATTTATTGCTGTGTTTGTACATGTAGGGGGTCTCTTCACCCTCCGATCACCTCTGGTGATTCAAAAGGTTGAGAGTGCCTCTGCTGTAGCACTGTATGCTCAACAAGTGCTCTGTGTGGAAGGAACAGAATAGCCATTCTCTTTATAACCATCCCCTGCAAAAATCTCCTATAGAACCCATGTTGCTAGTTGGGGCCAGGAGCTGTGGTGGGATCAGCAGTGTACTGCATACTCTCCAGATTATTAAAGTTGTTGCCTTTTCTCTCTCTCTACTCTTAGTTTCTCCCCCTCCCCAAAATACTCGCCCTGACAGACACATTGTCAAGAAAATTCAAGAACCTCATGAGGTTTTTCCACACCTGTGTCCTCCTTTGTGGGTCTCTCTTGTGGGAGGAGATTGGCCATGGATTCCCATTCAGTAAATTATATCCGTTTTAGTATCAATTAATTAGATACGACACGGAGGGGTTGTGAGAAAGGGGAAAGAGACACAAAAGATTACTCTAGCGTTATCCAAGCCCCAAACTGAATTTCTAAAGGGAGGCTAAGCTATAAAGTAACCTGGCTCAGTAGTAAAGCCTTAGGTACCTTTAGGGAGCTGGAAAATTCACTGCTCTCTGCTTACACCTTGAGAAAATTTATGGCATGGGTGTGTGAGTGAGTGAGAATAATAGAGTGGCTGAATGGAATTATTTCTCCATGAAACTTACCAGTGATGATTCCCTCTTTGAGAGAAGTGTGAAAAAGAAGAGTTAATATGCTTCATTTATAATTAGTCTAAGGGGTTATGATCATCTGAATTGAGATTCCTTAGGGACCAGTTCAATGAAACAGCTTATATTTTTTGGTTTATAAACTTTAGGTATCATTTACAAAGATTTCTTCTGTGCTTGATCAGTAAGCTACGTCCAGTAATATGATTCCTAACGAGGATGATGCGGAGGATTGGGGAGGAGGGGGACAAGTAAAAGGGAAAGTAGAGAACTGGAGTTATTGCTAATCCGATTAAGGAATATTAATGCTCTCAACTAATTTCGCCTTGATATTCTTGTACAGTTCTTAATAAGACTATTCAAAGATGTACAGAAGTCCTCACCATGCCAACATGTGGGCATCTTGTTCTGGAAGAACCATCTCTAGAGAATTCAGATTCCTTGACATTATCATTTTTCAGTCTTGGAGGGTGTCAAGTTCAACAACTGTAATGCCAGTGTGATGATGGTGATAATGAGTTTAATAAACCCCTGCCCCATAGCAACTGGACTGACCCACTTATTTCAAATAAACCTACGATCAGATAGTGACTGAGGGATTCTGGTGACCTGTCTTGAATTTGAACTAGTGATTTAGAGATGAAAGGCATTAGGTCCCACAACAGGCATTGTGTCCCCTGAAACATCCAGTGCATCCCAGTTTTCTTTCATTGCACCCACAAAAAAGATACTGTATCAGAGTAGGCCTAAAGTCACTCAATTTTAGCATAAATTCCCTTGCAAGTATTACTTTTATGCCATTTAGTGGAAAATCAGTATGATTGTAATTTGGACTCTAGGGCAGAAGCACTGTTGATTTCTGTCATCTGTCAATCTGCTCTGTTACTCAATGTATAAAGATGACTGGATGTTGGCAATGACCAGACTATCCTTCTCACCATCCTACATTTTTGTTTTCCTATCTGTACATAACAGTATATGTGTTAAATCTTCCTGTGCTCAGCAAAGCTTCAAATCTTTTGCTTGTTCTTGTTTGTTTTGTTGGTTGGTTCACATTGGCAGAAACAGCATCCAATCTAATTAATGTACTTCTAACCACCCACAAAGGTTACTTCATTTAGAGGAAGTGTGATTCTGGTAAAGGAACGTGACTATAAAACTGACATCATAGCTTTAATATTTTATTCTCGCTCAGCAATTCCTTATTTTAGTCAAATGATACTCTTCTACCTGGCAGCTCCAAAAAGAATCAAGTTGTTTTCTTTCTGCCTCTGATATCATCACCAGGATTAAAGATTCCACAGTTGGAACTTAGCTGTCAGTTTGATGTTGCATGGGGCAGAACAGAATCTAGCTTGCTCTCCCATAGTCACATGGGCTTCCTGGTACTAATAAAAGTAGAAACTTTTATTTTTGTCTCTAAAATGAGTACATATGACTTCAGGAAATGCCAGTAGCTGGCAAATTGAGCAAGAAATATCATTTTTTACATGGTCACTTTTCTGATTATATTCACAATGTTTAAAATTCCCTAACAGGTTATCTCATTTGTATTTGGGTACAGAATAAGAAGAGACATGAGCTACTGATAGAGCTAAAGCTAAGGAGCAGATAATGTTTTGACATTAGAAAGATTAATTACAGAGCTTTTTAAACTTCTCTTTTAGTTTGTTCAGAGACTGACACTAGATGGCACTGTTTGTTTGCAAAGCAAGTCTTTTTTTTTCTTTCCTTTTTTCTGTTTGGTAGCGACTGAAATTACTGTTTCATGAATAAAATATTTCTGGTGGGATTTGCATTTCTATATTGGCTGAAGATACTGTGTTGTATGTTTTATTAACCAGCCCAGTGCAACTGTCAGCCTATTAAAGAGATCCAATGGACCCTGTTTAGCTAAATAAACTAAATAAATCCAATTCGTCAAATTGTGTTCCTGGCTGTTTATTTTCCATTCTTTTGATGTACAGTTTATTTTAAGTTAGAGTTGCATAGGTTTAAAAATTAATGGGGAAAATAGAATTTAGTGTTTGGAACATGGAAAGACTAATTGCTATGGTCAAAAATAGCTTTGCTTTTAAGGTGAAGTTGCTCTTTGGCAAATGGTGAACTTTTTATTGATGACTGATTAACTGTCCCATGGCAAAAATTATTTTGATAAATAAATGGTGTATGGCCTTTTTTATCTGCTTGTTGAAGTCTGTGGATTTCATTAAACAAAACTTTAAATAGGAGCATAATTGTTTTTTAAAAAGTAACTTTAAAGTATCATACATAAACAATTGTATTGCAAAATGTGTGTAGGGGGTTTAGTATTTATATACTTCCCGTCATATTTTAAGGGGCTATATTTTCTATGTTGCTGAAATAACTATTGCGTGATAGTAGTCATTTTATGAAGTAAATAAGAATACTCTGACACTGCAGAAATGCTATTGGGCTAATTCTTTATATTGTATGCTATTGAGTATTGAAAATCTTTGTTCATTATAATCTACTATTTCAGAGCTGTTTTACTTAGCCTTGTTTTTACTGCAGAATTTTGCTATAGATGCCTGTAAGGTGAACTATATATTTGTGCTAAAGCTGTTAACATATGGAGAATTATTCTATGAAGCCTCTTTAAAGATTGTTGTCAAAAAGCAAATATATTTCTAGTTTTGTTAGCATGAGAAGGGGGAGGAATGGTGGTGAGTGGTAGCTATTTTCCTTTCTGGTGATTTCCCAAACACGGTTTTTGAGTTGTTCAGTATTAACTTTTGCATGTTTTCCAGGAAACTGAACTTGCACAGTATCATGTATTGCATAGTTTTACTTCTGTATTCTTGTGTTACCAAAAATGGAACACTGGGTTTTAATACAACACAAACCACATATCAGTCAAATTGCTCTTTCTTTTTCCAGTTATGTCCATGATATAATGGAGTAAAAGCCTTTACTCGGAACTAAATTGTATGCCTAAACTTTGTGGTGTTAAAGTTTGTCAACAGAAATCACATGATCAGTAAATTCTACTGTCTCTTTTTTCATTACTATACTGGAATATTGTCAAAGTTGCTGTTCACTTTAAGGGGAAATTTTACAGATCTTTCTGGAAACACTATCAATATTGAGTGAAATACTGTTTTTCAAACAGACGAATTCCTGAAATAAGTTTTTGAGTCAAATGAAATTCTAAGTCATTCTATTTAATTGCTGAAACATACAAGTGTCAACTTGTTATCCCTTTGATGTAGCCAGCTGATTATGTATACAGCACTAATATGCCGTAAATGGCACAGAAGTAGAGGGAACTTTCTGCTTTATTTCAGCGTTCTATAATCTAGTAGAATCAGATGACATGTACAGTACCTTCAAATGGACATGTGTTTTTATTCATGTGGGAATATATCCTTGCTTTTCAGAACGATGTTGGTAAGGGCAAGTGGGTTAGACTCGTTTTTCTCCTAGTGATTATTCCTGAATATTTTTTTTTTTTGTCTGGACATCAAAGGGATTGAATATCTGTACTCCTCATTTGCAATTTAGCATGTCGTTGCTGTCCTTACCGATCAGAGTCCCACTGCGCTAGATGCTGTACACAAACACATAAAATTATGGTCCGGCCCTGTGGAGCTTACAGTCTTAAATTGACTTGCAGTGTGCACAGAGTTAGAGAATAACTGGCTACTTCAGGAACTTCAGTATCAAAAGTACATATTCTGTGTATTATGCTTACCAGGAAACTTAACTTTTGTGTACGTTGATAACAACCAGACCAATAGACTTGGGCCTCTTTAATCCCTCATCTCTATTTTGTATTTGGTATCAGGGTAGCCAAGCTGAAAATTAGGGGCATTCTAGTACTTGACAATCCTTGCGGTGGCCTCACTCATAAACAAGGGGATGCTCTATACAAAAAAAATTTAGAAAGGGCAGAAGTGTAAAAGCAGACATTAAACAGGAGTATGCCCTTTCTCCACCGTAGATTAACAGTTCAAATTCGGACAGAGTCGGTTGAGCGTGAAAGCTGTTGCCATCTGATGGTTATTAATGCCGGATGTCAAATGAAGTTGGTGGCCTCAGTCCACTTCCCAGTGGACAGGTGTTGGCATCACATATGTGCCACAGTTGGCAAACTTGTCCTCTGTTTTATGGACTGGGACATAGGCAATCTGGCCTACTAGTCCGAGCAGGAGTTGGGTCTAGTGGGCAAAGCAGGCATCCAGGTTGGGGAATGAAGCCAAGGGGAAGCACCAGAGTCAGCTGCCAACTACCAGAGCCAAGGGTCAAGCCAGGAATCAAAGCTGCGGATCAGAGCTGAGATCAGATATCAAATGCTGGATCCAAGGGACAAGCCAGAGTCATGGTCAGAATTCGGAGGCCAGGGTTGGAGTCAGGGCTGGTAACTGATGATTGGAAGCAAGGCATAAGCACAGGAGCTGGAGGAGAGGCAAGGATCAAGCACTCGGCATGAGCATGGTGGGAACAGGAGCGAAGGTAGGGGTGAGGCAGGAGCAGAGCAGGAATAAGAAGTGGCTGGGTGCAGGAGACAGGCATGAGCAAGGTCCAACTCAGCCACAGCAGGAAATCACCATGTTGCTCAGACAAACTTCCTGGGCCACCTCCTGGCTTAAGAAGCGTAATTGGAGCAATTGGTGGAGCTTCCGTGTTCCTCCAGTCAGGGGTCCCGTGGGTGGTACCTTGGTTGAGGCTATAGTCTTTCTAGTTTCTCAGACCACCAGGTTTTAGCAGACATTGGGTGGAGGCCAGGACAGGTGGCTGTCTGGGGACTCCCAGGCCTGGGTTCAAGACCCAGGACATCACACTCTGGTGCAGCAACTTGACCAAGCAGGATACTGCATTACTCATTCACCCCAGCATTGGTCTCTTTCGGTCAGAGTGGAAACACATTATCTAGGCTGTAGGAGAAGGTTCTGTTCAGCCGCTACACCTGTTCTGTAGGGAGCCCAATACAAAGTCTGTTGAAGTCAAAGGAGACACATTCCTATTGTGTTCAGGTGGGCATTGATCAGACCCTACATAAATAGAAAACTACAGTATCTAAGGCTGGCTGTGTAGCACTTTTCAGACACATCAGTTCACGTGCACAAACCTTTGTTCTAGGTTTAAATCAAGTATTCATGTGTGACCTTCAACAGCTGCCTAGGCTACCTAACCAGACAGTACTGAAGCCATTGGTTTTTGATTGATTCGGGAAAAGTTGTTGTTTTATTTTAAATTATGCATTAACAGAACTTCATTAATTTCTAATTGAGCACCTTTTTAAAATGAGGCAAATCAGTTAACACACATCAGAAGCTACGGGTTTGCTCAATTACTTACACTTTGAATGTAAGCTTTTTGGAGCAGGAACCATCTTTTTGTTCTGTATTTGTACAGCACCTAGCATGATGGGGTCCTTATTCATGACTGAGGCTCCTAGGTTCTACGGTAATACAAATGTGGGGGGAGGGATAGCTTAGTGGTTTGAGCATTGGTTTGCTAAACCCAGGGTTTTGAGTTCAATCCTTGAGGGGGCCGTTTAGGGATCTGGGGTAAAAATTTGTCAGGGGACAGTACTTGGTCCTGCTAGTGAAGGCAGGGGACTGGACTCGATGACCTTTCAAGGTCCTTCCAGTTCTATGAGATAGGCATATCTCCATATATTTATATATATATATATTTTTAAATCACAAATAATAGATAAAAAAATATTTGGAGTCCCATGTGGTGAGAATAAGGTTGCCAAGTCTTGAAACTGTGGGTGTATTTTTTTCTTCTCTGGTAATTGTAGGTTAGTTTTGTTGTTATGGGTAGCTATATATTAAACTATCATTTAAATTACCTGGGGTTTTATAAATTACATTTGCCAGAATCCCCCAAAGAGTAAAAAAATATTTTTCTAGGGTTATGGTAGAGAAAGGTCAAGGTTAAATAAGGGGTAGCCAATCTCAATTTTCTAGTCTAGACCCTTTGTCTTCTCCTCAGCTTTATGCCTTTATCATGCTGTCCTTTTTGGATCCTCACTTCAGCCCAAGACATTTGGGCTGCACCTCTCTTCCTGCAAATACGGGATGCAGTTCAGACTTGTTCATAAAGCCTTGGGATTTAAACCTGCCTTTTCCATCCTGTCACTAGATACTCAGCCTTTATAGGAATCCTACTTTAAATAGATAATTTTAGGGCAGCAATAAGCAAAATCTCCTCCCATTTTCTCCCCACCCTCTTTTTCTTTCTTTCCAAATGTTAGAGGTTTTGCCCCTTGAATAGGGCCACCCTTGAATTCCTTTTCTGTTTGTTCCACCTCTTCTCCCATGATGGTGGAATCCACCTGGAAAGGGAAAAGTTCCAAGATCCCATCCTCTGTTCTTAAATGGGTAATTGAGTAATTTTGTCAGGAATCTGGCATCCTTTAGGTACCTTACCTCCTTCCCAAATGGAGGATTTGGGCTCTGTTTGGGAGACTCCCCTCTACTTCTTCTGTTTTGTTTTAGATGAGGTGCACCAGGGCTTAGGACCTCCTTTCATTGCCTCCCGCATCGGAATATATATAAAAAAAAAAAAGAGGGAGAGAGAGAAGCCCTTGTGGGATGACCACTGTCCCCACCAAAAAGCACAGAAAAATATCCCCAAAGCACTCCAGAACCTCACTTTTTTCCTACAAGCTTTATCCCCTTCCCTAAAGGAGAATGACTCTTGCTTTCAGATTGTAATACCATGCCAGAAAAACAGGACAGGTTCTCTCACTGATCTGTTTCAAACCTTCAGATTCAGCCTTGGAAAGATAAGATACAGGCCATAAACATTAGTGGATGTTTTTCTTAATTCCTTGGCGTGTTCAGTATTGCCAACACCAAGCATTCAAAAATCTTGAGTTCAGTTCAGTCAAAAACATTGGCTTCAAACTCATGATATTTTATAAATAATTTTTGGGTTCTCTTTTATTTTCTATTGGTATTTGAACTTTTAGCATTTGTGTGTTTGAGCTTTTCTCTACAACCCTGAGGGCTAGCGAAAAACACATTTCATGAAACTTACAATAAAATGACAAGAGTTGGCAAATTTGTGGCTGAAGTATATATTGTCTACTATAAAAATAAGTGTATGCCACTTTTCCTCATTTCAGTAACTGGATTTTGAGAAAAATGCCTCCTGTCTCCAGTGAAAGACTGTTTTATTTATTTTGGGGGTGAAAACTGGGGGGTGTGGGTGTGAACTCCCCAGCATGACTTTATTTTGTGGAATATACAGATTTGCACTCCATTGATAATTATTGTCTTGGAAGAATCAGGAGTATTAGGTTTATATATCAATAGCTACCTGGTTAATGGCAAGCAGTTTTGTGTTGGAACTATATCTTTAGTAAATGAGTTTGCATCTTTCTCTTGGCTGTCAGGGATAATTCCATGTTTTCATGGTTTCACTTTTTAAAAATCTGAATCATGACTGTGTGTGTACACATGTGCATTGATCATGTATGCAAACATCTTTATAACCGGGGCTTTATTGTCCCATCCCACTTCTATAAACAACCACTTCTGTTGTCCCACTTCTGCAAACAGAGTGGACTTGGGTTGGGAAAGTGTGCCTGAGCGAGGAGACACAAGAGGCAGAAATACTGCTAGTATTCCCCCAGTCTCCAGGGAAGGCTTTCCATAGGCATGCAGATCTGCACATGACAGGGAGACTATGTTGGACAGGCTATCACTTTCTACAGCATCTCCCCATCCCCAATGCTACGCGAACAGTAGTGTAAGATTGTGCTAACTTTGCCATGCTATCATGAGGACTAAGAGGGAGTGAAGAGGCCTTACCTCTGAAGACCTCCCAAAATCTATAAGCTAAGGGGTCTGAACTCCTTCCATGCCAGTTATGCAGTGGATGGTGATTAAAGCTATGGAGTCCACACCTGAGCTACTTCTATGGTCACTTGCTAATGTGGTTCTGCTTCCTTGGAACACTCCATTGTCTGGTGCCTCAATTGAGGAATAAAATGTTTTTTTGTGTTCTAGGCCCTTAAAACCAACCAACTGTGGATTTCCAGATTTCTTGTATTTTAAACAAAAGGTTTTTATTTTAATTGTAATCATATCAGAAAATTTCATTTGAGAGCAACTCTCATTATTGTGAATTTTAGTTTTGTGGCCTGGCAACTAGATGAGTTACTAAAGAAAATCAGTGTTCAGACGCCTACCAAGTTGTCCTGATGCTGGCTGCATTTAGTTGGAGACTGTGAGTACCTAGATGCTAGTCAAATATTTCCAGATAGAATTTTGGTGACTTGCAAGTATGACTCTTTTTTCCCCTCCCATTTTGGTTAATTTTTTAGTCACCTGACAAGGACAGGTAAGAAAACAGAAATAGATGGGAAGGTGTATTGTACATCAAGTTTTTCTCACTTTGTAATTTGAATCAGCAGAGAAAAATCAGGTTTCCCACATTTTCCCACATTTCAGAAGTCCTCAAATCCAGTCTATGATCCCATGTGGCAAACAAATATTAGTGGCTGATGCTGTTAATATCTGGTTAGTCATGTACTGATTGTCCACACTGTGCTCTTTTTTTAATGCAAAACCTAACTGAACTAGTAAAAATTCCTTTTTTCTTAAAGGGAAAAACAAACAAACACAAAATTCTCTTTGGTGGTATCCTCGCCAAACCTAGTGTATTCCGACAAATCAAATTATTTTGATATAAAATTTCATTTGGAAGCTTTGGAGTGCTTCAAAATATTTTGGCATGTAGTAATGGCAAAATATTTTGGCATGTATAATGGGTTAGACTCAGTTCCAACTGTTCCATACAGCACATTTTATTGAAGTGTACGCATGGACCAGGTCAAGAAAAACCGTTTGTTTAGACTATGCACTTACAAAGTGGACTATTCTAATACCAGCCTCCTCATCCAATCTGTTTGTTCTCCTTTGAACTGATTCATTCTACTTGCCTTTGTTGACTCAACTCCAGATGTTTGTTCCATATTTTAACCAGCTTTTGAAAGTGTTTCAACTGATAGGCTAAGGAGTTGACTCTTGCTTTGGGTATGCTTGGGTGTGTATCTATAAAGAGTTTCAGTAGTACAACTAGAAGGTCTTTTGAGTGCCCCAGTGCTGTGTTAGAGGAAAATGTATATTTTTGTTGCTTCAAGTCAGACTCTCAGTCCACTCGTACGTAATCCTGCAGTGTCTGGACATAAGTAAGAGTGGACTGTCCATCTGACATTACAAACAAAGAGCTGGAAGTACAGTAGCAGTGCCACTGTGAGTTGAAATACACCAGACACCTGTCACAAAACAAGGCAGTAAGAAATGTTTGTTCCACTGCCCAGTTGCAAAGCTGTATTCAGGCTGGATTGTACATCAGATTTAAACTAATATCCTGATGTAATGTGTCCCAGATAATTTCAGAAATGAAATCTTGTGTGTGTTTAAATATAAGAGAACTACTTCTGCGATCTTTATATTTTGAAAACCAGCCAAGGGTAACTATAGTTCTTTAAGAATTTTAGAATCTGTCTCTAGACTGCACTGTTGGACAAATCTCTTAGAAAATAGCCAGGTGAAGAAAAACATATGACACATTTATTGACAGACAAGAGCCAATAAACCCAATTGGATTCAGGAAGCTGAGAAACATTTTAATAACTTTTTTTGACATTTTCCTGTAGTCCTTATTTACCTTGTCAATAGTTGTGGTGACATATGATTGTCAACTTTTTATATTAAACCATACTAATAAATTAAACATGTTGTGTTTATACCTGATGAAAGCTGACGTTTTGGAAAGGTGTTAAAATATACTGACAGGTCTTGTTCATAAGCTCCTTTGGTATAAATATGTAGATGACATCTTTAGATATTGTTTGTACATAGGCTGATAGGCAGGAAGCGTTGACAACGTAACAAATGCAAATGTCAACCCCACAATTTAACCTTTCTGTGTAGGAAAAGATGTTAGTTTTAAGTTACATGTATCTTTTAACTTTATTTTCAAAGTTTTTTTTTTTTTTTGAGCCTGTTATCATTGCTGTTTCATGTGCCACTGAAAGTAGCAGTGCAATAAGAAAGATTTGCACTTAAGAGCTTTTCTCTGTGGTGTTCCTACTTAAATGACTACGGCTGAGAGTAGGGTTTTTTTTCTATAATTCTTTTTATTTCTCATGCTCATCTAGTATCTACTGAATCTTTCTGTAGCATTGCCTGCTCATATTTGACTTGCCAAGCTTGTAAGGGTGGCTCAAGGACAATACAATAATTAAAAAAAAAAATTCCATTCCTCATGTTAGAGCAGCTATTGTTACAGTAGCCATGCGGCCTTGGCTCCAAACCAGGACAGAGCTGCTTAGTGTACAAAATATTACTCTCTTGTGTGTCTCGACCCCTTTCAAGCTGAAACCAGTGGTGCCACAAACCTAGTGTACATCCCCCTATTTGACTTTTCCCTTTTTTTCATTGTAAGGAAGCTCCATTGCTATCAAATCTTATGAAGAGCTACAACTCCCAGTAAAATGCACTCACTGTCTCTCTGAAATTGTCTAGACTAAGGATAAGGATGCTGGGGCATTGGCACATCTCAGGATCAGCCTAAATACAGCACCACCATATATTTATATTACTAATAGGCCATTTTGAAAGGAAGGTATTTTGGCAGGTGCTTCCTACATCTTGTTCTCTATACTCTTCCTCTTCCCCCCCCTCCAAAAAAAACCCAACAAAAAAACCCAACAAAAAACTAGTTCCACAGCTTAAGTATGTCAACTCTATAAACAGGAGTCTTCACTAGGTTATAGCTCTTGGGAACTGCATGAGTCTGCCAAATCACTTATCACAGACCTGCAAGCTCTTATAGAACTATTTGGGCCAAATCCATAAAGCTGTTTGGAGCAATACTATTACTGCAGTAGTTTGAACCATGTGTACAGTTGTATCCATTCCACTGGCTAATGCATATGTAATTTAGTGGTAACACAAGGTCAGTTGTGGGTCACACTGGGATATTTCTTATGAGATTTGCATTGAAATCCTAAGCACAACAGCTCTTCTCTTAAAATGTTAAAACTGTACTTGGTCCTGGTGCAGGTGGGCACAGCTCCCATTGATCGGTTCTGAATTTGGCCCATAATTTCTCATTTCATTTTTATAAAGTCAGGAACTTGGGGATCTGAAGAAGCCCAGTTGCTTTGCTCTTACTATTTTTATGTTGGTGACCTTTTGGTGACTACCATGTCAGAGGTAAAACACACATCCATCATATTACTGCTTTTGCTCCAAAAATATCCTCCTTTTCACTATTAAAATATATTAGTAGATGTTTCATGGGGTATAGTGTATCTGTCATGTTGGAAGTTCTAAGAGCTAGGAATGCTGAATAGGTTGAATATTAGCCCTATAATAGCAAATGATCTAGTTGTAAATTAAGGATAAAAATGACTCATCCTTTTGCCTTTTAGGGTACACTCCAGTTCAGTGTATGAAATAAAGTAAGAGTTTGAAGAGGAAGGAGTTTGTTGTTAACAATAGTTTATGGTAGATGGTGTTCTGGAGGAAAATCTTGCCTGTTGTGTTGGAGATGAAAGTTTTCTGGAGTTTTTCTGTGGGGGTTGCTGCTGGTTTTGTGGTGTTGTATTATTTTATATAATGTAAAGGTTGGCCAAGAATAGCAGATGGCACCTTTAATGTTATGAATCTAAGTAAAATAAATAATAAAATACCAGTATTGTAAATGCCTGTAGTAGTACTCAGTGAAACTCAAGAAAATGGAAGGTTGGTGTTGCCATATAAAAATAAAGTTGAAAGACTTCAACTACAATCACAACTATTTCTAAAATAGATGAATAACTATTTTACTTGGTTTTGTAATAATCAACCAATTAATATAGTCCCACTTTTTATTACTGGAAACTTTGGTAGCATGCTAACCAAAGAACATTTGTTTTAGTCATAATATACCTGTGCCCATAAACACACTCATATTGTACGTATTACTTACAAGAAGTTTTCAAGTGTATTTTTTCATTTTTCTGAAAATGCTGCTTTTCCTTTTGTCGGTTGGATGGAAATGTACCCCCAAAACAGTCCAACATTCCATTCAGTATTTAGCAATTGATAGAATACCTACCAGTACAGTGATACTCAGACCTCAGTGGTTCAGGAGCCAATTAGCAATCAATATTACCCAAAAGAGCTACAGTAGTGTAAAATCATTGTTTCATATTCTCTCTCTAAAGAAATTAATCTCACAGCAAAATGACTGACTGTTCTACAATTGATTAATTTCATAGTAAAAGCATCCTGATTGGTTAATAACTTAAATAACTTAATAATTAAATCACACAGTGTTTTAATATCATATGCTGCAAAGAGCCCCAGGGGACACATTAAAGAGCCACTTGCATCTCCTGAGCCTCAGTGTGAGTACCACTGTTCTAGTATATATATGATGTGTCTCGAATACCTGAAAAACATGTTATTTGTTGATACAATCATATATCTGAGAGCTGTCAAATTGTTGCATTCACTTTTGGGGGCGGGAGGTGGGGTGGGGTGAGGAAGAATTAAAGTTACTTAATATACATTACAACCATATTGTATTCAATTCTTATACAGTGTCCATCACCCTGTTATGTGAGCAGCTCCCAGTGATACATTAAGCAGCGTGACTAGTATCTGTCACAGAGTTCCTTCTCCAAATCTTTCCCCGCGTGGGAAATTTGAATGAGGGGTGGGAGGGGAAAGGTGGGCTCTTTTGGATGCTGTTTAACAGTCTCTGTGTCATAGTCTCCTGAGTTTGCCAACCAAATGGCTCCATCAAGACCACTCATTTTATATTATATTTTAAACATAGGCTTGTATCAGAAGAATCGCCCTAGACGTGACCTTTTATCTGGAAAAATGTATTGCTTAATTTCAAAAGCACTATTTAGGGATTTAGCTGTGTGATTCCTATTGAATTCAGCTGGAGCTATGCTGCTCAAACTCTATGTACCTTTTTGGGAATTTACCCATAATTAATGTCCCTATTCTTTAATCTAATTTTATTTAGTGATTTTACTGCACTGAGTATTACTATTCCTTTTTTCTAGGTTGGCTTTTTGTTGTGTATTTACCACTGTATCAAATGTTTAAGCAGATGTAAGTGTAATGCATTTCCTGAAAGTTACTCACTGGGGAATTTTAAATCAAATTTTATAATATCATTAAAAATGCAAACAATAAATTCTTTGATTTGCTATAGGCATCTTTAGGTTGGAATGACTAGGAAAGGTTCTGGTTAATTAGAAGTAATTTGTTAGAAACCTGAATCCTTTTTTTTTATTTCCTAGATTAAAACTCAGTTCCCAGCTGGATGCTTATAAGTGCAGGAAATGTAATTGTGAGATGATTAATTGCAAAAAGATGGATAATTGGAGTTCATATGATATGTCAAATATGGCTAAACCAAAAGGTTGTCTGCATGTTGAAAGAGATCAGCTGAAACCTAGTTTGTGTAATACTGAGCAAGAGGTGTTCTCAGAGAATAATAATCACAAGTTGTTGCAAAAGGGATGGACAGAACTTGACTCCAAATTGTGACCTTTCTCCCCCCTGTACCCCCTTTCCTTGTGACTTCAATTTTTAATTGCAATGCTTTAGCTTTTGGTCTCCTCCCCTTTTGTTGCTGATAAGTAGATTGTAGGTTAAGGAAAGCAGTGAGAAACCTACATCTTAGAGGTGTATATTTTCCCTCTTTTTTTTCCACTGCAGAGGGCTCAACTTGCTGTAGGATAGCACCTAACTATTCCGAATGGACTTGAGTTTGTCTTGTACTTTCTATTCCCATTAATAGTGTCTTATCTTTCGCCACCAAATCAGATTATTTTTCTTCCGTTTATTTTTTAAATGGACTCCTAACATTTACTTTCTCTTTTCTGTGTGTTTTGTAGTTTGTCAAATATGCTACAATAAAAATAAAGTAAAAGGTGACACGTGTAGTTTAAACTGTGCTAGTGGCATTTTAGTTTCATTATCCCTCCAAGATATTTAGCAAAATAGCTCCTAATGTTTTAAATTACTTCTGCTTTACTTTAAAACAGTAACTTCTGTTGAATAGCCTATTATTTTATTAGCCACTATAATGCACTTCAAACCCCATAGTGTGTTTCTGTGCACTGTATTTTGGGATCATAAAAAATGTTTGTTCCCTCCCTCCTCTCCCCCACAACCTCATAAACATCATATCTTCATAAAGAGTTTCAAATTCTTGGAAATGCTGCTTTACAAATTCAGTTAATGACCCAAATACAGCTTGTTTGTGGTGTATGAGTTATATTAAAATAACGCACTGTATGTGTATTGTCATTAATGATATGCTCATTTTGATAATGGAGCTGCAGTCTCTTAGTATGTAGTCCTTGGGGAAATGCTGCATTTTTTTTTTTAACTGAGTATTGTTCTGGCTCCTTTCCTTGATTGGCCCAGAAATAGCAATCAGCTGGGGAGCAGGATGACATGCCTCTTAGCAATCCCTTTTATCTTTGAGATGAGTATCAACATTGTATGCTTCCTAATGGAAGTGTAATTTAATGAAATCTATTGGGTAAACATACTTCAGATGTTCAAAGGAGGTGACAAAATTTTTGCTGGCAGCCAGGACCTGGCTGGTTTCCAGCTTGCCTTTAGCTGCTATGCATATAGCATTGAGAAAGGCACTTAAAATAGGAACACAAAGTATTGTCTCTCTCTCTTTCCCCCCCTCCCCACCCCATCCCCTATTTATTTTCCTTAAATTTATTTTTGTGGTATTTGTGCTAGTGCCCTTTGACATATAACTTCTCCTGGTAAATTGGTATGTGAGATCAGTTTAAAAAAATGTGATAATCTGGAACATAGCATTGAACTCGGAGGGGTTGTTGGCACAAAATGTACTGCACATCGTGTGTGTGTGTGTGCGTGCGCGTGGGAGGGGGGCAGGAGGGAATCTAGTTTGCTTTTATTCAGTAGTCCCGTGAAAGAGAACAAGTTTCTCTGTAGGCCAATGAAATTAAACATCCTGTTTTAAAGATTACGGTTCAACACTTGTGTTTCATCGGCAATAATTGCTTATTCAGAACTGTTCTTTATTATGTTTACCGCAGACAGCTGGGCATGGAAGGAAAGCTCCTCAGACCTCCACCTCTTCAGCTAGAACCAAGATAGCTCAAAGAGGCAGTTTCCCGTTATCATCGTTCCCTCTCAGTATAGATGATGGTGCCTTGGTTATGCCTTTTTTCCCCCTTCCAGATGGTAAAGTAGCCAGAAGGATTGCAAGATTGGAGCAGCAATGTTGTCACTATAAGTGTATGTTAAACTGGACAGCTGATGGATCTTATTGCGCAGATGAGAATAGATTTGTAAATCAGGCGAAGCGTTTGAGGGAAAATACATTGGTGTGCAGATATATTTGAATGTAATCAATGTGTATTTTAAACATGATTTTTTGTGAAGATGAAAGGTCTAGGGCAGGTAGTCTTTCACCGAAGACTTCCACAGTAGAGAGAATTTGGAAACAAAGAACGTGTGTGAAAAGCAATTACATTACTAGTCGCTTTGACGTTCCCTTTGCTATTCTTTCAGATATTTGTGCTTGGATCAAAGCTCTTCACTCCTAACCTGCTTCTTTTCCTGTTTCATCCTGTAATGAAATCCCAATCCCACATTTGTGACGACATAGTCATGAGAGGATATGACATCATAAATTAACCATTATGATTTTATTGCAGTACCAAATATAGTAACAGAGTGAACTGTCTGGGCAGAAGAAAACCCCTCATTTAGTAATGGGGAAATTGTTTGATGTCATTTGGAATCCACACAAAATGTTAAGGGTTTGACTCCAGTTGAAACTTGATAGATTCATGTTCCATTTAGTGGACTGTAGGAAGGGGAAGTGGCGGAATAAAATAGTAGGGTATCAAAAGCAACAGAATGAAATACCAAGCAACGAATCAAAAAGGGAATAGAGAGGGTGTGAGAAATTGATGAAAAACTACAGTGCTTGCTTGTGTGTTACATAGTTCTATAATTATAAGCTATAATAGTTATGTACAAGTAAACTCTAAATTTATTTAACTCCTTTTATCCAGAAATTGCCTTTATGTTCCTCTGCTAGGTAATAGGATATCTTATTTCCTCACAGTTTTTACAAATGTTTTGTGTGTTCCCCAAGAATTATGTAAAATTAAGTGGAGGGGAGGTTGTGTCTGCATGATATGTATATACAGTGCAGTGTAATGTTTTATATGGCATTTACACCAATCTGGCTTTTAACAGTTTTTGTATGCTTACTATGGTTACTAGCACAGTCCTTTTTAAATTACAAAAATGCTTTATTTATTTAATTTTGTACTTGATTCTTCTTGGGAAAGGAAGGGCGGGTAGAGGCAGGAAATGGTTTAAACTAGGGGAGAGTGAAAGGCATATGAACTTGAATGACTTTTGTGAACCCCAAAATAATGAAAGGGTTTGCTAAGCTTTGAACTTGACAAGGTTCACCCATTGCTAGTTCAAACAATTTTTTTCCAGTGTAAACAAATATAGCAAGAATATTGAAACACGTGTGAATGAAAAATGGCTTAAAATCTATTACTTTTGAAATGATCCTTAATATGTAGGGTTTTTTAAGCTGATTGTGTTGTCTCTATGCACAAATAAATATAAATAGATATAAACAAGTTGGAGTTGTAGCTTGGCAATGCCTCATATTGCCTACTAGAGAGAAGTGTAGTCCAGATAGTTTGGTTCTACACTGAAACCAGAATTACAACTCAAGCATGAAAATAGAAAAGCTTCAAAATAAATGATGGTATCCATTCCATTTAAGCAAAGAGTGTACTGTAGATGTTAGATAAAGGCCCTGCAACTTAGACCTCCAGGTTCAAGTCTCCATCTACCATTGATCAGCTGTGAGTCCTTGGGCAAGTGATTTAACCTCTCTGCTACAGTTTGGTGGTTTGATGATATTTACTAGCTTCACATAAATTATTTCTTCTAATGAAAGTTGCTGTGTTTGAAACATTTTATTTGTCCAGAGGTCTCTTCTCCATTCAAACATTTGATCAGATAGTGGCCAGTCTTATGGTTGTCTTCCTCTCCCCCCCTCCCCCACTCCACACACATCTTAGTCTCTTCTGCTGGCTCACATTGAAGTTTTTCTTTTTTTCTTTTCTGGGAGTGCAAAGACTGAGCCACATCCAAGGACATCATCAAATGTTGATTTGTTTAGATAGAGGTCTGTAGGAGATTCTGTAAAATGGTATATCTGACTATTGCTGCCACCATCTGTAGTGCCTATTGCTTTTTTGTTTTTGTTATCAAGTCATTGCTTGTCTCTGTAAGCTTCTACTGTAACTTTTATAGAGGCGCTCTCTTTATGTCTGAAAGCATTAGGCTGGGATTTTTAAAGGCGCTTGCATTTAGGTGCCTGAATCCCATTGATTTGCACTGAGATTCCTTAACTCTTAGGGTGGAATTTTCAAAAGCTCCGAAGTAACATTTGCCCCATTGAAATTCCCATTGATAATTGAGCACCTAATTCAACAGGACTTGTGCTCCTAGGTTACTTAGGTTTTTTGAAATTACACCCTTGATTTCTATTCTTTCTATTAAGAAGGATCTTATTTTGTGATAGTGAGAACTCTGGGGAAGGGTTAAAATATTTATATGAACATAAGGAATAAGCACTGATTTTTGGATTCAGACTTCCAAAGTGTTGTCACAAGAGGGGGAGGGAGCCGGGAAATAATTTTAAAAAATGAGACTTACCTTTGCCATCTTCTCTTTAAGCTATTGTTACACTGTGAATACATAATTCTCTTGAATTCTAATTAGGGTTCATAGCTAAAGATCAGAGCCATGTGTTCTAAACTTAGTTAATAACCTGACGTATACACATTTTAAGGCTAACCACTTGTTTTGTTTAACGAATTTTGAAAGGTGAAGTTGGAGGGATTTCTGTGTTGCTGTTGTTTGGAATTTATTAGTCCACGTTGCCTTTTTTATGAAGTCATGTTTATGATTATATTTTGCAAGGCACCCTGAGGCCTTGCCAAGAATAGTAATAAAAAATGTAAACATATTTAACAGAGACATGAACCTTCCCAAAGCCAATGGGGCTTAAATAGCGGGGGGGAGAGGGGGAGTGTTAAATGATCGAACCCTAGATCTTGGAAGGATAATTGGAACACTAGAGCACTTACAATGTGATCTTGCTGAGGACATGCTTGGCAGATTATGATCTTTGAATGGGACTTGTATCACTCAAGTCCACATAAATCTATGGAAGCTGAGTTCAAATCCCTCCTAAAACAAAACTTATTCCATGTTGTCCACAATGAGCGAGTTACCTTATTTTTAAAATATACGAAATGTAAGGGTGACGACATCAAGATGTACATGTGACAAAAATGGAGTTGAGATGTAATAAGCTAAGAATCCTAAGATGTAACCATGTTATGAATACTGTATGTGACCTGGTCAGTGAGGGAAAATTATTAAAATTGGCTTCTAGACTTTCCTGGCGGAATGTATTGATCTAGCTTACTGGATGGGGGTGTGCGCTGTGGGAAGAACAAACAAGAAGGCAACACAATTGCTCTCCAGAGAAGCAACCTCCAACCAAACACTTGGGATGGCAATTGTAAGACTATATGGCCTACTTCCAGGATCCAGGCCGAAATGACAGCTATTTTTCCAGGCTGGGAACTAGAGATCCGAGTAAACTGTTAAAAAAGCACTTCTGAGGAGAAAAACGGGGGTCAAATATCAGAAGCTGTCAAAAGGGACAGGTGGGTACAGAGAGAAGGCATGTGAGAGAGGTAGATCTTTCCCCAGATCTAAGGAACAGGGTAATAAGCCTTAGGGAGAGACAGGCAAGCATGTAGTCTGTTTTATTGTTTTAAGATATTTTCTGGGAAATGCTTTGTTCTAATAAATATCCTTTATGTAAAGTAGGCTGTTTGGTCTCTAATTACCATTGTCATTGCTCCCAGAGTGAACAGAACTGCAAGGCCTGAGCCTGTTATACCTGCTGAGGCAATCATGGTTAGTACCAGGGGAATGCCACCCAGGTCCCAGTCTGAAAGTGGGAGAACTGTGGGATTCCCTTGATGGGTAGAGGCCTGAGACCTGACAGGTGTTTGTGGTGTGGGTGTGCGCTCTCAATGAGACCCAGAAGGGCAGTTTCCCTGGTAACACTGACCATGCACATACTAATATTCTGTAACCTTATCAGTTGTAACACATACCCACCCTATTGTTTTATTACTTGTTGCATCCTATATGAAACTAGTTTATATGATTTTCAGAGGCCATGCTATCCATGGCTTTTATTTGATCTATAAAGCTTCTAATATATTTGGGCTCTGTATAATTCATATTAATAATTTGTTGAAAGCAGACCATCATGTATCTTGATATTAATGTACAGTATTCTGTATCTGGTGGGTGAGTTTGTTTTGAAAGACTGTTATCTACTTAAATTTGAGTACATGCCCTACTTAGATTTACAGGACAAAAGAGTACATTTGTAAGTAATGGGGGACAATCTCGTATGTCACACACGCTATAGCTTTAAAAATAATTACTATTTCTGAGTGTGTATCTGTGTGTATATTCTCTATCTGGATATGGTTTTCTTTTCATTTTAGGCAATAAAATATTCTGATGCACAGCTTCCCCAAAGATAGTAAGAAGTACAATTAATCATTTATCTGCTAGGTGTCAGCAAAGGTTCTCTTTAAGACAAATAAAAAGTCTGTATGCATTCATACAGCAGATCTTGGGGCTGTGTGATTTGTAGGTATTTTTGCAGGGTGGGAAGAAACTTCTTGGGACATGTGCAGGGGACTAGATCCTATACTATGTCCAGAAGTGTCAGCTGTTCTTCATACACTACATTCAGTTAATTCACTACATTATACATCTGTGTTGATGCCCGGAACTTTGATGGACTTTTCTTTAATCAGGTAAAATTAATTAACATGTTTGCTACCAATGGAGTGAAATACATCTGTGGAATGGAGAGCCCACATGAGGACTTTGCATTGGGGTTATGCTCACAGGCTGACTGTAGACTTGTTTCTAAGCCCCCTGGGTACCACAGAAGGGAGTGCAATGCTTGCTCAGGTCAGTACCTACAAGAATTTGGGATGGGTTGGGACCATGGAATAAGAGACCGGATCCCCTGGCACCAAGAACCTGGAGAAACTGCTTTGAAACTGTTGTCACTTTTCCACCCTCTGAGCTGGAGTAGCAGCCATAAGATGACATGTTGCAGCCTGTTAACGGTGGTTAAATCCAGTCTGATCGCTCAATCTCATTACTTAAGCTTTTTGTGCTAGAATGGTCACTAATTCTACAAATACTGTAAATAAAATTCGTCAAACAGTACACTAGGATTTCTGCAAATGATAATTTGGAATTTTACACAAATGAATTTCAGCTGTATACATGTACCTCTTCTGTTCACTTCCCATGAATATTCTAGAAAACCACCTCTATTCATGCAAAAAGGTTAAGCTTGACTATTCAACAGACGCAAATTGCATACCTACCGAAGAATAGTACAAATATAGAACTATTAATTTTACACAACATGGGTTATTATATAAATCATCCAACAGGGACCAGAACATTATCACATGACCTACAGTAACTAACAGCACACATTTTGAATAGTCACCATACATACTTTGTGAGCTATCTGGGAACCCAAAATTACTTGCTGAAGGTATAGATTAGACAATTTTCTAGTCTGTCTGAGACCTTTTGAACAGAAAGAATCATATTTTAAAATACATTTGTTACAAATTGTTCATGTAAGAATGGCCATACTGGGTCAGACCAATGGTCCATCTAGCCCAGTATCCGATCTTCTGACAGTGGCCAATACCAGATGCTTCAGAGGTATAACCCAGTTATACTTTTGGCCTTCACAACATCTCCTGGCAACAAGTTCCACAGGTTGACTGTGTGATGTGTGAAGTACTTCCTGAAGTTTGTTTTAAACCTACTGCCTATTAATTTCTTGTATTTATGTGAAGGATGTAAATAACAGTTCCTTATTCATTTTCTCCACCCCATTGATGATTTTATAGACCTTTATCATATCCCCCTCTTAGTTGCCCCTTTTCCAAGCTGAACAGTCCCTGTCTTTTTAGTATTTTCTCATATGGAAGCTGTTCCATACCCCTAATTAATTTTGTTGCCCCTCTCTGTACCTTTTCCATTTCTAATGTATCTTTTTTTTTTAGATGGGCCAGTAGACTTGCACACAATATTCAAGGTGTGGGCATACCGTGGTTTTATATAGCAGCATTATGATATTTTCTGTCTTTTTATTATCTATCCATTTCCTAATGGTTCATAACATTGTTAGCTTTTTTGACTGCCTCTGCACATTGAGCAGCTGTTTTCAGAGAGCTATCCATGTAGACTCCAAGATCTCTTTCTTGAGTGGTAACAGCTAATTTAGACATCATCATTTTGTATGTATAGTTCGGATTATGTTTTCCAATGTGCATTACTTTGCATTTATCAACATTGAATTTCATCTGCTGTTTTGTCATCCAGTTTTGTGAGATCCCTTTGTAACTCTATGCAGTCTGCTTGGGACTTAACTATCTTGAGTAATTTTGTCTTATCAGCAAACTTTGCTACCTCACTGTTTTATTCCTTTTTCCAGATCATTTATGAATATGTTGAACAGCACGGGTCACAGTACAGATCCCCAGGAGCCCCCCTATTTACCTCTCTCCACTGTGAAAACTGAACATTTATACCTACTTTTTGTTTCTTATCTTTTAACCAGTCACTGATTGAGGAGATCCCCGTTATGTCATGACTGCTTACTTTGCTTAAGAGCCTTTGGTGATGGACCTTGTCAAAGGCTTTCTGAAAGTTCAAATACACCATATTGACTGGATAACTCTTGTCCACATGGTTGTCGCCCCCTCCCCACCCCTCAAAGAATTCTGATAGATTGGTGAGGCATGCTTTTCCTTTAAAGAAGCCACGTTAAACACAATATGTTGGGGAAAGAGTCATCTTTGTGTCTGATAATTCTGTTCTTTCCTATAGTCTGAAGCAGTTTGTCAGATCTTGTTGTACCATTTGCATTACCACTCAATAAAAATACTCTGTGTGCAAATAAAAGAATACTACTAATTTTGTCAAGTGCACCCCTGATGTCTGAAATCTAGAACTATTTGAGCTTGTATGGGTAGCATTTGTGGGGTGGAGGGTGGGAAGAGCTGAAATAAAAATCTTTTAGTAAAATGTTGAATATGACAGACTGGCTGGGTTTTCTATAAGTTCTATAAGATTGAACTATAAGTTCAGTGATTTTTTTTTTTATGTAACTGCACATATAACCTGACGCTCTTTGCCTTAGCTTTACCGTAGGCAATGTTGGCTATTGTTGTTAAATTATTTGTAGTCTAGTCGTGCTCAAAGATCTTGGTCAGGATTGGTGGCCCCATTGTGGTGGATGCTGTAGATACACACAAAAAAGAGGTGGTCCCTTCTCCAAAGAGCTTAACATGGGAGAATGTGACCTCCTAGCAGGATCTGTTAGTAAAGAACAAACCTACTTTTGTCTGTATGAAGCTTTATTTAAAAGGAACACTTTTAACTTTAGATGATTTTCCCTTAGTTGTGTTACTTAAGGTACATCTACACTATGAACTCGGGTTGCGATTCTCCTGCTTCTGTACATATAGTCCAGGGGTAGGCAACCTATGGCATGTGTGCCAAAGGTGGCACGTGAGCTGATTTTCAGTGACACTCACACTGTCCGGGTCTTGGTCACCGGACCGGGAGGGTCTGCATTTTAATTTAATTTTAAATGAAGCTTCTTAAACATTTTAAAAGCCTTATTTACTTTACATACAACAATAGTTTAGTTATATATTAAAGACTTATAGAAAGAGACCTAAAAATGTTAAAATGTATTACTGGCGCGCGAAACCTTAAATTAGAGTGAATAAATGAAGACTCGGCACACCACTTCTGAAAGGTTGCCGACCCCTGGTATAGTTGAACTAGCTCAGTATAGCCAGAGTAGCACAGGTGGTAGCGGCAGTACATAATCAGAGATTGCAGTAGGGTTTGTACTCAATATGGCTCAGCTGTACCTCCGCTGCCACTACCTGTACTGTTGTGGCAACATGACTATTTATATTCAAGCTGGCTTGATAATAGCCACTTTAGCACCTCTTCCCTTGGGCTGCAAAAGTTCAGACTCTCACTGATAGGGAGAAGGGGCCCAGATGTATTGGATTTCTGATACTACTAGTACTAGACACACTGAATGATTTGTGGAGACGATTTCTGTGCATAATAGAGGATTTTTAAAAATTTTGTGGGCAGTGTTTCTGACTAGAATGTTCTTATCCTCCTTGACTTTCTCAGAAGCAGATCATCTTGTTTTTATAGGAAAGGCATATTGATGGTGGGAGCAGCTCAAGCTTGGAGTGTTCCACATACATATGCACCCTTCTAGGCCTGGATTTGCAGGGGATTTCAACACACCAGCCTGGGCTGTTGAACTGCCCAGAAAACACATTTTGAAGAAAAATCTACAATTAAAAATTAACTGCACATGGAACATGGGTTGTACATATATATTAAAATAATAAATTTGAGTTGACAGTGACCTCTTAAAACAAATATACAAAGAATGCTTATGAGTAATGGCCATCTTTTGTCACTGTTGCTTACTGATGATTTCTAGTCCTTCGTGACTTCTTTCAAAATTAGCATTCTTCAGTTGGATTGCCTGCCCTACAGAAGACTAATCTTGGCTGTTGGTTTAGAACAAGGACTCTAGCATGACTACCATTTCTTTCTTCTAACTATGATAGTTTAGTAGAGGGTTGGTGATATGGCAGTTACTTTACAGTATTTATTTTCATGTTCCTTTAATTTGCACAAATAAAATGTATTGCTTCTTATAGATATAATTTAATGTACTGTGAACATTTGCTTTCATGTATCCCTCTGTACATTTTCTGTGCTGTATATAGTATCAAAATATATGTATATCTTCTCATATCTTTCATGTTGGCTATAGTGAAATGCAGTATATTTGTTTTTGTTTAAATATTTGCTCCAAATTCAATTTTTGGTCTCCCTTCATCTGAATTTCCATTCAGTATGTGCTATAATTGATGCTATAATCAGTAACTCTCTAATTTTTTTCTGCTCATGTTCAGAATACAGTGTTCTCTGAGGAAAAAATCAACGGCTGGTCTCTAACTACTTTTTTCTTAATGTTGGCCAAGCAACAATTGCTGCACATGAATTTCTGAACTTTTACAGGGGTGAAAAAAAATCTCGCATTTATTAATTCCTCATGTAGGAGATGTGCAACTTAAATCTAGATTTATGTAAGTTAATGATGCTAGGTTGTTAAAGTTTTATGCACTGTTTTCTGAGTTTCTAGTATAACAGGGATTTAACCAGAAAGAGCCTCATTCTGAGAGGCGCTGAGAACCTATAACTCCCATTGAAGTCAGGCTTAGGACTGGTGAAAGCTGTTTTTTCATCTTTTCTCTCTGTCTAATTTAGCTTATTTATATACTATGGAGTGTCACAAAGGCTTATTAAGTCATTTATTCTATCTTTTCTGCCAAGCAAAATTGTTCCTATCGCTCTATATTGTTCCATATTTTCTGGTGCTTTTATTAAGTTTATTTTTATTATAAGCCATTCACACATACAACTGTTAATATAGAGTTAGAGTTGCAGACCTTCTGACCTGCCCTGTGTTTCTTCTGCCCTTCCCAGTTGTGTGACCTTAATTCCCAAAACCAAAACAAAGTCAAACCAGGAAATGCTGAATTAAGGTCCTCTTATGTACCCCATTCTAGGAATTAGTGTTACAAAACCAAAACACAAACATTTCAAGCCCAGGAAATGTGAATTAAGGTGACACTTCCCACACAATACAACCTCTCCCCCAACATAACCAAAAAAAGAAGAATCCTTGGGACTCTGTCATGGACCTTGAGGACTCTATCTTGGGGTTGAGGGGTGGGGAATGGTGTAACACAGTGGTACTGAACTTTCTCCATACGGTTACCATCTTCTACATGCCTTAACTGAAATCTGCTGTAATCTCTTTCCTATTTTGCAATACGAGAAGGGCTGTATGGTCTCAATTCCCAGATTGAGAGCCCCTGGTATAAATCATTTATATCCTTAATTTATTGCAGTCAGTGAAGTTATACCAGGGGTGGTGAAGATCTTTTACATGTATTACGGGAGGGGTGTGTCTGTGAAACTGAAACATTCTAAACAAATGCAGTTCGATGTCAGTTTAGCTGAAGGACTTGGGGGATTCCAGGAATCTTTGAATAAAGGGAGTTGTGGATAATGGGTCTGAACAGAAAAGGGAATTACAGAAGTAACAAGATTGAGCTCTCAGTCCAACAATGCAAGATGTGCTGAGAGGAGAACACTGATGACCTTTAAAGGTGAACACTCTGAGGCTCTGTGTTCCTTTCCATAGAGCTGATTAAAGACTGTGCCAGATGCCTTAGCAGAACAGCCAGTTTTAAAGGAGACTGCCTGGTTGGAGCACAACCTCTTGAAAGTCAGTCACTCTAGAAATCTGGTCATTCTCATTCAGTGCTACAGTATCTATAGCACCTGGGATATATAACCAACCCTGTGTTTAAATGAAATTTGGTAAATGAAGGTTGTACTAGCCTAGGTAGTATTCAGTCTAAGAGCAACAAAATAACTCCTCTGAAAAGCTCCTCTGAGTAAAATGTATCCAGTAAACTGGGCAAAAGCTGTGTACATGTAGTGGTGGTGGGGACGTGGATAAGAAGCTCATACAGCCAATTTCCAGTCAAGGTTTATGTGACAGAACTGAAATGCTTACTGTCTGGGAAAGTTATTCTTATTGGAACACATGCAGAAATGACACACAGTTTCTGTGGTTTTATTTTTTAACTATTTAAAAATAGATATACATATATTTTGATACTGTATACTTTAGCATGCTGGAATGTGGTTGGGACTATGCTGCTGTATTGTATTAAAGAAAACAATACTGCAAGCATAATAACAGATGTCAAATGATTCATTCGACATCAATGATGAGGGCAGGGGGCTGGACTTGATGACCTCTCAAGGTCCCTTCCAGCCCTACAATCTATGAATCTATTCTTCCATTACTTAGCAAACTGAGCAGTGGAGAAAACAGCCCTAATGATACAGTTCAGAATAACTTTACTAGCATATAATTGTTTGTCATTTTTAAGAGTATTGTTCTTTTTAGTATCTAGTACATTTACAATCTGTATTAAGTTAGAGGTAGAGTACAATGGCCATATTTTTTTTTGATACTCTCTTGAAGGGCTTGAAACAGGAAAGTTTTATTTTTACATAAAAGGCACTGTAGTTTTTGACCCTGTAGCTTTGAAGTGAGTATATACATTAAATAATGTATATGTAGGAGTGAACCAACATCTGTTAACTTTGAGAGCAAAATCGAAAGAGTTGTGCTCTTCTGGTATATTTTTTTCTAGTGTGCATTTTAATTACTAATAGTTTTTATTCTAGATTTTACGTCTTAAAGTCCATCTGATGGAGGGGACTTTCAAATATATGAGACGTAAACAGTTTATTTTTCATGAGCTTTTTTCATGATTTCTGTATCCTTTTAATTATTGGAGATATTTGTGTTCAGCGATGGGCTTGCTTCCTTCTGTGGTAACTTTGTTCGATTTGTGACATCACAATCATAGAATCTCAGGGTTGGAAGGGACCTCAGGAGGTCATCTAGTCCAACTCCCTTGTGATAGGGTTGGGACTCACCACCGCGGCGCCTCCTGCTGGTTCCTCCGGGAATTAGCTCATCCAGCCTCCGGAGCGCCCTCTTCAGGCCGGTGATCCACCTGACCACTCTGGCCCGTGTCCCTCCCAGGACCCGGTGCCCCTTTAACTGGGGTGCTGCCCCCTGGCAGTACCCCCCCAGATCTGGGTCTCCCCTCCCCAGGGGAACCCCAACCCACTATCCCCACCTCGCCTGAGTCGTAGGCTACTGCCAGTCACCAGCTAGCCCCTGCGCCCTGGGGCAGACTGCAGTATAAGCCACTCATCACAGGCAAAGGGGGTTTGGACCTGCTGCCTTGGCCTACCCGTGGGTTGCCCCCGCAACCCTAGTACCTAGATGGGCCTAAGCCTGGGCCACAGCCTGGGGTTTTCTCAGGCCGGAGCTCCCCAGCTCCTCTGGCCTTCCCCAGCCCTGCTCCACCCTAGGTACCTGCAGCCAAGCCCTTCTCCCTCTACAAGCAAAGGGAGACTGTTTGCTCCAGGCCCACTGCCCTTTTATAAGGGCCAGCTGGGCCCTGATTAAACTGGCCCCAGCTGTGGCTGCTTCCAATCAGCCCAGCTTCCAGCCTCAGCACTCTCCCAGGGCTGTTTCCAACCCCTCAGGGCAGGAGCGGGGTGCCACCCCGCTACACCCCTGCTCAAAGCAGGACCAACCCCAACTAAATCATCCCAGCCAGGGCTTTGTCAAGCCTGACCTTAAAAACCTCTAAGGAAGGAGATTCCACCACCTCCCTAGGTAACCCATTCCAGTTCTTCACCACCCTTCTAGTAAAAAAGTTTCTCCTAATATCCAACCTAAACCTCCCCCTCTGCAACTTGAGACCATTACTCCTTGTTCTGTCATCTTCTACCACTGAGAACAGTCTAGATCCATCCTCTTTGGAACCCCCTTTCAGGTAGTTGAAAGCAGCTATCAAATCCCCCCTCATTCTTCTCTTCTGCAGGCTAAACAATCCCTGTTCCCTCAGCCTCTCCTCATAAGTCATGCTCCAGCCCCCTAATCATTTTTGTTGCCCTCTGCTGGACTCTTTCCAATTTGTCCACATCCTTCTTGTAGTGTGGGGCCCAAAACTGGACACAGTACTCCAAATGAGGCCTCACCAGTGCCAAATAGAGGGGAATGATCACGTCCCTCGATCTGCTGGAAATGCCCCTACTTATACAACCCAAAATGCTATTAGCCTTCTTGGCAACAAGGGCACACTGTTGACTCATATTCAGCTTTTCGTCCACCGTAACCCCTAGGTCCTTTTCTGCAGAACTGCTGCCCAGGCATTCGATCCCTAGTCTGTAGCAGTGCATGGGATTCTTTCATCCCAAGTGCAGGACTCTGCACTTGTCCTTGTTGAAAGGACAAGTGCAGAGTCCTGCACTTGGGACGGAAGAATAATTTTGAAGGGAACAGATTGTAGCATTCCAAAATCAGGATTGTACTTTCACTGCTTCATCTAACCCCTGGAAGAATTCTTCTGTTGACCTAGCTACTACCTCTCAGGGTGGTGGATTAACTACAGCAATGGGAGAACCCCTCCCATCACAGTAGTGATAGTTTACGTTGAAGTGGCACAGTTGCAGCATTTTAAAAGTAGCTGTACACTTATTTAGACAAATGTCATTCTAATTAGCTCCAAGATGAAATTTTCTTTAAGTACTATAAGCCATAAAGAAGGAATAACTTGTAGTTCAAATAGTAAGGTCTATATTTGGTAGCATACTACCAAGTGAGAGAGAGAGAGATTTTCAAGGTCCGTTTATGAATGGAGTGGTATGGAATGGGGTCACTGGAGAAAAAATAATTATGGTGTGATCAGAAGATTTATTTGAAAAGATTTTGCTAGACCTTCTGTGTGGTTTCTGTAAGCACAGATCAGTTTTGTTCGTAGGGTGAGCTAACACAATGTATTGTATGTATGCAGTTACTTCTGTCTTTGCCCCCAAAAGTTCATGCATCATCTCAGCAGTGCACTCATCCTCCACAAGGTCATTGCCTAGAAACGTAGAGTTATTAGAAGCACAGCACACTGATGCACCATTTGGTCAGTTGCAGAAGTTTGGTTTTGAACTTTAACTAGTCCCTTCTTGTGTACTGTCTTAGCATTATTAGTTATTTAATCTTTGGTAATATCTTTTTGTGTGCTTTTATAAATGTATTTGTATTAAGAAGCAATATACTCAGCCTGTTCCCTTTGCTTCAGACCACAGAGCTGCTATGCAGAATTAATTCCAAGAATACTTTTTCACCTTTTGTGTAGTGTTCATACTCAGGAACACTGATCTACAGTAATTCTTATTCATTTGGAATATAGTAATTTGTTCCTGTCAGCACAGGGGCTAGTTTGTTGTTTTAAATTGCTGACTTTTGTTTTTGTTGGCATGCTCCCCAATACAAATTGAACGGCTGACAAAAATCTATTTGTATGAGAGTTCAATCTAGATAGGTGCTCTCTGTTGCCGAACAGTACAATTTGGGGTCCCCAAGATAAAAGCTGACTGAATGCCAAGATTGTAGCGGAGATTGTTCGTGCAGATAAGAAGTAATACATATTCCTCAGGTCTGCAAATCAAACAAAGAAAGGAGAAATATGTATGCACACCATTCTGTTTGAGATGGTAGACTAGTAGCTTCTTCATAATAACAATTGAGAATATCTAACCTATAAGAACAATAGAAAAGATGATATGAGAGATTTTCAATCTGAAATTAAAGAGAAATGTGAGATGTCTTAAAAAATATGGACTGATTTCTGTCCTACCTTTTCCTCAGCATATAGTGGCGTCACATAAGTAAATTATTGTTCTGTTCTGACTTATAACCCTTTTTTCTTTTTGCCAACTTCTTTTTTGAGGGGCTTGCAATGGAACCTAGACCTATGGATCTTTGGCAATGCCTTCCAGCCTGGTGCATAGAATGAGGCTGTGTACCATCCTTAGTGCCCATCTATGAAACATCATTGTGGGACCTGCTAATAAGATTGAATATGTACCCTGATGAGTAGTGCCTACATCCGGTGGAACTTGCTCTGATTCATAGTGGGAAAAAATGTTGTTTCTAAGGACTCCTTAGTATTTTATTCAAAGCTGAAATCTTTTCTGCCTGGAGGAGGTTAGATTTGCATGACATTTAAAATAATAAACCTTAATTGGCGCCTCAGTCTTGTAGTCTGGCCAACACTTCAGTAAAATAGGTTTTAATATCTAAGGTACCAATCTTGGGGTCTGCAGCTGTGGAATCAACAAAGTACCATGGCACTACAGTGGCTACTTTGCATCCTGAGGTAAGAGCGCCTCTCACAAATCAGTTGCATACAACTTAGGCCATGTCTGCACTACAAACTTTTGGTTGATGCAAGTTACGTAGGCGGAAAGCCACCAGAGTTAGTATATTGATTGTGTGCGTGCATATTGGTTGCTTGCATTGCCACTGTGTGTACTAATCAGGGGTGCTTGTGTTGATGCACAGCGTGGTGCACCATGGACAGATACACTGGTGTGCCATTTGCTCACATCCAGCACAATGTCTTTTAGGACATTTTTGCAGTGCATGATGGGACAGAAACTAATGGTGCAGGGGATCAAGTTTCTATCATGCAACTTTTTCCATCTCATAATACCACCTATATCCCATAATTTTTTTTTAAATCCCACAAACTTGCTCTGGCAGTTTTAGCTCACTGCCATCTCTGACAAAAGCATGGAGCCTGCAGAGCTCTGGTGATTTTTGTTTTGTTTCTTGGGGGAGGGTTTTGTTTTCTTGTGACCCAAGGACCTCTTGATACCAACTGGCATGGGGTACATAAGGGTAACAGAGATCCCCTGAATCCAAGTCTGCCAAATAATGTTATATAAGGTCTCTAATGAAAGCCTATGGCATACTAGTCTTCATAATCCTTGTGAGATGTATGTACAGAAAATATGTGAAGAGGTAGGGGGGTGGGTTTGTGTGTGTGTGTGTGTGTGTAAAAGATTCTTACTTCCCTCTGGCTCATGACGTGCAAATTGATTACTATATGGTTCGCAATTGACACTCTTTTACAGTCTGAGGAAAATGCCTATCAATAGATTGAAAGGGCTGGAGGAAAAAATGAAAACAGCAGAGGTTATGCTATTTAGAAGTAAGACAATGAACTTTTGAAACTATATCTGGGGTGCATGTGAACGCACAGGTATTCCTTCAATCTGTGAGGGCAAGCTGCCTGCAGGCTTGATCTTGTGAGAAGGCATCTCAGCCAAACTAGTTGAAAACACTGGGAAAAAGACTTGGGTTAAGCTGTTGTGTAAGAGATAAGAGGATGCCTTGTTAGTTAAATTTAGGCTCTAGAAAGCGTGTTATGATTGTTTTATATGTAACTATTTGTTTCCAGTTTTCTCACTCTACATCACTTGTATCTCTGCTCTTTTATAAACGTATTCTTCCTTTATAAAATATATGTACTCTGTGCTAAGAAGTGAGGTGATCTGGAGTTGATTCTTGCAAACTAGTATGTGCTATTCCTTTGGGAACAGCAAATCTGAAAGTTCTGTGATCCCTCCGTGGAAGAGGGGCTGATTGTTCCAGAGGGATGCTTGGAGGACTCAGGGGGGTTGGTGTGTGCCTACCTGCAGAGGGCTGAAAGGTAGCTTGTGTTGCCAGAAGCTGGTGGTTTCAGGGAGCTGATCCATGGCAGGCACAGACAAGACTTCCTCCTGCTAAGGGAAGGTGGGTGATGAGGTGTTTCACAACCCTGGATATTCTTGGGAAGTGTCAGAGCTATTTTGAAGTATGTGGGGTTGGCAATACTACATTCACTGTATGCTTCCTGTCTATCTATGTAGCAGATAATTTTTATTTGGTGCAAAATGGTCTGGTAAAACATGTTCCTAAATTATGCTCTGCAAAACAGTTGGTGGCGGTGCATGGTCATGTGGTATTAGCTGTTTTCCTTATTTTATCCAGCTGAGAGGACTAGAGTAGATATATCGTATGGCTATCTGCATACTTCTGTTTTGCATCTAAGCGATTGCTGTATTTGCGACGGGATTGTTACACAAGTGGGAGGGGAAATGGCCTGTATGAACATGAATTGGGGATCATATAATCTATTAGATGGTCTCTCTAGTATTGAGAAATCCAAGCTACGAAGAACTTTCAGAACCCAGGTATTTAAGTTGTATGGCCCAGAAACGTCCAGTAGAAGACATGTTACAATGTTCTGCAACACTGTTCATAGAAATTAATTAGGCTTGATGTTATGACCATTACTTGTGACTTTCTTGGGAGTTTCATTTCAGTTTCATAAGCTTAGTAATTGGCATGCTAGTATGAATAGCTGAATTTAAAGAAAAAATCACAAACTCTGAGGAAAAGTATAAAGGGGACAGGCTTTAAGTCGATAAACTATAGGCAGTGGATTACTTACTGACTTTCATCTGATAGAGCATAAAGCAGGAACTGTCAGTCATCAGCTTGTGAAAAAAAGCTAGAAAAAGCCAAGTCTGAGCAATTGACCTAGTATTTTATCAAGTTAGCTATCGATTCAGCACAGCATGTATCTACTAGTTCTATCCCAGCAATGCCTGCCTGCAGCCTGGTATGTTGCCATAAAGGTGGAAATGTACTCTTCCTTCAATATGCTGTGAACTAGAAAGCCTAATTTTGGCCATTAAACTGCTAAAATTATTAAACACAAAGCAAACAAAGGAATTTTACGTGTGAGAGAGACCGACCTGTTAATATAATCTGAGTGCTAATGTTAATAAGAAATTCTGGAAATTTAGAAATTAGTAGGGTGACCAGATAGCAACTGAGAAAAAATGGGACAGGGGGTGGGGGTTAATAGGCTCCTATATAAGAAAAAGTCCCCAAAAACGGGACTGTCCCTATGAAAACCGAACATCTGGTCACCCTAGAAATTAGTATTCAAATAGCAACGTTAACTCGGGTGTGTTGCGCACACGTAATAATTTTTCTTTCTTTTTGTTAACTGTTTTACTTAATATATTTACTGTTTTATGCTCTAAAATTTTCTAATGTGCAAGGTGACAGATGTATTGTTGAGCTTGTAACCTTAATGCTACGTAAGATTTTTTTCCATTTAATTATTCTTTGTCAAACATAACTTTATTATACTTTCAATGGAGATATTAGAAATTATTCTTCACCGTGCTATTGGAATTTTTCTTTACTATTCAATGATTATATAAAGTAATATTATTAATGTTTAACTGAGATTTTCTTCTACCCAACATTTGAGTGGCAAGAGTAAAACATCATATGACCAAAATATTAATAATAATAATATTGGGGACACTTAGAAGTAGCCAGAAGGATTCTTTTTAATATTTAACCTTTGGAAAGCCCCATTTTAAAGGCTTTAAAATTTTAAATTAGGCCCTGTCATGATGGTATAATTTTCACAGTACTTACTCAACTCCTGTGGTGAGGAAAAAATGCTATAACCAAATCTGGAGATAAGTGGGTGTTCCCTATGTTTTTTGCAAGATTTCCTTGGTAATAAAAGAAGAGATCATTTTGACTCCCAATGATGCTTAGACAGCAGATAAAATATGCACTCAACAGGGTTGATGAGATCTGTGACAGAGTCACAATAACCGAAAAGTGCAAAATTGAGGTTTAAAAAGCACTTAAAGACATCAACTTTCAGGGGGTTCCTCTGCGGCTAGATTAAACTGCTATGTGTACATGGTGTAGGAGAGCAGAAAGAGGGGAAAAAATTCTAGCATTCACAGATAGCAGCTACTTCAGACCACTTACATATAGACTTCCATTACAAACCCCCTGTTTCTTCAATACCTAATTATGAGAGCCCAGGCAGAGGATAATAAGACACTAATCAACAGATGGAGGCAGGAAATAAAACTGACATCATTTCCCTTTACGAAGGGGAATGACCTGGCTGAGCATATCAGCAGGTGTTCCAGTATCACTAGACACAAGAACTTGGATAGGTAGCAGATGGCTATGCTAGCTGAAACTAGAGTTTTTATAAATTTTTAGTTTGTGTTTGGTTATTCTGATATCTTTTAACCCTTTCTCAAAGCAGGATTGGTTAGATAATTACTTAGTACCCTTGACATCGCCACTTCATTTAGAGGCTTACAGGAAAACAGCACCTTATTTTCACATTTCCATTTCATATGTCAGTCTGATCCAGAGGCTGGAATTTAGCCTTAGTTTTGCAGACCCTAGAAAAATTCAGTAGGAACTTTCTACAGCCCCACAGTAGAGTGTTCTCAGGACAGACCAACAACCCAAAACCACCTTGAGAGCTATCTTATAACTGTACACCAGCTAACGTTTGGTGGTGAGATGGCTCAACAAAATCTCATGGTCAAGCATATCAAAAGCTGGATTAAAAGGATCCAAATGGACATATGATCTCTATTAGCAGGAAATCAGTGAACAAGAGTGGTGCAAACTTTGTGCCAAAGTCGGACTGAATTTCAAATTAAATGGGATCATGGAAGCCCAATGAGATGACCCCAGAATATACCGGAGCTGCCTTCCACCTCTTCTAGCAGGTGAGGTGTGAACACCAAGGGAGGAGAAACTGCTTTTGTAGTTGGCTAGCCATTCATAGTTAAACAAAGACTATGAATGGCTAGCCAACTAAAAAAGCAGTTTCTCCTCCCTTGGTGTTCACACCTCAACTGCTAGAAGAGGGCCTCATCCTCCCTGATTGAACTAATCTCGTTATCTCTAGCCTGACTCTTCCCTGCATATTTATACCTGCCTCTGGACATTTCCACTGCATGCATCCGATGAAGTGGGTATTCACCCATGAAAGCTTATGCTCCAATACGTCTGTTAGTCTATAAGGTGCCACAGGACTCTTCGTCACTTCTACAGATCCAGACTAACACGGCTACCCCTCTGATACTTAAAAATATCTGTTAATCATTAGGCTGCATGCATATATGTCTGCTTTCTGTCCAAGTTGGTTTGAAGTGTTTTTCAGGACATAGTGCAGAGATAGGCAGCTGTGTCCCCTTAGATGACTCATCCTGGACCTCTTAACATTTCTCCAGAATGGTCTGGGCAAGAATTTGAATACAGGTTTTTACCTGTCACCTTTCTGTTCCTGGTGAGACAAGGCAGACCAGATCTCAAGAGAAAACTACTCAATAGCAGCAGCTGAGAAGCTCAAACTTAGTCCTCTGGGTGTTTAACCTGGCTCTAAATACCCTCACAAGATTTTAATTTAAATACATGACAAAAGTGAATGACATGCTACCTCAGGCAGGTAAGTGTCTTGTTATTTACTGGAACAAAGTGACATCGTCAGTCTCTTTTTCTTCCTAAATTTGTCTTCTCCCCTTCAATATCACTCAGTAGATGGTCTTTCCTTTCACCCAAAGTTGTTGGATGAAGTGTTTGCAGTAGATCTTAGAATAGTTCCCCAAGGGAAGCAGTGGAAGACACATTGTATAGGATACTGAAACTAGATTGAAGTACTAATGTCAGGAGGAATCCTCTGTTGATAGAAAGTTGGTCTAGCTGGTATATTCTACGTCTAATTTCTATTTTGTGACATTTTAATTTAGAAATGAACACTGTCAGAGAGGCTGAATACTGGTCAGAAGACAGTGAACAAAGGCCAGTGGTAATCAAAAATTAATAAGTCAGGAAGGTGTCTTGTGGCATGTTGTAAGGATTGGTGTTAACTTTGTTTTATTGTGACAGAATATTCACACCCTACAGACTAGTGTAATAATCTTCATCCATTGTATGCCTTGCAAGGTATTGTTTGAAAACTAATAATTTGCAGGTCGGTATTGTCCTGATAAAATACGTGTGGCAACATGGTATGTGAAGTTATGAGATTTCCCTGTATGATGCTGAGAGTTTATGATTAAAACAGGTCCTGACCTGAAGTGTTTGGTCAGTAACTTTGCCGGAAGCATGTGATGAAAAAGTTTGTGTCAATCTAATATTATTTTTTAGGCACTAGTAAGCATTTTATTTTGTCTCTTGTAATCATTTGACTTTTATGCCTCAGTACTTATACTCACTTAAAATCTATCTCTTTGTAGTTAATAAACTTATTTTATGGGTTTATCTAATCCAGTCTTTAAATTGGTGTTTGGGTGATGCTGTTTAAGACAATAAGCTGGTATATTTCTCCCTTAAAGGAGTAAGGGACTTAAATATTTGTACTGTCCAGAAGAGGTACAGAACATACCTTTCTGGGCAGTTCAGGATGTACATTTTTGGGGGAACATCTGGGACTGCAGGTGAGTTGGGGCCACCCTGCAGAACAACCAAGGCTGGTGAGAACCAGGGTGTAACTGCCAAGCTGCAGTTACACACAGATACTCAAGCATGGCTTGCATGCTGGATAGCAGTTTGAGAGTGGCCCAGGTGGGAGCTACTTCAGCAAGGCATTTTGAGGCACCCAACGTTGTAGGGCAGGGATAACACATCCCCTCACTGGTCTAAATTGTACCCCGGTATGTCACGCTTATTTAACACTTCTGTTTATATATTGGAAAGGGAAGAAATAGCACGTGAATGAACTTTGCAGATGAAACTACATTGAGAGGTTTTCCTGTGTAAAATAGAGGAATTCTACAAAAGGGCATAGAGTGGATAGAAACATAGGCAGAATTTTTTTTAAAAGAGATTTAACTTGGGAAAAATACAAATGAATACATCTGGGGAATAATAATCAGAAGTAATTTTCAATGGAAGGGAGAAATATGGACTGCGGCAATGCTGCAAGAGGCCTGGAGGTAATAGTAGACAACTGATTAGATATGAGTGTGCAGTGCAAGAGGCAGGTGAGGTTTCAGGCTGCGTACAGAGAGACACCTCTTAGTTTAACAGTAATAATCTCTCTCTCTCTCTTTTTATATATATATATATATATATAGTCGATATTGCAGTGCCTTTCTTAACTTTTTCATATTTATATTTATATCCTTAATATTGCATTACATCATCTTTTTGTATGCAGTGTCCATTTGAATTAGAAGTAGTGGTGATGAACTTTTGAGCACAAGGGTGCTTTTGGTTTGCAACCTTTGCTTTTTGGCAAGCCTTTTCTTTAGTAAGTTAGTAACGTTAGAAAGCAGAGTTCAGCTAAATGTTGGACTTTTTTGTGAATACAAATGTCTCTTTGCATTAGAAATCTGCTTCTGTTACTCCTAATGTGCACACAGAAACAATGAGTTACAGTTCTCTCACAGGTGACCTGCATTCTTCCCTAACTATGTGCACAATCTAGTAGGTTGTTTTAAAATTGGCCATCTTGGTGACATGCATAGTCCATTGGTCATGAGGTTTGAGATAGAAATTGTTTTGTTGGCAGAAGCTGCATTTTTCACCAACAACATAATACAGAGTGTGTATACTCATGGGGGTTATCTTGACCTTCATGCCTGCTCTCACCCCATAATGAAGCTGAAAGAGTACATGAAGATGATTGTTGAAAAGAAGATTGATAGACGTGTGACTTCTGCTTAGAATGTGTGATGCGCTGTCTGCATTAACTTCACATTAACATTTTCTACTGATGGTTTGCTTTGGTGGTGCTCTTGTTGGAAGACATTTGAATTTGTGAAGTGGCAGGGTTCAAGTTATAGGTTATAATCTTGTCTTCCATAGTTTGCCTGTAACAATTTGGGGGGAGGGGAGAGATTTGAAGTGTTTCAGGCATTGACTTTCGTCATCCAAACAATTCTGTTGGATTGATGCTTTCATTCACATTAGTTTTTATTTGGGGAGGGGAAGTGATCAGAGTCGTTTATTTTCTATGGCTGTAAAGCACATCTTTAAGTTTTAACTTTTCTTTGAAAACAGTTGAAAGTCGGTATTAGATTAGCAAAGTATAATCAAAAAGAACGAGGAGTACTTGTGGCACCTTAGAGACTAGAGTGGGTTTTAGCCCACGAAAGCTTATGCCCAAATAAATTTGTTAGTCTCTAAGGTGCCACAAGTACTCCTCGTTCTTTTTGCTGATACAGATTAACACGGCTACCACTCTGAAATGTATAATCAGTTTCTTGTTTAGTAGACAGAACTGATCAGAATTTAGCTTTCTAGAATTTGGTCAAACCCCTTTTGGATTGAGGTCTGAAATAGTTTAACTATGATAAATTGACCTCCTTGACATATAAATATAGAAGTTCAATTTGTTGCCTTCATGTGACCTGTTTTTGAGACCATCTGCTGAAAAATGTTTTTGAAGCAGTTCGGATAAGATCTGTTCATGACACTAAAGTTGAATGCATTTTCTTTAAAAAGTTGTCAATATGATTTAACTCTCCATAAAAAGACACTGTCCACTTAATATTTTAAAAGTTGACTTATTAAAAAATCTCTGTTGTTTCTGTGAAAGCACCCTTTAAATAGTGAGGCCAATTTTTCTTGTTAAAAAATCAGAAAACATGCTTTAAGAGTTTTTCCGCTTCACAGAGGATGCTTTAAGGAAGGAACTATAAGGTTCCAATCCTGCAGCATATAATGTGTGAGGTTAGCAGTCTGCTCAAACATGGTACATTGCTGGATCAAGTCTTAGCTCTCCAACTTTACAAGGGCAACGTGAAACTGTTTATGCACAAAGTACATAAACATGTTTTTTAAAATAGAATTTCTCCCAACTGCATTAAATTATAGTAATCTTAGATGTTACTTGTATTTACAGTAGGTGCAGTTTTCAGACAGAAATGTGATTTTTTCAAGTGGGCAGTGTTTCTTTAACCATCCGAAATACTGTCAAACCGCATCTAATATTGAAAAAGAAAAAAGGTATCAGCAAAACTTTTTATTGTTTATAGATTTATCACATGGTTTACAAAAAAAATCCATGTAACCATTCTGAAATACATTTAGGCGGAAAAATGTGGTTGGGACAAAAGGAATAACTGGGCTAGAGTGGGCATTTGTCTGAAATATTTTTAGCTTTGGGTATCTGTAGACGAGTTTGATTAGTAATTGGAAGAAACGCAGTTCCTTAGTTTAGTTACAAAAACATGCAATGCTTTGCATCAATTATTTGGCTCACTGCTGAAAGTATGTAGAAATGGGGAGCGCTGGCTAGTGCTTGCCCTTACCAATGTGAACATTGCTGAATGTGGATGAGTAATTAAAATATAGAATGTGGAAAATTAGGCCGGAATTGACTAGAAATGAATAAGCATGCATTCTGTTGTACAGATGTTGGAAACAGATTATTTCGGGTACCTCTATCTGCATCTTATTGGATTACTATGTAAAATCAGTCCTATGCCATGTAGATTGTTTCTCTTCCCATTGCTGTTTCCGTCTTTATTTTGTGATGTAGCTGTATAGGTAGTAATTTTAGCAAAATATCCTGTCTGCCAGGTGTGGGAACTAGCTGATTGTATTGTAATACCAGATCATTACTTAATTCATATGCAACATAGCCTAGCATATGGAAAGCATTATAAATCTATTTACAGTGTGGCTGGTCTGATGATAACATTGTATTACATTCCCAGGTGAGGCAATTTAAGCAATTGGTTTGCCATGTGTAGGCTATGGAAATTAGCTTCTAGTATGCTTTAGTAATAGACTAACTTCATTGTTATGCTCAGATTAGTAGTATAACAGAATTCTTACACTCTGGTTGCATGTACCTTACTTCACATGTAAAATCATACAGGGGGTGGTACTGCAGATCACAGTTCTTAATTAGTTTAAGCTAAGTTAATTCATTTCATTTCTAATTTAACTGTGCCTGCCCATGAACACATTCAGTTCAGTAGGGAAATGTTAAGGCTTGGGTCAAGTAGACAGATTGTTTTAAAGCCAAATTGCCAGACAGAACTGAGCAAGTGTATCTGTGTGAACAGGGCTTTAAGAAAATCACCCAATCAGTATGCAAAAATCTTGTTCATAAACCAAGTGAGATCTGCCTAGAATCAGAAATTATTCCTTGGCAGAAGGTCTGAGTACTGTAGTACATTTAAAGCAGCTACTGAAACTTTCTCTGTCTAGAAGTTCTTGTGGATAGTACCTTAGCCCCTTTGTGTAACTGTGTGTGCATGTATACTATACCACTTATGATTTCTGAGCGTGTACACGTATACCGATATACTCAGTAATGTTAAACACTTGTGCACAGAACTTGGCACGTATGTATACAAAATGGAAGAAAAACTTCTGCTGTATTTGACAAACCTTTGCAGAGAAAAACTGTACATAGAAGCTCTTAAACTCACATTGAGCTGCCCAGAAAATGCATTGGATTACAAACTCTGTAAAGCTTCTGTCTTTTCTAGAAACATACATATAAAGTACCAGTAGACAGTGGTAACTGACAACTAAGACTAAAAATGTTGACAATTTTTTGATTTGCCTGGTTAGCTTATGTATAGAAGTCATTAACTATTTATAAAATGCATTATGAATTGGGTTCCTTCAAACTGTAGCAGAATGTGTGACATTTCCAGCTCAAACTATCATGCTTGCATTTGGCTAAAGTACATATTTATATACAGTTGATAGTTATGAAGGAAAAAAATCTTAAAATATTTATAATTGTCAGATTTGTATTAATCTGTTTTCTTGTTGTTAATTTTGATTAGCCAAATATAGGTGTGAGCAAAATTACTACAATTATTATTTTTATTTTTTGTTAAAGAAAATAAAGTATTGATGTTTTGTACAAATCCTGATAGAACAAATGAGCACTTTAGTTCCAAGGTCCTTTTATATTATTGATTCAGTTGGTGGTGAAACTGTGATAAAAAGTAATATCAAATTATTTATTGATTTAAGGCAAAGAGTTGCACCTAGTTGTAGTCAAAAGATTATTTCTTTCAGTACAACTGCTGATTTTCTAATCAGGACAGATCATTGTAATAAAAGAACAGTGGTACAACCATTATTAGCTGCACTTATATTTCAGCTGCACTTATACATGAAGGACATGTATAGTGTCTTTTTGAAAAAAATAGAATGATTGCAAAAATGTTGTTTCTTTGAGAAAAAGTGTGCTTTATGACATACAGTCCCTTGCAAATTGGCACAATCACCACTTTAATCGTTCAAATGAATTATGTGAAACCAAGAACTCCTCAAACTCTCTATAATTAGCCAAATGGTACACCTGACAACAAACTAATGGAGCGTGATGTTTACCATTGCAAGGTAATAGTGACAAATATTGTTAACGTTACCAGTGTCCATGGTGCTACGCTGCTAGGTGACTTGTGTAAGACTGTACACTTAGATTGCTGGACGTCATATGTAGAGATTGGATCTTTACCAAAAAAGATTAGATATTTATTGTGGTGTTGTAGCTGTGTTGGTCCCAGGATATTAGAGAGACAAGGTGGTTGAGGTAATATCTTTTACAGAAGTTGATCCAATAAAAGATATTACTTCACCCAAGTTGTCTCTCTAGATATTTATTGACATATATTTGTAATTTCCTTCCTTGTTTGATGTGTATCAAGTAAAAATAGGAAAATAATATAATTGAGCAATCTATGCCAATTTGTTGGCTTTTTGGTGAAAAAAGAGAAAAACAAAACCCATCTCCATATGATATTCTTGCATACTGTGGAGTGTTTTAGTCCCCCATAGTGATGAAATGAATAATTTAAACAGGCAGCTCTGATACCACAGCCTGTTTAAAGGTTCTCATTTCCTTTAATGCTGTAGACTACTTTTGCTTGGTTAGTATGAAACTGCTGCGGCTGAGATCTCCAAATAGGGAAAAAGAGATTTAGCACAGTTCAGTTCTTGTAGTAGGTCCGAGGTACGCTTTGTCCTTGCTATGTACAGCTGTAGCTTTAGTATATAATCTAGTATTAAACACTAGTAGTTGCACCACAAATTGGTAAGCGTTATAATGATGATGATAGTGAAAGGGCAAATCTAAATCATAGAGGATAAACAGCTTAAAAGTGTTGCAAGTAAGCTGGGTGGTGCCCTGGCTTAGTTCATGGGTAGTCGTCTTCCCAGTGGTGACCTATTTTCAGATTTTTATTTGGTCACGAATGTAATGAATTTCCACGTGCTTAGTCTAATCTCTAGTGAACTGTTGTCTGCATCTCAAACTGAGGCAAGTTTTTGGCACAGTTGGCAGCCAACTTGGGTAAGGTCTAGGATTGTTGTGTTTCATGAGTTGTCGCTACAGGTACTACTGTGGGTTGGAACTGGAGTGCTTTGGCAGAGCTGTGCGGGGAAGCTTCCACAGACAAAGTCCAGTTGTTGTAGTATTCGTTCTAGCCACTTATGTTTCTTCCTTTCATGTATATTAAAACTCGTCATATCCCTGTTTAATTAAAAAAATCTATAAAACAATACATTTAAAATACCTTTTTACCTTTCAGTGGTAAATGTAGAAAATTGAAGCAGGAAAGTAAAATGGTACTGTATAATTTGCTGGCAGTCACACAACTTTAAGGCTCAGCTCTATCTCTGGAATTCTAACACCCCATGGTGCCTGAGTGACCTTGGGATGGTTGTTTGAGCCCTTGTTTTCAACTGTTCATAACTTTTCTTAAAAATAGGCTAATTTAGAATCAATAGGGATGAATATTTAATGAGACAGTCTGGAGTTTGAAGACTGTACAAATCATGACATGGTCTTTTATAACAGGCCCATATTTGGCTTTCTGGTTTTACCAAGTTTTGTTGTTTTTATATAAAATGAAGTAAACTTACATTTCCCAATACTGTTGTCTCCCCTCCCCCCTTTCTCTCCCCCCACCCCCCAATCTCCACATACATATACCCAGCCCTCAGATTTCTTATGGTCTTTTTTTCCCATAGGCCTTTACAGTAACAGCAAAGAAAACCTTATTTATTTTCTAGATCTGTCATTTTAAACCCTTTTTGGCCAATGTACATTGGTAAAAAGTTATCTTTTTGATGTGGGAAAAGCTCAGCCTTCCCTTCCCTGTTTAATGACATTACTACTGCTTTTTATTTCAAGAGTTCCCATTCCAGGTAATAGGATAGCTTCAGATAAATACATCTATGCCTCTATAAACACATCTGCAGTGATTCTGCTGTATTAGTATTTTAAAATGTTATAGTTCTCAAAACTAGAATTGCATACTGTATATCCATGTGCTTTACAAGGCAAGTTTTGTTGATGAATGTGACTTTTTACAGTCTCCTCAAATATGTTAATATTTTTCCATTAATATATATTGAAATTCTGCAGGTAAGGAACTTTTCAGTAACTTTACTTGCAAATTTTTATCAAATAGGTATCCATTAGGGGGCTCTCGAGGTTTAAAATGATCAGCCTTGAGACCGATGGCTTCGAAGCTTTACTTCCTAACCCTTTTTTCTTTTGGTTTTACAGAAAAGGTCACGGATTGCCTACAGTGACGAGGTGCGGAATGAGCTCCTAGGGGATGATGGGAATTCCTCAGAGAACCAGGTAGGATGCTAATCAAGAAGCCCTAGTGGGTGGCTGGAGGGTGAAGGAGGTCACTGGCACACTGGGCTTCTCAAGCTGCTCCTTAACAGCATTAGCAACAACTCATGTGGAAGTGATACTGTTTAATGCAAAGCTGGGGTCTTAATCAACTTCAAAATGTTTCTTGGAGATCTTACATTTAACCCTTTACCTTGTGATCACTGTCTGCTATCTTTAAAAAAATCTTTTCTTCTCTTTTCTTTATTATTTAGTACTTAAGGAATAACTTGAAACGCACGGTTTGCTGACAAAGACAGGGTCTTCACCTCAAACACATGTAAAAGGAATAAAAAAGTACATAATGCAGCTTTGATAATAATGAAGTATAATTAAATCAACACTGGCAGGCAAAACAAATGAAAGTGAGCTCTCAGATTTGAACAGTACCCCTCACTTTCCTTGTGTGCCTTCCTTTCTTAACCAGGTTTTCTTTCCTTGTACCAAAAATGCAAGTTGCACCAATAAAAGCCTGTGATTCTCACACACACATTGTACTAGAGTTTATAATGTTATATACATTTTTTTTTATGAAAGGGTGCTTAATTACTGTAAGCCCTCCTTGAGTTTTATCATGAAATTATTATTCAGGATACTATCATCAAGATTCTTATAAGGTTATAAAAATGATGAAGGGGGATTTAACCGACCTATTAATACTTCATCTGGGGTTCAAACTTGTCTTATAGGTTTTTCATCTGAAAACCGAATTTTATTTTAAACCAATTCCCTTGTCTTCATTCACACCAAAATTAGCATGTGGTACTTTTAAGTTAGAAGTTATTTTAAACTTTACTTGAATAATATATATATATATATATATTTGCTGTGATAGAACTCAAATAACTTTGATTTTACATGTGAAGCTTGGTAAATTATTATTTTACAATAAATTTAATTATTTGGATATTGTAAATTGGGGAGAAATAAGGACCAAATTCTGAAGTTTTATTCAGTTCTGACTTCAGTATGAGTTTTGCCTCAGGAATAGCTGAGTTAAATTAAGTAAAGATTTCAGGATTTGTCCCTCAATGTCCAAAACATTGAGATTAAAAAGGTTAAGTACTGAGCAAGTACAATATTATCAGAACAATATTAAAAGGATAAATGGTAATGTACATGATGGACTTTAATACATGTATTGATGAAATCGTATAGTGTACTTAATATTAATTTATACCATAAAAAGAGCCTGTAATAGATTTAGACACGTATTTAAAGAGGCAGATATACAAGGTATGCATCTTCATATTTATGTATTATGGCAAGAGATTTTCCAGGGTTTGAATAAGCTGAAAGCTTTAAAAAAAAAAAAAAAAAAAAAAAAAAAAAAGCATATGATAGTTTGTTTTAGGGAGAGAATTTTCATAATTTGCATGTCATCAACATAAGTTCAAACATATAAAGGTGTTAAGATACAATTTGGGTTTTCACGTCTTTTAACTACACCGCTGTTTTCACATTTTAAGAGAAATTTGTATGATATCAGACATAAAAGGGCATGTGATAAGAAGTTTTACTTATAACAGAATACCTAATGTGTGAGTGCAAGATAAAATGTTGTTTTTGCTTTTTAAGGAAAGGCTGAATAACTGAATAAAAGGTGCACTTTTTGTGAGTTGTGATCTCTTTTCGAAACTCTCAGGGAAAAAAAAAAAGAATTATATAATAATGTAAATTTAAAATTATTTGCCAACATGGTTTTTTTGGGGTGGGGGTGGGGAAGGGTCTTTGAAATGACTACTTGTTACCTAGGGTAAAATGTGGAGCGGGGAGAAAAGTTTGTTCTCTTCAGAAATATAAATCCGTATTTGCAACTGATGTCTTAAAGTTGACACTTTTGTACCACCCAAAAAAAAAAAAGTTTTTTGTTTTCTTTTTTGACAACCTTTATAAGCATGAAACTCTGTTGTGAAACTGGCTTATTTCTTTTAAATACTTGAAGGCTAATGTTCACAAAGAACTTCCTCATATTTATTGGACTGCTCCAATTCTTTCTAGCACTTTTTCATATGAAAATACAATGGTGATCTATACTTGTTACAGCTAAGTAAATATAATCATAGTGTAAAGTTTGACATACCATTAGGTGCTGTGTTTTTTAATCAACCATAAATGTAAGTTTTGGGTATTTTTATATGAATAATTAGCCAACTATGTATGAGTATTTAATCCAATAACCCAGAAAGCTAGTGCACTTTGTACTGCTATCAAAAGCACTTTATAAATATAAAACTTTACCTGTCCAACGTAACATCCCAATATAACTGAAAACTATATGAAATATTAGGGGTATCCTTCTCATGTCTGAAAGTTTGTTTTCGTGTTGTTTGACAGAATAAGTGCAGGTGGAAGGACTAACCCTCAGTGTAATCCAGAGTTTAGACTAGTTAATTATTTGTTAGGTTTGGATTAAATTGATGAAACAAAGTGCTGTTTGTCTTTCCCTGCAATACTCAAACCTAGTTTTTTCTTGATGAATAAAGCAATGAAAAAGAGGTGTTGTCTAAGAATGTCTGCTTTAGCAAACTATAAATATTGATAAAATCCATCAGTGGAGGAGATAAATATCAGGGTAGTCTTGAGGGTTAGCCAGGTGAGGGAGAGATGAAACTTCTAAGCGTGTACAATTCTTTAGATGGAACATTGGCAGTCATATTAAAGTTTTTTATAACTCTTTCTTGGAGAGGAAAGGAAAATGAAATTGAATATATTTATATATGATAGTGGATTAAGTTCACTTAAAAATAAAATTTGGGGGGGAAATGAAGAATCAGTTGCCTGGTTAGTCTTTTGTTTATTCAACTGTTAGCTCTTTATTCATGTTTCAAAGATATAGTTGCAGCGATGTACACAACTGAGTTAGTGGATACACAGAATATGCCTGAGGTTATGCAGGTAAACAAGTACACAGAATTCAGTCTCCAGTTGTTCCTCAAAACAGATCTGCATAGGAACAACTAATATTGCAAAACATTGCAAATGAGGGTGTCCTGGTGTTCCCCCTCTTAAGAAATTATCATCATGTGTACAAACAACTATGTCTGAGAATATGGTCATGACTCAGTGCTTACTCCAAGATATGACTAGTGTATAATAGGTACAGTATATAAAAGCTGTTGGTGTCAAAATATGTACAAATTCCAGCAATCAAAATTTCTTTTAAAATTAATACATCTTTGTTTGGTATGGTAGATACTAGTGATTGCATGCTGTATTTAATGAAGTAATTGCTTGCTTTGTATACATTAATTTTCTCTTAATTTAAATCCAGTGAACATAATCAGATAAAGCACATTCTGAGTTATAAAAATAGGAGACAAAAAAACCCATATTGTGCATGTTTGGGTTATCATTTTTTTCCAGGACTGTTGTCTTAAGCAGGACTGTTACTTTCAAGACTGACTTGTCATTCTGACTGGCAGCATTTATCAAATCGCTTGAAAGACTTGAGCTCTTCAGTGCAATGATACAGTGCTTAAAGTTGCGGCTTCCATGTATTAGTTATACAGTTGTTTTATGTGATGACTCCATATATTTTTAGAAAGCATCTATAGGGTTAAATAAGAAGCCTTTTTGTACCAAAAATATAGTGTGCAGGTATTTATAGCACTACAAATCTGTTTTGTTTGAAATGTAATACTGTAATTCCCAAACTAGATTCGTTAATATGTTTGAGTAAATCCTTATTAACCAGAAGGTTAAATTAAGTGTGTACGTGTGTGTGTATTACATCACACAATGTATGTGTGATTTGTGGTAAACAAATGTTGTGGCTACTTAATTTCTAACTACAAAGTTCTGATAATATTAGATTTGGGCTTGCTGTGCATAAAGTGTGTCAAACTTCAGTTACAGACCAGGGGGTGAAGTTGGTCAATTTAATTCCCCAAGATCTAAAGAAAGTTGGTATCATTTCATATAGCCCTGGCAGAGCAGATCATTACCAGACACAAATCTGTTCGTTACATGCCGAGGGTTTATAGCAAAATAAATAGACTGTCATCATAAGTTCAGAAAATTGTGTGTTCGACCCACGATAATGTGTAAAGGGCGTTTAATAGAGTTCAGCATTTATTCGTTATCTGTATGCGGACAGAGACAACAGTAGCGTTATCAGCTTTTTAAAAAAAAAAACTTCGGTAGTTTTCTATGTCACGTGACACGCCTCACAGACAGAGAGACACACACACACACACACACTGCGGCGCAGTTTTGATTTTAGTCACAGCAGAAGGCTTAGCCACAAGAGATTCCGCTGGTTCAAACCAGCATAAACCAGATTTTTTTTTTTTAAAAAGCCTACAAAGGAACAGATTACCTCTTGTATCAATTCCATATTGGGAGTGGAGAAAAAAAATCTTTGTTTCAAAAATATGCTGATTATCATAAACTAAAATGGTGGCAGTATACATTTAAATGCTGTTTACAACGGAGCAGCGAGTTTAATAAAAACAAATACATAAAAATTAAAAAGGCAATATGTTTCCTTCAAGTGCATTGTTAGATGGAAAAAAAATACATCTTTTGTTAATTTGAATGAATATCTCTCAGACAACATTTTAAAAAAAATCTCCCATTACCTAGCTTAGCTGCAAATCCTATGCAGAGCTTAAATTCAGCCATGCAGCACAAACAAGATAGAACATTTTTTGTTTGGGACCTATTGAAAAAACAAATGTGCAGCATTTTGAAACTCTCACTGATTATAGCAGGGTGGCATGCCCCAAATGGGCTCTATTGCAGGAGAGTAGTTTTAAACTTTGGCCCTATAAGTATCATAGTCAACTGAAGAATGGTGACCTCAGAAAGAAAAGATAGCTATGTGATCAACTCCCAGATCATCTCCTTCTAAAGAGACGTAATGTTTGCCTTTTTGGGGAAGGAAGGAAGGAAGGGGGGGGGAAGATAGAAAGAGAGAGAGAGACCGATTTATGCTAGGCCAAGTACTTGATTTTAAGAAGTGGTTTGGTGGGTAAAGAGTGTGATTTTCTTTATATCAAATTCTTGGAAGTTTCCTTTATCTTTCATTTTAAGTTACTGCAGTAGCTACCCTCCTAATTTATATGGTTAGTAAGCTTTTGTCTCTTGTTTTTTGGTAATGGGGTGAAGCATTGGTTTAATTTTAGACCGACCTTATGAAATACTAGGGAACCAATGGATTTTTATTTTTGGTCGTCTCTCTTGCTGGAGATTCTCAGTATTTATAAACATTCTCATTTTGTATAGAAGTTGAATATTAGTATTGTGAAATTGTAAATGAAACATGAGCATAGACTGATTTTGTCATTGTTCAATTCAACTGGAATCGGTGAGAAAGCTCTGTTTTTTCATAAAGACCATCCCTTTGCATACACTTATTGTGAGTAATTGTACTATTTTGTTCTAGTACAACAAACTAATGGATATCTCTCCATTTTGAGAGATACAAGTTACAGTGTAATTGGTATTCAAGCTAGGGGTTTTTTTTAAAAAAATAGTCCTGCCAATACAATGGTATTAATAGTGTTAAAAAGGTAGATTGCAATGGACTGGACTGATTTACGAACACACCTTTATGTAAAAATATATAAAATATAGTGATCCTAAATTAGGATGCATATGCAAAGTGGATGTTTTTTGAAAGAAATCATGTTTCACGATAATCATGATTCCTTTTACCTATTATTAAATGTAGTGTGCACTAAATAAGTATTCTCTTACACTAAACCACGTAAGCTGGGTTGTTTTTAACTGGGAAAAAACTTGCTATAATAGGTTCAATAATAACAGTGCACTTACATTATGAATAGGAATTATAACAATTGGTGTACCAGTGACAAGCTATAGAGATACTATAGTCTATTAATAAGTCAGATCTGCTAGTAAAATAAGAAACCAGTTGTCACAACTAAAAAAATACAGAAAACATCCTGAAAACTTGTATATACAAAACCACTTCAGCTGTACAATCTTAGAAGAGAGGAACAGTAAACTTGTTTTTTTCTTTATAATATAGACTTCTATGAAGTCATTCCCCTTTATTTTATGATGGTGTCTTAGATGTGGTTTAAAAGAGAATTTCACACTATTCTCTTTGTTTAATGTGACAGTGTGAGAAAGTGATCTTTATTCGTTCAAAAAACTCTGCATGTAGTCTATGTTTAGGTTCTTTTAATGTGTTTGTCTGTGATTTTTAAATGCTAAACATGTAAACAGATAAATTGTCAATGTTAATTCTGTATCCTGTCACACAACTGATCTTTCTTTCCTGCCATTTCTTTCCTTTTTATCTTTTTTTGTGCGTTCATGTTGCAGTTGATAAAATTACGTGAAGAGGTGAGTACCTTCTTGCTTTTTGTTGTCTAGCTTTCCCTTTAAAGCTGAGTTTCCAAATCTGAAAGTCGATCTTTTTGTTTATTGTTGCAGGGAAATCTACACAAAGCAAAAATATTGATTACATTGCTTAAAAATATTCACTGTTGTGTCTTTCTCCCTCCCCCCCCCCCAATAACTATACACTTACATGGGACTCCCCAGATCAAACCTTAGAAATTAACATTCTTTGATAGCAGAGAGAATTTTTAAAGGCATTGGAAAAAGAAGGGAAAAAACTATTATTTGATCTGTTAGAATATCATGATCAGATCAGGTGTAGTAATAATCTTGTTTGCATCACAAAATCTTTGATGGGGTAAATACATTTGTACATTGGTATTGTAAATGTAAGCATTGCTTTGGTGAAAACCTCTACTGTAACACTATCAAACATATGTAATACTTCACAATGCATTGAATTTAGTGTAGAGCAATTGAAATTCCTATTGTATGAAAGCATTGCATATACAATGAAAATGTAGTACAAGTAGACCTGAACACACACACATCAATATTTATTATTTATTTGTGTGTATGTGGTAGATCTGTAGGTGTAACACTAAAGAGCAGTATTCTGAAGCATCTGTCCTTTCACTTAGGAAATGGCTCATAAGTATTTAGAGCCAGAAGTCTTAAGTTCTTATGGTCAATTACTGAAATTTTGTAGTGTATTTTCTAAAGGTGCTATCCACTGTAGTGTGTGTGGTTGGTGGGGTGGGTGTGTGAGCATGTGCAAAAGCAGGTACTTGCACTGCTTTTATTATTTTTTTCTAATTAATACCAATAAGGGTTTAGTAGAGTCATAGTTGCTAGCAGGCCAAATTTCTGTGTAGAGCTCCCACTAAGTACAGTATTAACATTTTCATATGCTATGTTAGTCTTGTCTTTATTACCTTCTGACTGAACAACATGACGATGATGATGAACTGACAAATCAATAATGGATATTACACTCTGGAAAAGTATTTGTCGTAAGTTCTAGGAATGATGATGGGAGAGAACTGGGAACTAACCAAATCAATAGCAACAAAGGGGAGTTCTTGATGTAACAAGGCTTTACATTTTTTTATAAGAATCTTTCACCAGTGTCCCAGATACACAGCTTGTCTCTCCTTCCCAGCCCCAAAATGGATCTGGTATGAAGGGGTTGATAATGAGGAGAAAAAGAAAGCTTATAAACAAAGTAAATATATGAGACCAAGTGAAAGCCCTCCCTAGTTCAATTACCTAGTTCCCTTCCTTAATATTCTCTTTATAGTCCCTGTATTTAAACAGATAAGAACATTGTTGCAAGGATTCTAATAATGTGATTTCTGACGTGCTCAGACCAGATATGACTTGTAGCAAAGGATAGTTCTTTTACACTCTCACTTGCCAAACCCTTTCATGGAAGCACATAGACGTGCATGTATGTGTACATTTGTAGAAGGCTGCAATGGGAGCATTTTGCTAACAAATTATGGCTTTTTTTAAATAAACATGGCTACTGACCATTTGCAAGATACTTTCAAAATTGAATGCAGAGTATGAGTACAGCTGCCACTTAAATAGTAAATTTTGTATAATGATAGTGATGGACATTAAAACAACCATATGCCAACAAATTAGATAATTCAGCATTTGTTGCAAAAGGCATGCCTTTGTCTTTTATCAAATCTTCGAGACTTTAAATGCTTTTGTATATCAACCTAATGAATCATGATGTGTGATGAGGAAATTACTAGTATGTCATCTTTGATTATTTTGTAAGTTTTATCAGTTACCTTTTTTTGTCATCTCACTGCACCAAAGTATACATCTAGTTAAAGAAGTATAATTCCGGATAGACTGTGATTTTATTGACAGAAAGAGAAATAATTTAAAATGTATTGAGTTTCCGTGTTCTACCTATACAATAGGTTATAATTATAGTTGTATTTTTATACTGAGTGCAAAATGCACATTGGAATCTAAATGAAGCATTGACTCAGGCATATTTCTAAACTAGTCACATAGTAAAACATCAAGGCTTCCCTAATTATAGTTCTCCTAAGAAGGTATGAACTGATCTTAAAAGAAATTGTGATTTGCCATACTGTTTGTTAATAAAAAGTACACTTCCTCTCATTCCAAGGCTCTATTCTAACACACATGCAGTACACAGAATTCTATGGAGGCTGTGTTGCTCTGTCTTTTTAGTTTCTGAAATCTCAGTTTGAATCCAGCCCACATGGAATGACTAAATCTCTAGTGATAGCATGCCACTTTGCAAAACTTCCTCACATAACTCCAGATGGAGGCTCTTTCCGAAGCTACAAGACAGACTATATCACCTCACTACCCACCTTGCAAAGGGTAGGGGATAGTGTGGGAGAATGAGTTTGGGGAGGGGTGGGAAGGAGTTGAAAGCGTCAGCTGCTACTGTAGTTCATTGCCTTTCATGACCAAAAGGACGGTATTCATCCAAAACCAAACACAGAATGTAAATAACACCATCACTTAGAACAAAAATTAGGTTTTATTGTAGAATGACTTAGGTGGAAAGGTTTTGAAATCCGAGGTAAGACGCAGCATTGAGTTCATGTTAGCATTGAATTCACAATACTCTAGTGTTCTAATTGCTTAGAGTGGGGCTAGGCTGGACTCCGGTGTCTTGCATTGCTTTTTCAGTATAATTTTTTCTTATCTACTGTATACAAACATACATACTAAAATACTTGTATTTTTGATTGGATAACTGTGTTGAACTATAACAGCATACAATGTGAATTCTGATTTCCTCCTCACATGCACACTTCATCAGATCAAAACAGCTTTTTAATTTTAAACATATGACAACACTAAATAACTCTCCTGTAATTAAAAGGTGCTATGGGTTCTGCTGAGTGCTGGAGGCTGTAACTACAGTATTTGACGTGTCTCTTCTTAACTTTTGGAATTCTCATCTTTTGAACCCCAAAATATCTCTGCTGATCCTAGAATCTCAGCTTTCCTTTCTTAAGGAAAATATTTTTGATACATTATTATACAGATATGGCACATTCTTTATAAAAGTTTAAACTAACATAAATTGAGTCTCAATAGTTTTTTTTTTTTACAAATTGCATTGTAAGCTGACACATTTCTTTAAACCCTTCTTTAAAGGGTGTCTGAGCCATTGAGAAAAAGAAGCTGCTATTATGAAAAACTACCTTTAAAAAAGTTATTACATAAAATTAACACTAATTATTTAGATTGGCCAGGAGTCTTAAGAACACGCCACTCTAGCTGCTGTTATGATTTCAATTAGAACACTGTAACTTATGTTTTTAAATGTTAAGTGCTTGTGCTTCTTCTTTTTTTTTTTTTTTTTTTTTTTCTTGGTGGCCTTCCCCCCATGAACGTAAAGGCTTTTGTGCAATTTACTCTTAACCTATCCACTGTGTATTAGACGACTCTATTAATTATTATAGACTGTTATTGCAGCTTTCCTGACCTTCACATTGGGTCCTATCTGTGCTGATCTAAATGCATTGTTTTAATGATTTTAAAAAAAAAATTCAAGGCAAGCTTTGATGTGGCTTTAGCTGCCTCGATCGTCTGGCCGCATCTCAGAGATGTGTCACCTATGCCGGGAGGGAATAGGGAAATCACGTTTTGAATGGTAATGATAACATACTAATCACTTCCTTTCTTTGAAGATAGAAGCGAGATATTCTGTCAGCATCCCTGGCTGCTAGAGCTTGGAGGCATTGGTCTAGGTGTATTAGCTTAAGTGTGCATGTCAATACAGCTTGCATCTCCCAAGATCCATAGGGGCTCATTAGAGCAAGGTAGATCGTTTCGGTAGACAGCCACTCAGATAAAATGTATGGCACCTCCTTTTTTTTATTATTATTAGAAAGCATTCCTTCGATTTTTTATTTTTTTTAAATGACATCTGTCAACAAAGCAAAGTTGTAGGAGTTGTTTTTGACACATACCAAAACTGTGTTTTGGGGTGAAGGAAGGGTTGGTGAAAGTATGTGTGTCTGATTAGTTTATATGTATTTTTCACAGCTTGATTAGAACTAGTCTAGTATTAGTACGCTAAAAAGAAGTGAGGCTTATATTTTGAGAGTCGTTTATAGGTGGAGAATAAAATAGTGCAAAGGTGAAATGAGTATTTTCACTATCACTAATTATTGTAAAAATTTGTACAGTGTTACATTTTTCCTGGAGTTCATAAAAAAACCCCTCTTTATGTACATAAACATGCACGTACCTTTTTAAAAGGTTTTGATATGTCTTTAGATATAGACACCAGTGTTTTGTTGTTGTTTGTGTTTATATCAAGCAGTCCTAAAGATATATCTGCTGTTTAGTATTCTGTATGAGTAGAATTTTGTTTTTATACAGTAGGACTTTCCATAGTAGTACAGATCAAGTAGAAATATACTCCACCTGAAAATTGTTAATATTAAAAATGACCACCTGCAATAATAATGATGTTTTGTGAAATAATAGTTCAGTAGAAAATGTGGAAGCTTATGTATGATAAAATGGGGAATAAATCTTGAAGCTGATCTTCAGGCAGTGTCCATATATAGCAGAAGCATTAGATTTGATCAGCGTGCTCATGTAATAACAATGAAGCACATATGCACTGTTTCAAAACAAAATGATTGGTACACATAATTATGATTGATCACAGAATCTGCCTCTTCCAATGGTGCTTGTAATAGTCTATTCCGTAAAATATCTGTAGATATTTTTATGGTTTGGTATATGAAAGCATAATTAAAAAAAGTGTCCGGGGGTGGGGGGAGAGAACATTGTAGACTGCAGTCTGATTTTTTTTCTTTTTCTTTTTCAGAGGGCACATCTGCTCGATAACACAGAGAGGCTGGAAAGGTCATCTCGGAGACTAGAGGCTGGATACCAAATAGCAGTGGAAACCGGTAAGAATTCTGAGAGTGAGCAAATTGTCTTGCTTATGCACAGCAGTCTTCACAACACATGACATTTCAGGGAAACTTCAAAGGCGAAGCAGAGACAGCAGCCCGAGATGTGGTTTACATATTGGGGAGACAATTGGGAGCTTATTTGCACTTATCTTTTTTCAAGTTAAAAGGCATGACATCTACTGAAAACAGTTCCTGAGGTTTAAAAGTATACATCTGAAAAGAGATGGAATACTTTGTCTAAATTCTACATTTGTCTTAATGTGCAGTTACATGTTGTCAGTTTACCCACCCGCAATGATTGCTAGCACACACTGTAGACTCCAGTTGTTTTCGTCTTTTACTTTTATTGATATATGTAAAAATTATTTTAATAAATCTATAAGATATTAACCAGAGACAAATAAATAATAAGGTTGCCAACTCAACTTTCTTGAAATCGATTCTGCAACAGATTGTTCAGGTTTTTTTTATACGATGTAGGTAGCACATTGTACTTTATTTTGTTCAATTTTTACAGGGTCAAAGGAAAGAAGGCTAAATCAAAGCTTAATTTATTATTTTTATTACTGATAGTAACTCTTTTCAATTGGTACTTTCAAAATGTCTTCATTAAATTATACCAGTGATTGTTTTTTAAAAAAACAACAACAAAATAACCCAACAATAACTAAGCCCCCAAAATCTAATCTCCTTAAATGAATACGTTTATGCAAAATTATGGAAAGTGTCATGCCTATTATATTTTAAAAGTAAAATAATTTTCTGGGAGACCATTCTAATTAATTAATATGTGCTGGTATCCTACAGAATCCAGTATGTATTACTTAAAAGGTAAACTAAGTATAACCCTTGTAAAGGTAAATATTGTTATGTTAAATAACATTGTTATTGTAAATAACATATAATTAATATGTCCACATTTAAATTATTCTGGACTTAGTGACATGAAAAATAATGTAAAAGAAGTTGGCAACATACCATATGTGAAAGGGAAAATTAAGTAATTACTCATGAAGAAGTCAGAATAATGGAAATGGAAACCATATCAGTAAAGTTAGCTTTGCTATAAGTTCTCAGAACGTCCTACCAGTGACCATAGTTCTTGTTGAGAAGGACTGTTTTAATGAGTTAAAAATTCTGCTTTGTTATCATATCATGGTTTTTCCCAAGCAAAGGCTATGTAGGATTGCTGTCTCTCAGTTAGGGGTGAAAGTAGCTTATTCCTTCCTCCCACCCTTTGGAATATGGTATCTTAAAAAGAGCCATCCTATTAACTTTCATTACCTATGTCTCCATGGCCATCTCTGATATGTATATATGATTATGGGCCAGGTCCTCAACTGATGTAAACTGACAATTTCATTGACTTTCCTGGACTTGCACCAATTGACACCTGCTGAAGATCTGTCCCTATATATCCCTCTGTGTGATGTAAAGTGCAGGTTTTGGTTTATAAGCTGCACAGACATTTTCACATGGAAGTATTAGCATCACTGGAATGCAATTTTCTGCTTCAGCTTTTTGTGGGAAGAAGATTAGTAAATTTTAGGTCCCAGTGTTGACTGAGGATTTGGGAGAATAATAAAATTATATTAATTCAATACAATATAAGAGTTAACTTTTTATACACATGTGAAGCTATTGTATAATCATTCTGTGTAGTGTTTCCACATAAGTACAAAATCTTCATTTTTGAACTCTGATTCATCACTAAATTGGCTTTCAGACCTAGATCTCCCATGATGATGAAAGGAGATGGTGACAACCATTAGATGTCCATTGTATTATATTTTTTTAATATGTATGAAGCCCTTTCTAATGAAGTCAGATTACTTTCACTTCTGGAATACTCAGTTCAAATCCATTTTAGGACTCTCTATAAAATATTTTTGTTATATTCATTGGCAGTTCATAATATTAAAAAAACCAAAATATATTATACTGTATTAAACCTCCTGTGATCTCCTAAGGATTAGTCTGAGATCGCATAGCAAATTTCATACAGGTTCTTATTGCCACATGTTAACTCAACTGCCATAAATTGGAAGTTTTTTGTCATTTGCCTCTTTAAATTGTTTACCTCTCCAGTCATTCATGTATTTGGGAATACAAGCCAAGAACTATTGAAAGGGTTTAACTTCCTTCTGACTTCCTTCTTTCAGTGGGTAAGCACCCAAGGGTACTGGAGCCTCAACAGGAGGCAACATACATCACCACAGCTAGGATCCAATCTGAAATCAACTGTTAGGCCTTCAGAAGTTACAGGTTATGACCTCTGGAAATGAAATATATGGGGAGACCTTTTGAATGATTAAGGATTAAATTTGCCATATTCCAGGTGGCTCCAGTGGCACCCCATGACCAATTAACTTTAGTAAAGCCGAAGGTTGTGTGGATCACTAGTACTGGGATGCATTTCATTTCTAACTTAACAGGTATTGGCATGCTGATGTAGTAGCACAGCAATTGTACATTCAGTCTAAGCTCTACTTAATTGCTTCTTAGTAATTTAAATGTGTTGAGCTGTACTTTACATGGTTCAAACCATACACAGGTCTCTTGTCATATGATTTTTGCAAAGAAACCATTTCTTATATGGATTATGTTCTTGATGGCCTCAATGCTGTCTGTAATAATTAGGATGAGACATAGTAATGACTGACAGACTTGTAAATTCTACTTGCCCAACGCAAGCACATGTTTTCTGTTGATCGATGGGGAAAAAAATTATTTGCACTTTTTCCCCCCCATTGTTGTTCGCCATCCTGGTTAAAGGGGAGACAAGCAGATAGATTCTTTCTGTGGATTAACAGGAGACTTTTTTTCCAATTTTGAATGGAATACATTTTATAACTACTTAGGTTCAAATTTTAGTTGCATCCTAACTGAATTCTAGAGTTTCCTGCTCTTCCCTGTAGAGAATATATAATTTGGGAGTGTATCTCTCTCTATCCAACTTTATATATAACTTTTGCAAGCAGGATAGCTTCTCTGAATGTGCAAAAGTTCAAAATGCCTTGTTTAATTCATCTTCAGAAAAGTAATTGGAGTGCAAGTAGTCAGTAATGTGTTGTGTCAGTGGGGAAAAAAAGAACTAGATCAAACCTCATGTGAGGCCATCATGGTTGGATAGCTTTCAACAAGACCTTCCTGACTGCTAAATGCTTTCTGAAAGAGAATACTGAAATTAATATCTAGACTAGGGCTGTCGATTATTCGCAGTCAACTCACGCAATTAACTCAAAAAATTAATCGCGATTAATCACACTATTAAACAATAGAATAGCAATTGAAATTTAGTAAATATTTTTGGATGTTTTTCTACATTTTCAAATGTATTGATTTCTATTACAACATAGAATACAAAGTGTACAGTGCTCACTTTATATTATTATTTTTATTACAAATATTTGCACTGTAAAAATGATAAAAGAAATAGTATTTTTCAATTCACATCATACAAGTACCGTAGTGCAATCTCTTTATCGTGAAAGTGTAATTTACAAATGTAGGGTTTTTTTTGTTACATTACTGCACTCAAAAACAAAACAAATGTAAAACTTTAGAGCCTACAAGTTCACTCAGTCCCACTTCTTGTTCAGCCAATCACTAAGACAAACAAGTTTGTTTACATTTATGGGCGATACTGCTGCCTACTTCTTATTTACAATGTCCCCTGAAAGTGAGAATAGGCATTCGCATGGCACTTTTATAGCCGGCATTGCAAGGTATTTACATGCCAGATATGCTAAACATTCGTTTGCTCCTTTGTGCTTTGGCCACCATTCCAGAGGACGTGCTTCCATGTTGATGACACTCATTAAAAACATAATGTGTTAATTAAATTTGTGACTGAACTCCTTGGGGCAGTATTGTATGTCTCCTGTTCTGTTTTACCTGCATTTTGCCATATAATGTTATAGCAATCTCGGATGATGACCCGGCATACATTTATTTTAAGAACACTTTCACAGCAGATTTGACAAAACGCAAAGAAGCTACCAATGTGAGATTTTTAAAAATAGCTATGGCACTCAACCCAGGGTTTAAGAATCTGAAGTGCCGTCCAAAATCTGATTGGGACGGGATGTGGAGCATGCTTTCAGAATTCTTAAAAGAGCAACACTCAGATGCAGACACTACAGAACCTGAACCCCCCAAAAAGAAAATCAACCTTCTGCTGGTGGCCTCTGACTCAGATGATGAAAATGAATATGCTTTGGTCCACTCTGCTTTGGATTGTTATCGAGCAGAATCCATCATCCGCATGGACGGTGGAATGGTGGTTGAAGCATTAAGAGACATATGAGTCTTTAGCGCATCTAGCATATAAATTTCTTGCTACGCCGGCTACAACGGTGTCATGCAAACGCCTGTTCTTACTTTCAGGTGACATTGTAAACAAGAAGCTGGCAGCATTATCTCCTGCAAATTGTTACCAAACTTGTTTGTCTGAGCGATTGGCTGAACAAGAAGTAGGACTGAGTGAACTTGTAGGCTCTAAAGTTTTACATTTTTTTTGTTCCTGAGTGCAGTAATGTGAGTGGACTTGGTGTGAAAGTTTTACATTGTTTTATTTTTGAATGCAGTTATTTTTTGTACGTAATTCTACATTTCTAAGTTCAACTTTCATGATAAAGAGATTGCACTACAATACCCGTATTAGGTGAATTGAAAAATACTATTTCTTTTATTTTTTACAGTGCAAATATTTGTGATCAAAAATAAATGTAAAGTGAGCACTGTATATTTTATATTCTGTGTTGTAACTGAAATCAATACATCTGAAAATGTAGAACACATCCAAAAATATTTAAATAAATGCTATTCTATTATTAACAGCATGATTAATCGCGATTAATATTTTTAATTGCTCGACATCCCTAATCTAGACCTCACCATGTATCATGAAAATCTACAGAGGAAGTACAACCACTAAATGCCATCCAAATTCATATGATGAAATGGTATTGAAGATATCAGTAAGTGGTTTCCTTTTCTTCCTGAGCCTGAGGTGCTTTCACAAAACTCAGTAGATGTGATTTCTGTGAACCATAACCCCTCTCTACATGAATGCACTTTCTGAGTTTCTCTCCATGAATGGTGATTATTGAATGTATTGGTATGTCTCTGGATGCATCTCAAGTCCTCTGAGCTATTAGAAGGGTTTGCACTCTAAGCGAAAGAGATTTATTCGTTGCAGTTTCAGTGTAGTAGCCGTGTTAGTCTGTGTCAGCAAAATGAAAATAAGAAAGAAAAACTTGTAGCACCTTAGAGACTAACAAATTTATTTCAGCATAAGCTTTCGTGGGTTAGTACCCACTTCATCGGATGCATGGAATGAAACATACAGTAGACAGATATTTATACAGTCAGAGAAACATGATAAGGTGGAGGTGCATAGACCAACCTTAAGAGGCTAATTAATTGAGAGGAACCATAACAGCAGGGGAAGAAAAACCTTTGAAGTGATAAACAAGATGGTCACACAGGTGTGAATGAGGATCGTTAACTTAAGGGAAATAGATTCAATTAACGTAATGGCCGAGCCATTCGAGGTCCTTATTTAATCCTGAGGTAATGCAATCTAGTTTGCATATCAATTCGAGTTCAACAGTTTCTCTTTGAAGTCTGTTTTTCGAGTTAATCTGTCGCAACACTGCTACCCTCAAGTCTGTCAGTGAGTGATTAGGGAGGTTGAAGTGTTCTCCTACTGGTTTTTGAATGTTATGATTCCTGATGTCAGATTTATGTCCATTTATTCTTTTGCGTAGAGACTGTCCGGTTTGGCCAATGTACATGGCAGAGGGGCATTGCTGGCACATGATGGCATATATCACATTGGTAGATGTGCAGGTGAATGAGCCCCTGATGGCGTGGCGGATGTGATTAGGCCCTGTGATGGTATCACTTGAATCGATATGGGGACAGAGTTGGCATCGGGCTTTGTTGCAAGGATAGGTTCCTGGGTTAGTGTTTTTGTTGTATGGTGTGTGGTTGCTGGTGAGTATTTGCTTCAGGTTGGGGGGCTGTCTGTAAGCGAGGATTGGTCTGTCCTCCAAGATCTGTGAGAGTGAGGGATCATCTTTTAGGATAGGTTGTAGATCTTTGATGATGCGCTGGAGAGGTTTTAGTTGGGGGCTAAAGGTGACGGCTAGTGGTGTTCTGTTGTTTTCTTTGTTGGGCCTGTCTTGTAGTAGGTGACTCCTGGGTACTCTTCTGGCTCTGTCAATCTGTTTTTTCACTTCAGCAGGTGGGTATTGTAGTTGTAAGAATGCTTGATAGAGATCTTGTAGGTGTTTGTCTCTTCCTTCATTTCTATTCAAATGAATAGAATGTGTATAGCTGCTGGTGGCATTATGGCCTGTGATTCATGAATGTGTATCTGAACAAGGTACTACCTTAAACTAATTGCAGAAGATCTCTTTGCAGTTGTGACTGGCTGAGTTTGAACTAGTCAGTGATGTGATGTGCCCATAAATGCACGATGTTATCTGACAACTTTGGACTGCTCCTCCTTTCCTGGTGGAATAGCACTGAACCATGAATCCCTGCCCTCATGGATTTTCTCCCTCCAGAGCTCTGGAGTGGTTCTGCTCTCAAAGTATATTTTGAGTGGGGTATATTAGATGTACACGAGTAAAAGTAAAACATGTGGTATCACAGAAGTTAAAGCTGAAAATCTCCAGCTACACTGAGTCCATCCCATTGCAAATGTAGGGTTTAGGTAGAGCATGCATTAAACATCACTGTGATCAAACACTTTAAACCAGACAAAAATAAAGTGTGCTCACTCATAACAATTTAAATCTTTCCTATACTAACACCCATTTTTAACCACACATCCTAACCGTTATACAGGTAAGGCTAAATTTTCAGCCTCGCTTAAATGGGCCTCTACTTTTATAGATGCACAATTTTGTTGGAGCAATTAAGATCACTTAGGCATCCACACAACTGATTTGTGTTCAGGTTCACAAATATGTAAATGAAATTAATTACTGCAAATGTAAAAATGAAAGCCAGGTTTTGAAAATCTGGCCCCTAATTTCCAATTCCTCTTGCTAAAAACCTACTCCTGTCCCAGATATTTACACTTAATATCCGCCTATTTCATCTCTTATGAATTATTCATACATGTGTATGTGAATACTGTATGTAAAACCTTTCATTAGTGAAACGGGCCTTCAGAGTTATGGTGCATAAACCAATATCTCCTTCTCAGGTGTTTCTTTGATATCCCCGAAGAACATCTTTCTACTGAAATCTTAATCCAAAGTTTCAATAGTGAAATGAGCTTTTATGCAGCTCCGAGTCACCGTTAGAGAGAGCTTTTTCATGATCCCTGTCTCTTCTACTCAGAGGGATATTTCATGTTTCATATATAAATTTTTCTTTGCAGGCTGATTTCTATTAAAATCTGTTTATTGTGTCAGAAATTCATTTGGAAATGATATATTTCATTTCTAAAACTTTAATCCCTCTGCCTCCATCCAGATTCTAGGTGGGGGTGAGGTGGTGATGAGGTATCCTCTCTGCGGGTTTCGGACCCCAGCCTCATGTACTATGGAAAGCAGAGTAAGACTTCTCAGAATGATGCCATCCCCCAGAGGAGATGGGTTTTACCCAGTAACGGCCAAGAGGAGCAGCAGCAGGATAGGAACTGCCTCAGCTGTGCCCCTGGCTTTCTGTTCCCCAATATCTTCTCAGCCTCTTGCGGCTGATTTGTCAAGAAAATGCGTTTTTTACAACTTTGGCTCTAGACGTTTCCTTTCTTTTTGCTAATTGGTTGCCTGCCACAATCACCTCCCACCCTCTTCCAGTTTCTCTGTTGCTGTCCCCATTCCCCCTACCTTCAGTGTTCCACCCTACTCTACTTGTTCTTCACTTTCCTCTTCTTATCTCCAATTCTGTTCTTTCCCCTGGTGAAGTTCTTTCCCTTCTTTTTGCCCACTCTTTGCTCCTACGTGCTCACCTCCCACTTGACATCCCCTGTACTTATTCCTGCAGTCCAATAAAAATAAATAGAAATATACATATACTTAAAAAGTGGAAGAAACATTTTGTATCCATTAAGTACCGTGGTTGCTTTGCTTTGAGGCAGAGACCTTGATTAAAATTTTGAGTCCATTGAAGTCAGTGACAAAACTCCCATTTACTTCTATGGGGCCATGATTTCACATCAATGGGACTGTGATCTTGATAGGGGCCTACTTCAATCTAAATATGCCGTATTGGAGACTCAGCCATTAGAGAATCTTTGAATGCTTGTTGTTTGAAAAAGTCTGTTCACAAGTTTCTCTGATTATTTTTTTTTTCTGCAGTAGCGTTATTCAGAGGATGAAATCAGTTGTTTTCTTTACCACGTAAAAGTGATGCTTGTCAGGATGGCAGTATTTTACCTACATTGAAAGCTTAGCCATCTTTTGGGTTCACTGCCTCAGTTGTTCAACATCTCACAGCAGATCTAAAGCCCACTGAAGTCAATGCTTATCTTTCCTTTGACGTCAGTAGATTTTGAATTGGGCCATTAATGCAAAAAGTGAAGGATATCAGACCCAAAGTGATATTACAAAGAAAATTTCATATGGAAAACAGTAGCTATCCAAATTTGGCCAGAATGCCAGGGCTAGTGTCCCATCTGGTGTATGATGTGCTATAGATACGTTAATGTCCCCCGTTGTTCAGGACCTCAACTTTGTGGAACTTGTAGTAGGATGGTCCCAACAGAGCCATGCTAGGGATTGGATCTGGTTGAATTATTTGTTTAAAATGACATCAGGTTAACACTTTTTTTACGTGAGTAAATAACTATCCGTTATTCATGAAGATTTGCTGAATGATTTGGGCAATTAATTTTCAGGCTAAGGGCAAGTCACCTAAAGTGCATGGTATTGTTTCTTTTCCCATGATAGGGTGAATAAAACATTTTAAACAGGAGAAGAGAGACTTATGAATAATGTACTTCCAGTATGAATTTCTGGATGAATAATCATTCGTGCTGAAATCTGCAAAATTTTCATGATCATTTTCACAGATAACTGGCATTTATCAGAAGACTCATGAGTTATGAACTGCTGATTCATAGCTAACTGAACCCAGCATGTATTGTATTTGTAAAAAAAAAATATTTTTAACGTATTGATCTGTTGTGCTGTGGAGCCTGATTTAGTACTGGCTTATAGGGAATAGGGTCTCCTCCTGAATCACCCAAACACTAACTGTAGCATCTTGCTTTTCCTTGGTGGACTCAAAAACCTGTTTGCTAATAGTATTTGCAAAGACTGCAGGTTCCATGATGAACCACCATCAGTGGTGATGCATTGTAATTTATTTTGTGGGTGTTCATGGCAAAGCTTTTAGTAACTGGTTAAATTAAAAATAATATTTTTGGTTAAAACTATTGAATACCTTCATTTTCCTACAATAGCGTTGTTAACGTAACTTTCAAAATGGCTTGTATTCTAATCTGCTTGTAATAATTTATATTATGGGCTTAAGAGGTCTCATCTGAGAATATGGCCCCATTGTGCTAAGGCCATACATACCCATGGTAAATACAGTTCCTGCCCTTAATCTAAACAAAGACAGAGGGCAGGAGGAGAAACAATAATAAATGAATGGCCATTATTATTGCTAGTGGTCTGAGATCCCCTTTTCAGAACAGAAGTAATGCCAGAGAGGCTGCTCCCATTTTTTCCTTACTCTTCAGTATTGCACTAGATTTATTAACCACCCATTTCAAATATCAGTGCGGGAGGAGGGGGAGTAGCAGACACCAGGATTTCACCTACTGAATACAATTTGTTTTTAAATCCAGATGTCCTACTGCACTCATTCATTCACTAACCATTCCCAACCTTCTACCAATCACCTACTGTACTAGGTCAACACCTCTTCCCAATACAAAGTAAACTGGAGGAGAATCTAAAGTGATGAGCGTAACAGTGGAGAAATTTAACGTACAGTGGTCTCAACAGCTCCTTCGATCAGTTTACATCAGTTAAGCATCGCTCATTCCACTGGAAAAAAACAAAATAAAAACAAACAGCTTACCGTAGCATGTTGTAGAGGACTAACCAAAAAAAATCCCAACCTCGTCAGGAAATTTGAAGTAATGGCGAATAACTGAACTTGTCTTTCATGGGTAGAATCCAAATCCTGAAAAGGACAGTTGTCCCTAGACTCCACTCTTGTAGGCATAATTTTCCCCACCATAAAGACCTCAGTATAGACTTTCACTAACTGAATGAACTGTTCTTGAATTTTGTTTGCCTTCTTGTGGAGGACAGTCATCTATAGTCTTTAAAAGATCATGATTGAATAGTGTACTAAGTCTGTCTGACCTGCAACGGTATTAATTATCCTTCAATCTGAGAGATTTAGCTATGTGGTTTCCTGGTACACAGAACACTTAGGTCAAGACTTTTTTTTTTAAAAAAAGGGAGCCTAAAGTTAGGCTCCTAAATCCTTTTTTAGAACACATATATAAGTGGCCTGACGGAGCTTCCAGCAACTTCTATTGACGTCTTTGGGGTTGCTCACAGTGCTTTGCTGCACTAGGGTATTTGAGAATGGTCTCTCATCTCATCCTATTATTTTTGACGGCCTCACAGCTCTTGCCTTATACAAAAAAGTTTGTTGAGATACTGAAAAGATCCACATCATCCCTCAGTGAAAGAGCAAAAATGAGATTTTTAACATCTATCTTTAGAATAGGGTTAAAATCAATGATCTTGATGAATAGCAGTCTAGACATGTTCTCCCAAGACACTGTCATAGCATAAGGAACCCCTTTGGGGTTACTGAAGGACCACATTTTACAATCTAGTGTGCGGTGGCTTTCCCGCCTCTTCTCACTCTGCCTCATTCTTCTGTGTTACTTCCTTGTCTTCTTCTCTTTATATTCTTTGTTTCCCTCCTATTCCTCTTCCTTCTCAGTTTTTATTGCACACAGATCAATAAAATATTAGCTGTTTTACGTTGCACTCCAGTGGGTGATGCTCTCATTGTTAATTCGTCATTTTTAATTTAAATAATGATAAACCCTTTGGACCAAGCTGTAACTTTAAATGATTCCATTTCACATTTTCCACCCAATGTTATGCTTGCACATGGCAAGTGGAATCTTTGTATAGACTTTATGCAGTCTGCTGTTTCTATAAATTTGTATTGTGTTTTTCGTAACATCACCACCACAATCTTGGTGGGGAAACTGAGGTCTTTTGCAGAAACGGGCATCTCCAATTTACTCACTATAAAGTCCCTTGAAGCACTTGTGTTGACCAGAAGCTACCTCTTTAAGCATTTTGTAGATAACCAAGGACTTGTTTTTCCCATCAACATAAAAAGATACATTTTCTCAGGGAGTTTACATTATTTTGCTTTTATACTACAACACATTTATCTCACTACAGTAGTATGGGCCCAATTTCTACACTGTACGTAAGCACATGCCTAACTTTAAACTTATGAATAGTTTAATCGACTTAATAGAACTGCTCACATATTTTAAATATTTTGCTGAATTGAGGAGGTGATTTGCCAAGCTGGAATTTGGAGAGCATGTGAAGGCATCTGTATTCTATTGCATCTTTATTATACCTAAATAAAATAAGAGAAGGCAAAGCAAGAGACAAAATTCCAGGTTACTTTCAGATACAGAGAAACACCTTTAAACTTGTGTCCTTGTTACATTGTGCTCATATATCTTTCCTAGGCTTTGGGGTTTTTTTTAAAATCAAATTTGGTTTCTCATTGAGTTTGACTATTAGTACTGAGATGTTTTCCCTTTAGCTGGTGTTTATGTATTTAATAGATTTTTCTTAGGTGGGTACCATGGAATTTTCACAGCATGAGATCTATTGGATCTTGTTGGACTGTACTTTGTGTACAACTTACATTAAGTGGAAAACTTGATAGGCTTAAACATTTTTTAAAAATCTTGCTGGTTTTTGTACTTTTTTCTTTCACCTCTACTTCCTGTTGGGCTAAGAATGTTTTCCTCCATTTGCACAAAAGAACAAAGTTTAACATTAAAAAATTATTTGTACTGAGGAACATGTTTTTCCAAGTAAAGTCAATATCAGAAGGGCGCTTGTGGTCGATCATCATTCAAGTACAGTACTTTGTTGCCCTTTTACATCTTGAGTCTCAGAGTCCGAGCCATAGTTACACAAACACCTGTTTTTTGATATGGTGGGGGGGCGGGGAACCTCGCCCTAAAGCCAGACAGAGAAATTGATCTTTGAAAAACTGTACACCTAATAGAGAGAAGGCAGAGTGGTTTGTAATGTCACCCTTACTTATCTAGTGTTCACTTCTGTGCTAGTTGAACTAGAATACATATTCGGAAGCTTGTACTGTCATCTTATTCAGCCCTGGTCTACACTACGAGTTTAGGTCGAATTTATTAGCGTTATTTCGATTGATCCGTGCACCCGTCCACACGACGAAGCCCTTAACATCGACTTCTAGGGCTCTTAAAATCGATCTCGCCATTCCACCCCCAACGAGGGGATTAGCGCTTAAATCGATATTGCCGAATCGATGTAGGCTAGTGAGGACGCAATTCGACAGTATTGGCCTCCTGGATCTATCCCACAGTGCAACATTTGACCGCTCTGGACAGCAGTCTGAGCTCCAATGCTCCGCCCAGGTAGACAGGAAAAGCCCCGCGAACTTTTGAATTTCATTTCCTGTTTGGCCAGCGTGGTGAGCTGCAGGTGAGCGCAGATCTCATCAGCAGAGGTGACCATGATGGAGTCCCAGAACCGAAGACGAGCTCCAGCATGGACCGATGTTGAAGTACGCGATCTGATCGCTGTATGGGGAGACGAAACCGTGCTAGCAGAGCTACGGTCCAAAAGAAGAAACGCCAATACATATGCCAAAGTCTCCAAGGGCATGCAGGACAGAGGCTACAACAGGGACGCGCAACAGTGCCGCGTGAAAATTAAGGAGCTCAGGCAAGCCTACCAAAAAACCAGAGCTCAGGCAAGCCTACCAAAAAACCAGAGATGCAAACAAACGCTCTGGGTCAGAGCCCCAGACATGCCGCTTCTATGATGAGCTGCATTCCATTCTAGGAGGTGCAGCCATCACTGACCCACCCATGTGGTATGACTCCGTATGTGGATCATCAGAAACCACAGAGGAGCATGATGATGATAATGATGCTGAAAATAGTGCCCAGACACAGCAAGGAAGTGGAGAAGCCCTTTTCCCCGACAGCCAGGAACTCTTTGTCACCCTGGAGCCAGTACCCTACGAACCCACCCAAGCCGTGCTCGATGCAGGAGAAGGGACCTCTGGTGCCTCTGGTGAGTGTACCTCTGTTAATTAATACATGTTTTATAAGCAAGCGTGTTTAATGATCAATTCGCGGCCAGTACAGCTACAGCTACTGGAAAACTCTGTTAACATGTTCGGGGATGGAGCAGAAATCCTCCGGGGACATCTCCAGAAAGATCTCCTGGATGTACTCCCAAAGCCTGTGCAAAAGGTTTCTGGGGAGGGCAGCCTTATCCTGTGCTCCGTGGTAACACACTCTACCACGCCAGGCCAGTAGCACGTAGTCTGGAATCATTGCTTTGCAAAGCATGGCGGCGTATGGTCCCGGTGTTTGCTGGCATTCAAGCAACATCCGTTCTTTATCTGTCTGTGTTATCCTCAGAAGAGTGATATCATTCATGGTCACCTGGTTGAAATAGGGGAATTTTATTAAGGGGGTATTCAGAGGGGCTCCATCCCTGCTGGGCTGTTTGCCTGTGGCTGAATGGAAATCTTCCCCGCTGTGACCCACGCGGTGGGGGGAGGGGGAACAGCGAACATCTTGGATGTGTGTCTGTGTGTGTGTGGGGGTGTCGATTAGGTTCGCGCTGCACGTTAACCCGAAAACCGCCGCCCCTCCCTTTTCAATTGCCAACCAGTTTTAAATTGCCAGCCCAAAGGCTGTTTGTTATGGGAAATGAGGGGGTTGCTGTTTGAAAACATTCCCACCTGTTATGAAGGTTAAAGAAGCCTATAGACTGTGGCTTACCATGGCTGCCTGCAAGCCGAATTCTGTTGCCCGCCGGACCTGCTTGTGTGATCTCTCACACCAAACCGGCAGACCCTCAATATAACAGGCAAAGTGCAACCTTGGACCAAATGCATATGTGATATGTAATGTTTGGAGCATTGTTCTCTAATATGTGTCTTTTAAATTACTCCTCTCCCGTTTGTTTCCTCCCGCAGCTGCAAACGTTTCAACGCCACCCCTTTCATCACCGTCCCAGAGGCTAGCGAAGATTAGAAGTAAAAAAAAAAAAGGAATCGAGACGATATGTTCTCAGAACTCATGGAATCCTCCCACACTGAAGCTGCCCAGCAGAATGCGTGGAGGCAGACACTGTCGGAGTCCAGGAAGGCAGATTTTGATCGCGCGGACAGGTGGCGTGATGAAGAGAGTAGGTGGCGTCAGCGTGCAGAGAGAAGGCAGGATGCAATTCTGAGGCTACTGGAGGATCAAACGGAAATCCTCCGGCTTATGGCTGAGGAAAGGCGTAGGGTTCAGGAAAGGCCGCCTGAGCCCAGACCGCCACTACAGCCCCTGTGCAACCAACAGCCCTCCTTCCCGAGTCCCATAACCTCATCCCCGAGACGCCCAAGAACGCGTTTGGGCGGCCTCCGTGCACCCAACCACTCAAGTCAAGAGAACAGTCCAAGCAAGAAAGGGATGGCATTCAATAAGTTTTAAAGTGCTGTGTGTCCTTGTCCTTCCCTCATCCCCTCCTCCACCACCCATCCTGGTGCTTCCCTTCCTCCACCAGCTATCCCGGGAGACTGTGGCAGTTAGCCTCATAGTTCCCCCTCTTTGTTTTACGAATTAATAAAGAATGCATGATTTTTAAGCAACAATGACTTTATTTCCTCTGCGAGCGGTGATCGAGGGGGGGAGGGCAGGGCGATTTGGGTAAAGGGAAGTAGAGTGAATGAAGGGGCGGGGCTTTTCATTACAGGGGAAAAACAGAACTTTCACACAGCATCCTGGCCATTCATGAAACTGGTTTTCAAAGCTTCCCTGATGCGCAACGCACCCTGCTGTACTCTTGTAATAGCCCTGGTGTCTGGCTGCGCATAACCAGTGGCCAGGCGATTTGCCTCAACCTCCCACCCCGCCATAAACGTCTCCCCCTTACTCTCACAGATATTGTGGAGCGCACAGCAAGCAGTAATAATAATGGGAATATTGTTTTCGCTGAGATCTAACCTAGTCAATAAACTTCGCCAGCGAGCTTTTAAACGACCAAATGCACATTCCACCACCATTCTGCACTTGCTCAGCCTATAGTTGAAAAGGTCCTGACTACTGTCCAGGCTACCTGTGTATGGCTTCATGAGCCATGGCATTAAGGGGTAGGCTGGGTCCCCAAGGAAAACTATAGGCATCTCAACATCCCCAACGGTTATTTTCTGGTCTGGGAAGAAAGTCCCTTGCTGCAGCAGCCAAAACAGACCAGAGTTCCTGAAGATGCGAGCGTCATGTACCTTTCCCGGCCATCCCACGTTGATGTTGGTGAAACGTCCCTTGTGATCCACCAGTGCTTGCAGCACTATTGAAAAGTAACCCTTTCGGTTTATGTACTCGCTGGCTTGGTGGTCCGGTGCCAAGATAGGGATATGGGTTCCGTCTATCGCCCCACCGCAGTTCGGGAACCCCATTGCTGCAAAGCCATCCAGTATGAGCTGCACATTTCCCAGACTCACAACCCTTGGTACCAGCAGCTTGGTGATCGCCCTGGCTACTTCCATCACAACAGCCCCCACTGTAGATTTTCCCACTCCGAATTGATTCGCGACTGACCGGTAGCTGTCTGGCGTTGCAAGCTTCCACAGGGCTATCGCCAGTCGCTTCTGTACTGTGAGGGCTGCTCTCATCTTGGTGTTCTGGCGCTTCAGGGCAGGGGAAAGCAACTCACAAAGTTCCATGAAAGTGCCCTTACGCATGCGAAAGTTTCGCAGCCACTGGGATTCATCCCAGACCTGCAGCACTATGTGGTCCCACCAGTCTGTGCTTGTTTCCCGGGCCCAGAATCGGCGTTCCACTGTATCAACAAGCCCCATTAACACCATGATGTCCACCTTGCGGGGGGGCCTTTTTTGAGAGAGGTCTGTGTCCATGTCCTCATCACTGTCCTCAGGGCGCTGCTGTCGCCTCCTCGCCTGCTGTAGCTGTAGCAGCTCCTGGTTCTCGTTCTCCATATACTCCTGGACAATGCGCGTGGTGTTCATAACGGCGAGAACAGCCGCGGTGATCTGATCGTGCTCCATGCTTTCCCTGGTATGCTGTTTGCAGGACAGCAGAGTGGCAGCAGAAGCAGCGGGTGGATAACAATGGAGTCAGCAATATGGCGCCCATATGAAAAAAGGCACGAAAGGATTTTTTGCTCCCCCCTCAGTTGCTTTCACGGAGGGAGGGGGGAGCAAGGGTTAGGCTCATTTCCTTCTAGCTGCAGATGGTACAATATGCGGTGAGCAAGGGTTAGGCGCCTTCCCTTCTAGCAGCAGATGGTACAATATGCTTGATATCCATCATCATCTCCTGGCCCCCTCAAGGATTGAACTCGCAACCCCGGGTTTAGCGGGCCAACGCTCAGACCACTGAGCTATCCCTCCGCCCGTGTTCCAGGCAGTACTGAATCTCCCTTAAACAAAACGTAAAAAAGAGAATGACCAGAGTCACTCTGGTCACTCCCATTTATGTCCAAGCGCCCCCGGCCAGCCACACCATAGGCCGCCGGCCAGGAGCACACGAATACCAATCATATTGTACAATCTGCTGCGAGAAGGAAAGGAGCTTCTGCTGTGTGGTCCCGCGACCACGACCATTTATGGCATATTGCACCATCTGCAGCTAGAAGGCAAGGAGCTTCTGCTGTGTAGTCCCGCGACTACCAGCCTCAGGCGGAATGGCCCCCTCAAGGATTGAACTCGCAACCCCGGGTTTAGCGGGCCAACGCTCAGAACGCTGAGCTATCCCTCTGCCCGTATTATAGTGTGACTGAATCCCCACTAGACCTAATGTCCAGGCGTACGCTGGAGATGTACGGTAATTGTGAGCTGAGCAGGCTTCCGTAGCAAACACGGAAACCCCGGAAAAAAGGCGTGAAAAATATTGCTTTCACGGAGGGAGGGATGACATGTACCCAGAACCACCAGCGACAATGTTTTCTGCCCCATCAGGCTTTGGGATCGCAACCCAGAATCCCAATGGGCGGCGGAGACTGCGGGAACTGTGGGATAGCTACCCGCAATGCAATGCTCCGAAAGTCGATGCTAGCCCCGCTACTGTGGACACAGTCAATCGACCTCATGGTCTTAACGCTTGTGTGTGGGGACACACACAATCGATTCCATAAATTCGGGTTTTAAAATATCGACTTCTATAAATTCGACCTAATTCTGTAGTATAGACGTACCCGAAGTTAACATTTTTCCACACCTGCAAGAAACATTTACTTAGTCATAGTCACTGACGTTTGTAATGCAAAAGAGGGAGTCTTAAAATATCAGTTGTTTTCCAACATTCAAGTTTGTCCGATTAGATAATGAATTTAGTGAAACTTAATTTTTAGTCAGAAGTGAAGTGCATATGGCCATATTCTCAGTTGGTGTAAATCAGCATATCTCCATTAAATTCTATGAAGCTATGCTGATATGCACCAGGTAAAGATCGAGTCCATAATTTCTGAAAGTAAATCCATTTTTCTATTTTGTTAACTGAAAAGCTTTGCTACTTCCTAGTAGGTTCATGCTTAGACTGTCTGTCATTTAAATGAATGAGACTCAGCAGCTAGTCTAATGGTTTGTGATAGGACAGGTTTTCAAGATAAGAATGTGCATCAAATTTGTATATTTTCAACTTAATGATAAGCCTAAATATCAATATCATCAATAGGTAACTGATATGTTTGCATTTTTTCTGAAATCACAGTTTGCATGTTGCATTTGGCAAAGTAAAACTTAGGGGAAAGCCTTCTCTGGGCTGGTCTCAACTCTGATGCCATTTTCCCCTCTATATGGAGCCCCTGTAGACTAGAGAGATTTTTGGTTGCCTTTTATTTTAATTTAGTTCCTTTTTAGCTTTCTTACAGAATATGGAAAGACATACCCTTCTAGTACTATAAATTTACAACTTGGTGAGACGAAGATTGTATTCTTTGTTTTTGTTACTCATTCAGATACTGTTGTTCATTTTTTATTACATTTGCTTGATCTTGAAAATTTTTACACATTTCCACTTATTTGAACACCTCTTCCCTAAGCCCCCACGTTTAATGTCCAGAATGCCATCTTCAGAAACCTTTGTCCATTGATAATTGTCCAGTAACCTGGTTACCTTAACTTTTATTTTACATGCTATGTGCAATTGTCAGTGACATTGTTGAAATAATGGTGACTGCCATCTCTCTCGGTTACTCCCGTTAGTTTAACAGTGTACAGTGTGGAAGCAAATAAAAGATTTTTAACAAAGCAAAAAATCAGTTTTTATTTAAATCAGGATTTACTAAAGTTAAGTACATTCTTTTTAAAAATAAATCTGTTTAAAATTAAATTGCTAATTATGATTGTTAAAGCCTAAACTGCACTATCTACTAAAATTTAAATTAAAAAATATTGCTACATCAATGAGTCCTTCTTAACTTTTAATGAGTCAAAGGTTTCTGCAGGGGGGGGGAAATCTTTATCTTTTAAGATCAGATCAAGCTTTATATTATGTCATAATGTCATGTACCACTTTCGTAAGTATCTATATTATTTTCAGACTTAACAGTGGAATGATTGCTGGTATTTACATTTTTCCAAATGTAAGTACTTTCTCAGTTTCTGTTGTGCAGAAAAGCTTTTGCTTTAATTACCTTTGGTTTTGATATTTTTTTCTTTATTTGGACTAATTCATTTAAAGTTGAGAAACAGATTGAAAGCTGAAAAAGCAGAAAAGCTTGTTTTCCACTTCCAATATATGAATAAAAACTGAGTGGGAGAGGTTGAGATCTACTGTTTCTAAAGTCTTGAACATGGAGCCAGATTTTCAAACCTATTTAGGCACCTGTAGATGAAATAGGTGCCTACAGGGATTTCCAGAAGCGCCTAAGCAAGTTAGATACCTAACTCACATTGATTTCAGTTCTCAAAGTTTAAATTAATTCCCAAAGTTTCCATTTTCTTCAGTGAGTATTGGAATAAGTCCTAAGTGCCTAATTCTGCCTTTGAATACATTCAGTGACTTAAGGCGGAGATCTATATGGATGTTGGTGGACAGAATTTGATGGGTTTTTATTCACTTTCTCTAACCTCTGCATTAGTATATCTGATTTAATTTACAGAATCTATTGTATTGTGCTTGGTTTCCTACATGGAAAAAATATGAAAGTCCATATGTGACTATTTCCTTAAACTTGGATTTTGTTTTACCTTGGAAATATTTGTTCTCAGAATTCATTGTGATGTTAGGATGACAAATGAACTCTTCAGAGCACTTACTTTTGAAACATTACAAACCTGGCAAATAACAATAGTACATTTATAATTGAAATTTTTCTTATTGTATAGACACTTTGGAGACACAAAGCTCAGAATTGAAGAGTTGAAGATGTATTTTCTCTACATTAGTAACACTAGACTTATTCAGGCCTTCATTTCAATTGTTGAAAGCTATTAGAAAATAGTCCTTGTAACCCTATTTTAACTTTTATAGCTTCCTTTTTTTGTATCTTAGCAAAATACAGTGTTTTCTTATCTGTAAAGATTAAATATGCCCATTTTACCTATGTGATATTTATATATGGATAGGAAATACAAGTCAGTATCCAGATTTGTTGACCCTTGAGATCTAATATTGACCTCGGCGAGTATTAACTACTCAGATCGATAAATGCTGTTATTGACCTCAAAGAAAAGTCAATATCTGCTTGTTAATTTGCAAACTATGACTGCAAGAAAATGTTACACATTTTGTTCTTCATTATCACCCTATTTATTTCTGTTTTTTTTAACGTCTTCAGTATTTTTACCTAGAGATCATCATGTCAAAACATTTCATTCCCAGTTGTTAGAAGGTTGAGGAGACAGGCATTGTACATTATGGAATAATTGATGAGTAGTACATGTTATTTCCTGTATCTCATAAAAATAATATCCGGAAGAGCTGTATATCATCTGTGCTGTTTTTCTCTTTGGGCAGTCCATTCACTTCATTTCATTTTCTGTGATGCACTTCATCAAAACATTGCACAAAAGAATTATATTTTAGTTGCCAAAAAAATATTTCTGCATGAATATATGAGGGATGAAAGAGTGACTACTGGAAATAAGGAGACTGGAAATTATTACTATAAAAAGTAGTAATTAATGTACAGTAGATTTGATCTATTTGCATAGGTATGACAGGTTTCCAGGCTGCCGGTTGGAAAATAACAAGATGACTATAAAAAGTATTATTAAATGACAAAATATTGGTAGAGAGTTGGTATTTTGTATCATAGCTGTTTTAGTATATGAACATTGAAGTGTCAGGTTTTACATAGCTTGAAATGTCTGAAAAATGCCTATTGCTGAAATTCAAATGTCATAACTCTACTTCTGTACATATATCACTTTGATATTTAAACTTAAAAACCTCATAAATGATTTAATATTACTTTGGCCTTGTTATGATCTAACTGCCAAAAGAGGCAAGGAGGCTGATTTTTTTTTTTCTTTCTGGTCACACAAGACAAAGTATAAATCTGTCAGCCTTTTGCAGTCATTAATTCTGTCTGATACATGCGTGATGGTCTTGGCGAATTGAATGTTGTGTTTAAGAAACTTTCTCCTATTAAATGACAATGTAAAAAATATTGAATTGCAAAAATAAAGTTATAGTTTACTTGTTATAATAAATGTAGTAGCTGCATAAATGTAAATGCTGCTGATTTTATAATATTAAAACTTTGCCTCTCTCATCTCAGGAACTCAAAGCACTTTACAAACATTCATTAGTGTACATCACACCCCTGTGAGGTAAGGTTGGTACTATCATAGGCGCTGACTCCGTGGGTGTGTCAGGGCTGGAGCACCCATGGGGAAAAATTAGTGGGTGCTCTGCACCCACAGGCAGCCAAGCTCCCCTCCCCCCCGTCCCACCTCCTCTTCCCCTCTGAGCATGCCACATCCCTGCTCCTCCACATACCTCCCAGCGTTTCCCTCCTTGGTGGCGTTAGCAAGCTCCGGGAGGGGGGAAGGAGCGGGAACATGGCACGCTAAGGGGAGGAGGTGGGGCCGTGGCGGAGATTTGGGGACGGAGTTGGAATGGGGGCGGGGAAGGGGCAGGGCCTTATGGAAGGGATGGAGTGGGGGCAGGGCCGGGGGCAGAGTGGAGGTGGAGCACCCACGGAAAAGAGAGGAAGTGAGCACCTACCTCTGGGTACTATTATATTTTCTTTATAGATAGGGAGACTCCGACATACAGAAGTTAAGGGCCAGACTGAGGCAAATCAGATCAATCTCTGTGGTGTAGAAACATGATTCTCTGGTGTATCTGGAAAAGTGTGTGTGCCGCTCCAGCAGTATTGTCTCCCTTACTGCATAGAACAAACCTCCATGGATGGAAAGGGGCAGGACTGATGGGCACTCGCTCTCCACAACATCATCCCCTTCCCCGCCCCAAAAATCCACAGGGATTCCCCAAGTAATAGAAAGCATTACTTCACTCACTTTCCTCTTCTGTACTGCTTTGAAGCCTCCACATCCTTATGAGGGGTGACAGTGAGGGGACCAGTCCATTGGGAAGTCTGTGGTATGTATTTTCTACTGCTATTGTGTTCCTAGAGAGGCCAAAGTTGGGGAAGAGGGTGATGCACAAAGCTGGGCTTTTGCGCTGATGACAATAATATGGAGATTCACATCAATCTGGGAAAATTAGCGCTAAACCACCTTCCTGTCCTGTAACAGCAGTAAACTCAGTATAGGAAACTGTCCAAGTTCACACAACCACTCCGTGGCAGAGCTGAACCCAGGGCCCAGAGTCTCACCTTCACCTTGCTTTTGCTGATCATAAGGGACCCCTTTATGGTTCCTTGATTCTGGGGCCAATTGTATGCCAACCCGAGCAATTTATGGGGCAGTTTTCGAGTTGGGAATTTCCTATAATACATTGTGCTCCAGCTGTGCCCTCAACTTAACCCCTGTTTTGGGGTTGCGAGGAACAGTGTAGGTGCCAGCTCACAATAGAGCCTCAGAAATCATAATATCCAGTCCCCTGTTCTGACCCCCTTCATTTGTAGTTACAGTCGCTGATCGGTCCATCAGCCCTCATGGAGAGAGCGCCGATCACATGTCAGATGTGGTGTTCTAGCCAGTCCTCCAACTACCCGCTGGCCAAGCTGTCAGTAGCACCGGACACCCGATTGACATAGCGCACAGCAGCCTAGAACTCCTGAGCGATCCGCCAACCGCAGCCTCCCAAGCAGCTGGGATTACAGGCGCGCGCCACCACACCAGGCCTCATTTGTAGTATATATTGTAATATAGTTTAGCTTTCCAGTATATGTAACTGGCAGCAAAGCTACTGATTTCCATAACTGAAACTGCTTAGGTAGTCACACTAATTGTCAGTGTGACATAAACCAGTAATGGTATGGGATGAGACACCATGCTTAGGCACATCGTGAATTACTTGTACTCTCCAGAATTTGCATTATTAATGGCATTTACCCCTGACTTTCTATTTCGGAAAAAAGGCACTCCGCAATTAAAATATTAAATATTTGAATACTATCAAATGAATTTGTTTTAGGTTTACTAAACTAGAAATATGCAGCACCATTAAGGTCATAATTTATAATGTGTACCTTTAGTACTTTTTCATTTTTCTGTATTAGGAGATTAGGGAAAAGTAAGCTTGTAAATTAAGTTTTATTGCAAAATTATCTTCAGATGTACAGCAGTGAAGATGATATTGCGTGATAACACTAGAGTGGATTTTGTATAAAGCAATTATAGCTTGAAAACCACAATCTGAATGAAAATATTGCTCAAGGTTTTCTGTAATCTAGTATTTAATACAGAAACCTTCTTTTGGAAAGTGCTTAAATTACCTCTATTTATCAGAAGACAGCATACCTAAAGTGTTAATGCATATTATTGACTGAAAAATGCTTTACTGAAACCTAGTTTCAGTGATCATCCTGTAACAAGTCTGAAAGATACATATAAGCATACAGGTTTTTCCCCCCTTAGGTGTATTCTGTACTTAGACTACTGCCATGGTTTTCAAAAGGTATTGCTTTATGTTTATTCGATCACTGGAGTTTGTAATTTGCAGATTGTTTTAGGTAAGTGAATTTGGGTGCTATGAAATTTTTGCATTCATAGAAACAGAGATACTCCGGGGGAGAGGGGGGTGCAGGGGAACATGCTTCTTACCCATTATAAAGAAATAACCTATATAGAAGTGCATATTTTCTTTACAGATACCTTTTCAACTCCTGAACTGTAATTGGATTTAATATAATATTTTACTTTAATAACTTCACAAAAGAGTTGCTTAATTCTGCCCCTAGTGCTTGGAATTTACAGAGATGCACTAACTGTGCATATATCACTTATCCCTATCTGTGACCTTTGTCCCAACTAGTATATGTTCAGGAGTCTCTAAATCAGTGTCAGAAACATTTTTCCAACTGAAATGATCAAATGAAGTCTATAATTAGTGTGCAAGACTGGACTTCTTTATATGTGGTGTAAGGTATTTTGCATATATCTGCCATTAGTGCTAATAGGAGGGGCTTGTATTAAACTCCTCCCCAAGTGTCTGTGGAAGAATATATCCCTAAATGTTTCATTGATTAAACCTTTAGAGAAATGTCTGTGTAAAGCAGTCACTTTGAAATAGACAGAATAGTATGTTAAGAAGAGTCAGTTTATTAATCAGAAATGAGTAATTTATTCTCACAGTTTCATTTTTGATAAATAGTACATGGATGTGGTCTCAACTAAATCTCCAGTGATGCCGTCGTCAATCAAGACAATTGAGTCAAGTGGTTACATGTTTCCATCTTTTCAGATTGATCAAATTGAAATAGCCCATTAGGAATTGATTTAAACCAGTTTAGATAAGCAGCATCTTAGTCCTGGTCCTTGAGGCTTTGGCTACTAAAAGTTCACTCAGAGCTGGGCATATACCAGCTCCACAAGCCATCAACTTTATTAGTGTGGAGATAAGCTGATTAGATCTTGTCAATCAAAGGTGCCAATATCTCAATTGAGAGAGTCTCTCTCCCTCCCCCCCCTTTTAAAAATCATTGAAGCAGGCAACAAAGAGAGAGATGTGTGGTATGCATCCCCATGGTTGTCACCATGCAGGGTGCAAGGGTCCTGTGATGATGTGATGACTATATTAAAGACTACATCAATTTGTTTTAAAGTGTTTTGATTTTTTATGGTGGCATTAAGAGAGAGAACATTGTGGTTGCAGCTTTACTAGAAAGCAAAGAGTTCTAGAAGGAAAAAAAAATTTTCTTTGAAGCCTACCGGGGCTTTGAGTCTTGCTGTGCCAATGGGCGATCAAGTGCTCCCATAACTGGCATACACTGATCCACCACCAGCTTAGGTACTATTCTTCTATCAAAATTATTCATTTATATAAAAGGAAAAGATGCATGAATTTTTAATCTTTGCAGAAGTAATTTTAAATATTAGTCTAATGTAGCCTTTTAACCTGTTATATGATGAAGATTTGGTTGGGCAAACAATGAGCCCTGTATACAGATGATGATCTGGGAAATTTATAATGGAAGATAAGGTCAGTTTTGAATAGTATACAGTGAACGTCCAGAAATGAATCTATGCACTTATTTAATAAATATATACAGATATTTGTATCTCATCTTTCTAGAGAGCTAAGCTAGATAAATGGAACATCAACTATAAAAATATAATACTGCAGTGTTTCAGCTTTAGGTTTCATCATATAGTTGGTAAAAGATGGTATAGAGGAATAACTGGGCTTTTGTTCTTCACATCTGAAGTTTGCTCACACTATGCCTCCCTCATACTTCAAATGCAAACAACAGAAGCCCATCCTTTTCTTCCATCACCCTACACTCACCACCCAATGAAGGCTGGGGCTGCAGTGCTACAGAACTACATTGCCACAGTGGATTATCTCTTTATCAGCTATTCTTCACTCCACTGTATCAATTTTCCACTAACCAATCAGACACTCGTATTAGAAAAGACTGTTTGACTATTTCTTCTAGATAAATATATTTATAGCTACATAGAAGCATCTTCTCTGCTGCACGTCATAGGGACAAAAGGGAACTACGTTCTCCTTGCAGGGGGTTTGAAGTGTGTCCCTTCCGGTGAACACTGCTATTTGGGGGTACCCCAGGAAGCATTCTAGCATTCTGTGGGAGGGACTCTGAAGATCTTAATTATCCAGTTTGGTGCAGTTATTCACTTTGGATATACCTCCATTTTATGTTGCAAGCTGAAACACTATATTTGCATAGTAGTGAAAGATCCTCTGCTCTAATCTCACTCCCAATCCTATCTAGTCATTGTCTCAGGGTCCCATTATCAGTACACGTACTCGGAGGAGACTGGTGGCTAAATTTAGCAGAAACAAAATAACGTGGCAGTAAGCTGTAGGTTTTTTTAGATGGAGAGTTGAGAGCAGCTTTTAAAAACAAAATTTTTATAATGAAGCTCTCTTTGGGGGGTGGGGCGCAGGGTAAAATGGTGCTATGTCTTATTTATTTGTTGATTGGAAGCCCCTAAGTGTTTACCATTTGCTGACCTGTTTTTTTTTCCTTCTCTACTATGCTGTGACGTATGTGCATCTTGCAGTTAGAATCAATTAGAAATGAATGTGTGTTAAGGAATTGTTATTGAAGTTATAGCAGACCACTAATCAAATGGCACATATTCTTAAGCTACTTTGCATATTAAAATCACTAACTCATTGTTGAAAATCTTCTGGTTTTGGTGGCTAAGAAGAAACTTTCTCAGAGTTTTAGTTTTGCCTTTTACTGATCTGCATTACCTTCATTAACTATATTGTTAATAGACCTTTTTTTTGTTTCTAAGGTGAAAATCTTTGTAACCTCTGCCATTTACTTTGTACCAAGGCTACTGGTTGCACTGAATGATTGTGAGGCAACAGCATTAAGAACTGTGGTGGTTATAATCAATCGTAATCTAGTATTTTAAGATAAACTGGCTAGCATTATCATGACTCAAATACATAATTTGAAAGTCACTAAACATATGATGCATGTCTTTTGAAATTATACATAGTGTGCACTGTAATAAGGACAGTATATGGGAAGGAACTAAGTTTTGTATCCACTATGAAGAGATTGTTAACATTTTTATCCATTCTTTCAATCAAATAGCAAATGAAGGGTTTGACAATCTTCTTTGGTGATTGAGTTTTTTGCAGTTTTAGGCTGTTACTATAGCGTGCTCTTTGTGCTTGAATTCTCAGTTTAAAGTGTAAATATAGAGTACAGAAAATGTTATATACAGAAAGATAATATAGTTGAATAATTAGTTTTAAAAAATTCTTAAACGTTTTTGTTCCAGTGCTGTGGCCATTACTGAAATAGCTATTTTAAGTTTGTAGCACATGTATACTGGAGCTGGGAATGACTCTGCCTAATTTGAACTGTGTATGTTCCCAGAAACCATTATATACTGCTCCTAAACACCTTTCCAGTGTTACAGATCACTAACCGAATGATTTGTATACTAGGGAACTCTCACAGTGGAAATGTAATTTTTCACTTGTGGTGTCTTAAAGGTACAATCCCTTAAATTACTTTTAAGAGTGTACCATGTTGAATGGAGCTGTGTGGGGATTACATAATGATTACTAAGGCTCAGTTGAAGATGAATGTTTCATAGAAGAAAAAACCACCAGCTTTTGTTTTTCTTTCTTAGGTAAACAAGAAATCTTTTAAGCTTATTGCATCATTATTGACTACTTGAAAATATCTTAATGAATTCATTCTTTCCCAGTCACATTTGGTTCTCATTTCTTGAGGAAGATGACTTTTGTCTCACTGCTTTTATCACTGAATGCTTTGCAGTCAGTTAGCTAACTCATTTTAAGAAAACTTTTTAAAGTACCAGAATCAAAAATAAAGAATTAAAATGTTCAGCGCACTCTGTTTTTTTAAAAAGTCCTCCAAGCCAAGTCATCATAATAATATTCACTGGCTATGAATACACTGATTAGTATACAGAAGTACACTGTATGTGACACTAGAGGCCAGGTTAAAGGTATCCTCTGTGAACGATCAAAACACAGAAGCAAAGATGTTTTAGTATTAAAAAAAAATCAATATTTGTTTTATGTTCTTCCTTGGAGCATTAGTACATCTCAAGCATTAGAGGGCCACAAGCATCTATTTTTCCCTGTTTACCCTGCAGCTTATCAGTTTTCTAAGCAAGGGAAAAATATAAGTGCACACTGGAAAGTAAACTTAGTATTGCCTAAGCTTCTTTTCATAAGCCTCTTGTTTTTAACAAGCTTGCCAGAAAATGTAACTTTAAAAAACAACAACACATTTTTAATTTTTGTGAATATTATCAATGTTGTGAAGGGTACTACAGCTCTTCTGCTTTTGTAACAACATTCAAATGCCTTTTTGATCTCTGATTTTATCTTTCCAATCTCATGTTTTGGGGATTCTTATATACTCATTAATATGAACTGAAACCCAATCACTTTAAGGGAGGGGGTGGGAGTCGGCGGGAGGGAGCATTTTTCTTAAATAAAGAGAGAGAGAGAGAGAATCTTTTCCTATTTCTTCCCTGAGGCTGAACTGTTTATCACTCCATCCTCATTCGATAGAAGTGAATTTTATAATAATTTTTTTCCTAATCGGGCTCTGTCAGTGAGGTGTCTTATCGTGGGGAGGAAAATGACACCGATCCTATCGAAAAACAGAGACGATGTCACTGTGTCCCCAATCACAGCTACTCAGCTTCCATATCTACCTTCTCCACAAACACCAAGCACTGCTTTTTTCATAAGAACATCAAAACCCCGCAAAGTCATTAAAATTGCACCCGCGTAGAGTTGCAGGGATCAGCCGCACTAGCGCAAAATGGGATGTGGGAAAACAGACTCTCTAAATGTGCTAATTCCATTGTCACGTGTTTACGGCTTAATTTTAATCAGTTAAAAAAGCCACACATTGCAATAAATTGGCATTATCTTCTGTGACACCAGAGGACACAGTTGGTTCAAGGATTTAGAGGGTCGCTGGCAACAGTATATAGTGTTACAGACAAAGTATTTTTACGCTTGAACTATGGTAACTAAGGTGCAATCCCCAGTTAAGACTGCAAACAAAGACTATAACCCGCACAGTACTAAGTTCAACATGCAGACCACCTTCAGCTTTGAGACAGTTTAGAATGTTAAACTGAATATCACTTGAAAACATTTTCTAATGTAATGGTTAAAGGTAATTCACTTGCCAATATTTTAGCATAAACAGGATCAACATAGTTGTTCTCCTATGAATACGCTCATATAATGTAAAGATCTATTCCAAAAATCCTATTGCTGTATACGCGTTCCGTTTCCAAAGTGAATTTGATTGTTTAGATTGTGTTATTGGATTTGTGTATCTAAAATTTTACATTGCAATTTCTATTCCTCTATTCAAGGAAATGTAGGTAAACTAGAGCCAACAGTACTCAAAATGTGATGATGTCTTCTAATGCTGATACTTATAGTGAAAGGTATATAGGAAGTTTAAATTTTCTAATTAGATGGTATCACAGGTCACATGAGATTTGTATATGGTACTCTTTTCTGGTTCCCCATCCCCTTTTCTCTCTCTCCCTCTTCCCCCGCCCCCTTTGGGCTTGTTCATTCTACTTAGTCACTTGAATATGGCTGATTAAAATGATGATTATATATAATGTGGGAATTATTTTCTCTGGAGCAATGTGAGCTAACTAATACGTACGTCTTGATATTCTCTATAAAAACCATATATATAAAAAAGAAGGTTGTCTAAATGTTTTTCATAGATTAATCACACATTAGAATGTATGAGACCAATGCAGTTATAAAACAAGCAAACAAAAAGCAACTGAAGGAGCAGTCGGACTATGAATTTAACTTTTACACTAACATCCTGACAGGCCTGTTTGTACAGTATCTGTAGCAGAACAAAAATGTCTATTTGAAAAACGTTAGAGAGCACTGCTAAATAAATATACAAAGCCATTACTGCAAAAATATGGGTGCATTTACTATAGGATGCAATATATCTGTCTGCAGTTTCCACCATTGATATTTTGGCTTGGCAAGTTTTGTGCCAAGCATATAGCGTATAATTTCCAGACATTGTAAACCATATAAGCTTTTCAAAAATAAACATAAAAATGGCTAAAGAAAATACTAAAAACAATCCATAATAAACTGTTTTGCATAATAAAATAATGACAGACTATCTGCACTTCTTTGCACATAAAGGAATCCGTTCATTTTGATTATTTCGAAGTTCTTATAGTATGAAGTTGCATAACTTTTTTAAATTGTTTGTTGATATTAAGCAAAAGTTATACTAACAAAGAGAAAACACAGGCTCCTTAAATAGAAAAGCAAAAAATACTAATTTTTTTACAAAGCAATCTCTAATTGACCTTTAACATTTTACATACACAAAAAGTGATATCCTCAAACATATTAATAATATCATCTTCTGAACTAAAACAGTTAAACCTTTTTAGTGATTGAAATTTTCTTATTGATTTGGATTTATAACATGATGCAGGGTTACGTGTTTAAACAGCTTGAATAGATTTGCAGGGTCATTTTATTGGAATAATGGGGGAGGCAGGATTGAGTGCAAATTTAAAACACTTCTCTCTTCTGTGTTTGGATTAGCAGCTAGCTCTGCATGACAAAAAAGGCTTCTTTATGTCAGTTTACTTGGCTTCATAAAGGCTATTATTACTTTGTTTCATAAAACAAAATATAGAAAGTTATAAAGCTTTAGTTGAGAATATCTTCACTATATTATTTTTATTGATGTGTGTTCATATCACTATGGGAAGAAAAATATATTATATTTTCAAAAGTATTATACCATAGTTCTATATTTCAAGATTTGTCAAATTAGCTACCATAGAGAACAATTGCTTTTAGCAAATTTATTATTTTGCTTATAAATATTCCTAACTAAGGCACCTAAGGTTGTTGAACTCGCTTGTGGTTAAACCAGGTTATAGCAAGGTTTGGGGCATCCACTTTTGCTAAACTAACTGTAATTAATCAGGTTTTAAAATTGCATGCATTATAATTATAGCCTGTTTTTTAGAGACTTGAGCTGAAGCATGTTTTAAAGTCTTGTAACACAGTTTTGCACAGTCCATGCTTGACAGACCCCCCCTGTTATAACTCACTTTAAGACTTTATACTTTGTCGAATATGGGTAATGAAAGCAAAAAGGGGAAATATAATTAAAGATACTGCCTTTCTGTGAAGACAAACACAAAAATGGGGAAAAGTAGCATTGCAGGAGAGAATACCCAATATAAATTTTAAATGTGGAGAGCTAAAAACTGCACAAGTATATGAAAACTCCTACATACTTACATTCTGTAGCATGTCCTTAATAAAAAGAAAAGGAGGTGGGGGAGGAGGAAGAAAGCCATTGTTTCAGACCCAGCTTCACAAAATGATATCAACATAAACAATGCTTATGTATTAAATTCTGTGTAGAGTTGCTTTGCTTTTATTTTTATTGTTATAGATAACTTCATAAATCTGCATATACGTGCACACATTGATATAGTAAGATGTAAAATAGGCTTTCATTTATATAGCTGATCACTTTTTTCAAATCCTTTAGTATGTTTAACTTTCTAGTTGCAACATACAGAGCACTGTCATTTGTAGAACTGCAAATTTTGGTGTGTTATACTTTTCTACACATAGGCTGCGCCATTGAGCCACCATCAAATAAAACTGTTTTCTTATTTGATATTGTGTAATGGGTGGAACTGAAGATGTACTTAAGAGAACTGGATATCAGCATTTTTTTGTGTTTGTTACCATAATGGAATTTGGGGGGAATGCAGCATGTTTTTAAGTACCTAATTGTAACTTTAGTCAGTGTCTCTTATAAGTTTGACCCTATTAAGGTTTTTTGTAGCTGTAAATATGCTTTAGTTACTTTTTAATACACTGCTTATACCACTGTTGTTTGTTCTTTTGAAATGTATATCAATTTCCTATTAAACATTAATCCATATACCAAGGATATTAATAATAAATTTACAGAAAAAGTATCTGGTTGCATTGGACTAGGAGTTCTGAATACAGTGTTAATCACATAAAAAGTAATTTAAAGGTGTTTATGCTGAACAGGATTTAAACTTGATTTATTTTAAAAGGTATCTGTAGCTATATTTAAAGTATGTTTCAAAAGGTGTCAAGATAGTTTATATATGTATATATGGTTTTAATATATGTATGGTTTTAATTTAGGTATTGAATTTTACCCATACAGTAACTGTAAGATCAACCAATTAACCTCTATATCTGTGAAAGGGATTTGAGAAGTCAAAGTGAATATTATTACTGTTCATCTAATGAAAGATGTAAAATGTTCTATAATTCTAGGCAAAAACTTATTCTGTTCTTAATTTGTACTACACATTAGTACTGTATTTGCATAAACACTAGCTACTTTGGGCGGGTGCCTGTGAATAGTGTGTTCTATATTTTGCATTTTCTGGATTTCGATGCCTTAAATATTTGATATTTTCAATTTTTGGCAGTACATGTCAAATATAAGCACACGTATAAAATTGTAAATCACTTAGTGAAGACATTAGAAAAAGAATGAATTACCTGCTTTAATAGAATTATTATTGCTTCTGTTGATAAAAGATTAGTGTGAGGAACTTTACCAGTGTACCAGTATGCTAAACGGGTAAAGCCTCTGTTTATTTTTGTTTTGTAAACCTCTCTTTAGGAACCTCTGTGTTTTCTTTTTAGGTATGCATATACTTTTCCTATTTTTAAATGTTTTCAGATATTGTGTATATATCCAGACATGCAAATATTTATATGTATTTATATCAATCTTCCAAAAACAGATTTTTTTGAGGGGGAGATGTAGTGTTTTTAAAATGATCACTACTTGCACATTTGAAATCTTTCTGCCTTGCATCATTGTGGCTGACTTTTCTTTCTTGCCTTTGTTCAGCATCCAGATTTATTAAAATATAAACCCCATTTGGACCTGATAAAAATCACTTCTGTGTAGCAATATACATCTATAAACAGTCATTTTCAAACATTTTTATATTAATTTCACGTCCTAATAATATAATTTAATTTTATCTAATATGATTCTAGCCAGGTATTATTTTACCATTTTTATAAGTTCATATATAGTGAAGTTGTAGTTTTTCATTACCCAGGCATAATACGTTATTCTGAAAATGTACTGTCACTTAAACATGTATGAACTTAACTTAGTTAGGAAACATATGTCTGTGATCACCAAAAAGACATAGTAGAACTTACAGTATAAGTAGTAACAGACAGAATCATTAGGTTGAAGTGTATTTACCTTCTAGAAAATAACTGCTAAGTACTCAGAAACCTCTCTATTTTGATGATAAATTAAATAATACTGTTGATAAACATGATGTGATGGGATGTGATAAGGAGGTTTATCTTTCTTGTGCCTATTCAGCTGTGGTTAAGAAATCTGTCTGGGTAGTATGCTACATCAAATCCCTGGCTAGAGTGTAACTAGCTCATGTTTTTCTCTACTACAGCCAGATTATTCTGTAAATGCTCTGATACTGTGGTGGTACCTACATGGATGGCATGGTGGGAGAGCAGAACACAATTGGTCATTCCAGATGCAATGAAAAATCTTTCTCTGCCAGTCTAGCTATGGATGCTTGGTACAGTAGACATACACCACATGTGACAGACGAAGTACACACACACAAATCAATATAAAAACCTTAAATGCTTCCTATCCAATGCATGGAAAACATAGTAAAGAAAACTATTCAGAATATATTTCATCCAGATGCATAGGATGGTCATTCTATTACAGTAAATGTGTAAAACTAACAGTTGCTTTTCACTAATAAAGTGACTTTACAACTCCTATTTGTAATGCTTGGATATTTAAAAGTTAGGCTTAGTTGTCCTTGTAGAAACAGTGCTTGAAATGTTTATAACTGAATGTTCAACATAGCCTTAGCGGTTGGCTGAGATGTTTTCTTCTATTGAAGATACTCTCTATAGCTCATAGGTAGTGAGAGTTAAGAACATTTTATATATATATAAACTTCTCACCATTGATTCTTGTTCTGCCTTTCTCCAATAGACTAAACAGTCCTTTAGTACCTTGTATTTTCTCACCAGAAAATACACTTTAATCAAGTCACCTCTCGCTCTTCTTTTTGATAAACTAAACAGATAGAGATTTAAGGATTTCAAACTCTATATTTTTTCACCACTTGAATCATTTTTGTGACTCTTCTCTGCACCCTCTCCAATTTCTCAACATCCTTTTAAATATGGAACAAGAAAAAAAGTAAAAGGCTTCCTATTCAGATGATTTATTTTAATTCTGGGGAGTATGATTTATGTGTAATTCACAAAGAACATACAAGGTATCATGAGGCAGCATCTGCATTGCTCTTACATTGTGATATTTTGTGAAGCATAAGAACGTGTCACAGCAATTCTGTTTTCTGTTCTTTGCTCACCAGAGGTGTCTTTTGCTTCACTGTAGAAAGTGCACAAATGAACAAAATTACCTGCAGCACCAGATGCACTGGATTTTCCTTGTCTCATGCACAGAGGTGTCCACAAAGGCCACGGAAGCAGCTCTGGGCTAAAGTCTTGGTATCTTCTAGGGTTCTCCCATAAGAGCCTGAAAACTGCAACACAACCTTGGTCTGCTGCTTTTTTGCCACAGTGAACACTTCTTCATAGGAGCTCTGGTCTGTGCATGAGGACTTAAGCCACTAACCCCTAAGTTATGTCAGCAGACTTTCTGTCTCTACTGTTCACTCTGTCTCTTCCCTCCACACTAGCAGTTCATATCTGGATTATGGGGTTTGGAGTGGGGCTGGAACCCTGCATCCCAAGTACAGATGAGATACACTACCATGAACACCAGTGACTCTTATTAGCTCTTTTATGATGATTTGATGGTTCTTTTTCTTAGTCTGGAAATGGGTTACCCATGGAGGGGGTACACTAAAGGTTAACTTCCCCATTTCCTGAGTTTATTACTGAGGGAATGTCAGAACTCTAAGCTTAAATTTTCCATCTCTCAACAAGTCAGAGAGACTGACTTTTGTGTGCTCAGTGCTGGGTGACATTGAGTTTATTTTCCTACTAGCAACACATGGGAACATATCCCACTTGAAAGGCCAATAGAAAAAAAGGTGATAGGACAAGGTGCAGTATCTCTTACATTTATCTCCCGTCAAATGCATCTGCCTTTTACCACAATGAGGATAAAAAGGTATGCAAAATTTCAGCATATGCAAAAGATGCTAATCCATGTAACAGGAAAAATGCAGATATATAATGGTGACTATTTTGCACTGTTAGTTACAGTGATTGCACCACTCGGAACTGGAGTGAACTAATTAATGACAGAAAGAAGCCCATAGACTCTACTGCCAGCATGGGACAGGATGTCCAACACGATGGGGGTGGGCAGGCATCCCTCTGTTTGTCTGTGAGCTTGGATTGTTACCTGAAGCCCCATATAGGGGACTGGAACGTTCCTCATCCCACTGTGAAACACCTCAAGATACTTCCTCTGGTGCTGATAATGTGTGCTTAATTTCTAATGAAAGAGGTGCCTGGGCTCAAGCAATTACGTGCTGGGTCTCAAGGAATTTTTTAAAAATTTCATAACCGATACGACAAGCCCAGAGGTGCCGGGGCTATGAACTGCCAACCCTAGAGGTGCCAGGGCTCAGACCCAGCAAGCCCTGGCACAAATTGAGCACTGTTGATAATATATTGATGAAGCTTGTTTCCATATAGAGGCACCAGTCAGAATTCCATAGTCCATGAGCTCCATTTGGAACTTAACACAGGGGTTCAACCTCTTTGTCGTGTATGAAAAATACGGCACATCCTCCCCAAACTTATGGCACTTAGTACAGAATGAATTATGTGCTGCTTCCCTTCTCCAAGAGGGAAAGACTACGGTGGGTGATGGGAGATGTAGTCTGACTGGGAGATGTAGCCTGTTCAGCCTATAGAGAAGATGGGAGTGTGAGGCATCTGAACTACAGCTTCCATTAGGCACCTCAGCAGCATTTACCAAATAAAAATAGTTTGGGTTTTAACCCCCCAAAAATTGGTATTCAAATGTTTCCCAAAAATCTTGACATTTTGTCTGGAAAATGTAGATGAATTTTTTTTTCATGTTCCTCAATTTTCCACAAGAAATTCCCTCCCTGCTCTCAATTTTTTGACAAGCGCTAATTGTGTCAGAGAACTCAACAAATCACCACCCCTTCATTAAGGGTAATCATGATGGTATAGATATTGCATGGCATCACTATAGGGCAGAGATTAAGATTGTTTGGGATACCTCCTTTGTGATCTTTAGCTTTAGCAGTTACATGAGGTAATTTAATTTTTTTTGTTATTGTAGTTCATGTGCCCACAGTATGCAAGGCCTCATAAAATGTCAATGGAAACAGACAACTCCTAGCCTGCTTAGGGGTGTCACTAAGGGCCATGTGTGGGCAGTGGGGCCTTGTGGTTGGAGCATGGGGATGAGAATAAGGAGACAGGGGTTCCAGCCATGGCTGTTAGGTAACTTGCTGTCAGAAACTTGGAGAGCTAACGTAACCTCTCAGCCTCAGTTTTTCTATTTGTAAGGATGAGTTCAATCCTTGAGGGGACCGTTTAGGGATCTGGGGCAAAAATCTGTCAGGGGACGTACTTGGTCCTGCTAGTGAAGGCAGGGGACTGGACTCGATGACCTTTCAGGGTCCTTCCAGTTCTATGAGATAGGCATATCTCCATATATTATAAAGGTGAGTAAGATTTGTCCGCATAGTGGGAATAATACTTCACTATTCTCAAAGGAGTAGTGTGAGGCTTTGTCATTGAAAGTTTTGTGAGCTGTTTTGATTTCATTGGATGGAAAATATTTGTAAGACTGTTTTTCTTTTTCCCTTTGGAAAATGTTCCATATTTTCCTGGTGCAAAAGAGCAGATTTCAAGGGGCAACATTACATTTAGAAACAAATACTTTGTAATGGCCAGTAGCAACCACACAATGCTTCTGTAGTGTGATGGAATGTTTCAGCGCATACCTGAAGAAAAAAATCTCCTGGCTCTTGATATCTAGTATTTTCTCAGGGGGTGACAGGGGGCAAGGAGTCCCCTTTTCTCCTTTCTTCTTTAGGTTTTCAACTCCCGAGCTTCTGAATGGTTTAGCTTCCCTCAAACTAGTGAAATTAGGAGCCTGCCTTGCAGACTAGACTACTGAAATAAACAGCAAAATGAAAATAAGAAAGAAAAACTTGTAGCACCAGTTTTTCTTTCTTATTTTCATTTTGCTGACACAGACTAACACAGCTACTACACTGAAACCTGAAATAAACAGGTGAGGGAAAATAAAACTTGAGAAGGTGGGGTCTGGTGAATCCAGTTCCTATGTTGTGCTTTATACAAGAGTCCAGTCTCCTTTTGCCTTATTCATGTTTTCTTTTTCTTACTTACTCTACTGCTCTCAAAGTCAGTGTGGTCATTCTGAGAAAGCACAAGAGCAGTGCAACTATCTCCAGCCAGTATCCTGTTCCCTCACCTGCCTGAACTCTCATCTTTCCCTCAGTCAGCTTGACCACTCAGCTGCATCCAGATCTCCTATCTCCCAGACTTTTTCTTTCTGCGTGTAAGTGGAAAAGCTGGCAGAAAGTTTGCATTGCAATCATTTTGCAGAGATTGAATGTTTTTCATGTCTAATGGTCAATTCCACATTTTCTGAGAAATCCATGATGCCTGTGAGAATAATTTAGTTTTACTTCTATTGTTTGGATCCTGTATACACAGGAATTGCTGTACTGGGTCAGATCCATAATCTAGCTAGACCAGTATTCTGTCTCCAGTGTGCTTTACAGAATGCCCACAGAAGGCAGATGTGGGATACTTTTCACTTGGGGGCAGGTTCTCATCATAATCATTAATTGGCTTAAGCGTTGAAGTGTAATGTTTTTATTCCTTCCAAAACTCTTTCTTGCAATAACTGCTATAACTCTGGATATTCTTGTTATACATCTAATGTCCAGTCTCTCTGATTCTTACTACCTTTCTGAAGTCACGTCTCTCGTGGTGTTCTATCTCAGCATTGAGACCAGTTGGGACGTTCAACCTCACAGGACATATGTGCTTTATGCATCTGGAGCAAAGTAATCTCAGTTAAGAGGCCTTAGCTTTAGATGTCACTTCCCACTTGGTCCAAGAAAGCCAAGTCTGATCTTCACAGCTTGTTTTTAGACCTGTCAGTTTATCCAGGCCCTTTTTGGGGGATTGAGTTGAATGAGGAAGATGTCCGTTTTTTTAAGGGCTGTGGTGTGTTTTATTAATTCTTATTCTTATTATTTTATTTTAATGATAGCATTGGCATTATGTGAAGTTGGATTTATTTTGTATTTTTAAATTTGCAATGCACCCAGTAAACTCATGCTAGTATCAGTGCTTAGATATGATAGTTAGAGGACAAGGGTCTGTTTTACCAGCATACGACTCCAGTTTTATGCCAGTGAATGGAGTTACTTTGGTGTTAAACTGGAATAATGTAGTGGTGAATCAGGCCCTGCAACATGAAAAACAGCAAAGGCTTATGGATATCTTTTTCCTTATTATTTTTTTTAAATGAATGCTCTTGGGCATTTCTAGAGAACTCACTTTCTGAATGTTTGCCAGAAAGATTGTTTTGAGTGAATCGTATAATCAGTATTCTGTTAATTTTATAAATTAAAGTGAAATTCAGGGCCTGATTTAAACTGATCTGTTCATAGAATTCACACCTCACAATGCTATACTTCTCTCACCACATTTTGTCTCACATGAATGTGTGTTCTTGAATATCTTTTATCCTGGAGTACATAGGCACAATTAGCTGAGTTAAGGACAGAGTAACAGCCACATCTTTGAATTGGGTTGGATTTCTCAGTTTGTTAGACTCATCTGTTCTCTTTAATCACTATATTATTTAATATATTTGTGTGTGCGCGCATGTATTCGCTGTATCGGGAATGCGATACTATTCAGTTCTGTTGTCCTAAATGCTTTTGTTCATAACTGCATTCCATGCAGTTGTCTTTCAGTACCATATATTTGCTAACCATTCAAGCGCGTTGCAGTATTCACACGTAGATTATGTAAAATTTTAAAAAAATACATTAAGGCTGTGGATGCTGTGAATAGATTATTACAATTTCCCTATCGTGGTAATGGCACCTGTTAGAGGTGTGATACAAAAGGCAGTGACAGGCAGTGTAATTTAGTAATTGTAGCCATTGTACTGTATAGCTGGTCAGTTCACCAGGCAAGTACAAAGAAACCAGTGTTAAGGCTGAGCAGGGGTGGGTAAGCTTAATAGAGAGAGCTAGTTGTGTACTGAAAGAGACTTTTGGTGGAGGGCTAGCTCCCAGGGGGCAACTTAGAATGATGTGAAATGAATGAACAAAAGAAAAGGGAGGGGGGATGTACAAGTTTTCATGTTTCAATTCTTAAAGTGACAGATGAGCGCTGTTGATGAGCATTGCTTGTTCCGGTTGCCGAAATAAAGTTTTAGAAATATTTAGTGGGAGTTGATTTGTTGTACAGTATCCACAGGAACTAAAGTAAACATTGAGGTTTTCTCTCTTTCTTGCTGAATATCAGAACTGGACTTGGCAAAATGAATCTGATCTAAAATCATGATAGAGGGAGTAACAAGAACAGAACGTTAAGATTCACAAGATCTTTGGAGGCCATTCCTAATAGTCTTAAATGCCCACATTGGACAATGTAGACATATGTACACATACTTCTGAGCATTCATTTGGTTGGCAGCCTGCAAAATGCCAGTGTTTGAAGGGTTAAGTGGGCTCTAAGAGTATGTCTACACTGCAATTAAATACCCGTGGCTGGCCCGTGTCAGCTGGCTTGAGCTACGGGGCTGTTTAATTTATTTGGTCTCAGGCTGGAGTCCCAGCTCTGGGACCCTCCACTCTTGCAGAGTCCAAGAGCCTGGGCTCCAGCCCAAATGTCTGCACCACAATTAAACCGGCTGTTAGCCTGAGCCCTGTGAGCCTCAGTCAGCTGACATGGGCCAGATGCGGGTGTTTAATTGTAGTGTAGACATACCCTGAGTGTTTCCTGGCAATTACTGAGAATATCTAGAATTCATAAAGCTGGTCTTTTCTTCTAAAGAATTCACAATTGCTTGTACCAATGTCCATAAGGATATTGGGGTAAAAAAGTAAAATAGCAGGTATGGGGCAAAGCTATTGGCATAATTATTTTACTAGTTTTCATAATTTTTTTATTTGGATTGTACATCTTTGGGGCACCATCTTGCATATCTTGTACAGAGCTGAGTGTATTGTAGCGGTTATTAAATAATGAATAATGCTGTCTTGGATAGCTCATGCAAGCCAAAGAAGAGCCTGAAGTACACCTGTAACTTCAGAAGACCACCAAAATTAACTCCTCTTTCCTCTAATATGAACTCCCATTTGATCAATAGTCTGTAATACTCACTGAGGGAAGTAAAATATACTAATTTTAACAGCTTCAAGTATATCACACAGACAGAGTCCATTATAAACTTTTATGTCAGATTCCAAACTTTTTGAAAGTACTTTATTATTTCCACTAAGATTGTCCTTTGAATTTTGTCCAGCAGTTTCAGCTTCTCCATAGAAAATAATGATCTCCTCTCACACAAGCACCTAATTATTGCAACAAAATGTTGCAAAAATGAAAAACCTCCTAGAGTTTCATAATGTCATATTAGAAAACAATAGTTAGGAAAGATAAGCACTGGACAAAGCACTGAAACATTTTTAACTCTATTAAAACCAGATTGACCCATTAAAAACTATAATAGAACAAGGAAACAGTCTGAAGATACCAAAGGTCCACTCAGCAGGAAATTTACGCCAGCAAATACTAATTCACATTTGCTAATGGGTATATATAGACTTGCAGACAACAGTAGGCATCCCATTTAAACGGATTAGGTGTGCCATTTACCTATTGTTTAGTGATTGGAATGTGGTGTTCTCAATATGTTGCTTGGCATTTATCCCAATTAAGTGGACAAGTCCCTCTGTATAGAGGCAATGAAAGGGTTGTTAATATACTGATTGGAATAGTGATTTTTTCACTGAATTTAGAAAATTTTCCTATATTATTAGTTATTTATCCAGAGCTTTTATACCTCAGCATTAAAATAAAAATATGCCTTTTTATGCCAATATGTCAGCCAGTACGTTTTTAACAAGGTCAATTATCCTCTTAAACTTGTGCCAGTTTGCTTCAAAGATAGGATGTTATGGGTTACCAAATAATTTGTAATTAGAATTTGAAAATAAGTATTAATAAATGGGTCATCTCCATGGTCCAATGTGCTGAAAAATACCATGTGGTATTCAAGTTCGGCCTTCTGCCCTGGGCCTCAGCAAGTCTAACGCTGCCACTGCTGAGGCCCCAGCCCAGCCATGCGGGGCTGAAGCTCGTGCAACTTAGCTTCACAGGGGCCCTTGTTGCATAGAGTCCCAGGCAGTTGTCCTGCTTGCCACCTCCTAATGCTGGCCCTGCACTGGGGTCTTGTAGTAACTTTTGTTGTCGGGAGGGGGTCGCAGTGCAATGAAGTTTGAGAACAGCTGGTCTCAAGCCTGACCTGGAAAACAGTTACCATGAGTAGCCCTAATGACTCTGAGACTTTTCAAAGGAGTAACTGATGAATTGGGTAATGTTTGCGGAATCATTCCACTAGAGGATAATTGCTCGATTTCTTTTTTGGGTAGTTAAAGGCCAGGGTTTCCAATAATCCAATCATTAATAAATAGCCACTAATTAATTATCAATAATTGATATGTGTATCTTTTCCCATTTATATTTAAATAGTTTACATTTACCAGATAAATCAGAATGATTGAATATATTAGAAGATTAGGCAGCACATAGTAGACAGAGGTACAATAGTTACCATGTAGCTCTAAGAGAGCCATTTCCTTCCAGCATGACAGCCTCCTTCAAGTTCTGGCAGGGCTCTGAGTAGACCTTATTATAGGTCCCTTGTTTGCTTCCTCTCTTCATACACAAACTTAACCTTATTTTTAGCACATTCCAAATTGCCCATTATATTTCATAAACTTCCAATAGCAAGATCAGCATCTGGCGCTTATTCATTGTTTGTGTCTGTACGTAGTGTACTCTGCACCTGTACTGCTCCCTTGTGTCAAGAGGCCTCTGGCGATCCATCTGCTTCTTACCATGTCTTCTGTGGCTCAGCCCTCTGTCCAAGTCACATAAAGTTCAGTCCCCGGCTGGGGTAACACAAAGGTCCAACTGAAAGTTCACAAAATGTCCCAACACAAAAGAGCCTTTGGCCTCCCTCTTGGGCTATTCCCTGGCCTGTTCTTTGGGCTCAGACTTCAGCCCCATCCTAGGTTTAATAGTCCTTTTGTTGGGCTTGCATGGCCCTTCCTCAAGGGCTGGTAGGAGAACGCATGCCCACCCTCTGCTCTGTGTTCCAGCTCAAGGTCCTTGTATTAAGCAGCAAGGCCTGCATCTTCAGACGTGTTCACATGCAGCTTCCTATTGCTCAGCCCCCTTGTGCTGCTTCCCCTCAGCCTATGCTTAACGCCTTCCTTTGGTTCTCAGGCCTCTGGTTTCTCCCTGGTCCTTGCAGCTCCTCCTTTCTCTGCTGAATTAACCAATCTTTTGCCACACTTGGGCTCCACTGAAGTGCCTTTCCCTGAGCCTACCTCAGGGCCTCCATCACAGAAGCCTAACCTGCTCCCTGTGAATCCTTTTGCCTGGCTTCTTGCCTGCCCAGGGATCCCCTGCAACAGGAGCTGGATCTGCTCTTTGTGGGTCTCTCTCCATGGGAGAGTCTTGTCTCCTCTTCAATCTCCCCCTCTGTTAAGTTCCCTTAGCTTCCTTACAAAAGGCCAGCTGCCTAATGATCCTTACCTAGCACCACCTCCTCTGTCAATCGCAGGTGCACTCATTGTCTCTTAATGCCTGTCTAACAGGTGACAGGAGTAAGCCTCATCAGTGCCATTTATATAGAGATATAAATACATTAAATTTGTCATATTAACATTCATTAGTCTTGTGGTGAAATCCTTGCAAAATCACTTACAGAAATAAATAATAGAACACTATGTTAAAGGTCATTTTATATATTTTGCAAATTAGCATTTTCACGTCCTATAATAATTGAGCCACAGCCTCAAAGCATCTTGGGAGTTTGGCTCACCAGCAGGCCTTAGGCCTAACATAAATTTGGTCTACCAATCAACATAATAAAAGCCTTGCTTCAGATCTACAGACCTTAAATTCTGCTGCCACCAACTGTATCAAGATTGCTTACCATTGTATGTGCTATTCAGTGTTTCAGGAAGTGGTCTCTTGCTACATGGTTTCTCTTTCCTTCTGAAAGAAAATATTCCCAGATTTGTAAAGCAGATGTAATGGATGTTGAAACATAGTACTTGGAGTACAGATGTGATGTCTGCTTAAGAACAGAAGTTGGCAATGAGGTCTAGTTCCTAAAGAAAGTTAGAAGAATGTGTTCTCTGTAAAACAAAAGTTAATCATTATACTGGTGTCTTTGAAAGACAAATGGTTAGTTAAAATATTGTGCATAAAAATTGCTGTATAAGATATAAAAGAATGTGTCTTTCAGATGGACAAGAAATTGGATCAAAGGTGACACACCTTAGCTTGAGTGCAACCTTTACTTCTGGTGAAACCACCAGGGGTTCCTAAGGGCTTGAAGGCCAAGGATGTGGCTACAGGCCTCTATGTGGCCACACCAGGCTTTTTTGGAGTTAGGTTCAGTGTTTGTGTACAGCGTTTAAAGGGTAATAGCGCTAAACACTGCCCTCACAAACCACAGTAATTACTTCTACTGCTGAAAAAACCCAGAACATGAACAAAAATATCATAGAAAAGCTATTTCTAACACTACTGCTGCTCTTTATGGCTAAGTGGCAGCCATCATTTTCCCCCTAAATTACGTGTTCTTGTTTCAAGCATTTAGATGAAGCAAAACAGATTTTTGTGGCAGCATTATTGCTCATAGCCAAAAGAGCATTCAAGGAAGTACTGTATTTCTCCTAAATTGCCTTTTATTCAGGACTCTTTGAGTTGTTTATCTTCTTTCCTTCTCCTAACAAATCAAGTAGCCACTGACCTCATTTTTTGATATAACTGCTGTAATAATTTTAGTAAAATAAGATTTACCATAGCCATTAATTTTTAATTTTTGGTGGCTTGTTAAAATAATTAAATATGTAATTGTAGATTTTTGTTTTGTTTAAAACCACCCAAGGATAACTGCATTTCCACTTTGACTGTAAAAAATTATTTTCCTTGCATAGTAAGATACATGATTGAAATAATTTGAGTAAGTAGTAGTGTTTGTTTTACATGTTCTCTGTCACTTATACTGCTAGTTAGTCCTAGGCAAAAATGATCTGAATAGTAACATGAATTCATTTCAAGGACACTTGCATCACTTTTTATTCATTTTCCATGAACATTCCATCTAGTGATTATTTGTTGGCTAGAATATTCGGAGAGGAGGAAGTGCCATGAATACTCATGCAGATATGTATTGACATGAGTTAGCTGCCCCAGAAATAGGGTGTGACCTTCTAGAAAACTCTCTGAAGTCATCCAATCAAGGAGCAAAACCACCGCAATGTGACTTAGGTGACTAGTTACACAGTGCAAAGAGTGAAATATGAAGCAGTAGTCAAAACAAATCGTTCACAGGCAATCCATGGGCTCACATAAATGATTTTTTGAAAAAACAGAGTAAAAATGAAGATCCGATTGTGGATTCATGAACAGAAGAATGGGCTAAATTAGCCAAACTGTTTGCTGTGAAAAAATTCCTCCTGCTGTGTTTCCAGTATAAGGCTGTTTCCAACTTGTGCATAAGAAATGGGAAGTATTGGCTTGTAACTTACTTTTTAATTCAGCAGTTGCATTCGCTAAAGCAATTACTGTTTTTGTCCTGTCAAATATGTCATGTATTCTTGAAAAATTTTATATATAAAACTTGTGGGACTTGTCTATATTAGGGATTTTGAACCAGTGTAGTTACACCCATGCAGTTTGTATGAATGTGGCCCTGTAAGTGAGAAATCCCTGTATAGACAAGCCCAAGGTGTTATACACATCAGTGTTAACACTCGATTGTGATTAATGGCAGTAGCTGACACTCCTCTTAAGCAAATCTTTTCCTACATCTCCAGCCCTGGATCTTACAACAAAATCAGTGCAGTTCTGCTGAGCATGGAGTTGGGGCAGCATTTGAGGAGGGGATGAACACATACCACTTGCAAGCTCTGTGAAGCCTGCGTCCATAGAGAATCACTGGGTGCAACTGTGCAGTTGAAATCAGAAGGCAGATCCTGCAGGTTCACTAACAGTTCTATCCCATGTATATGACTGTTAGATTATTCCATTTTGGGGCTGGAGTAGTAACCATGGAGTGGCCTGGAATTAAGGAGAATAAGGCATCTGTTTTAACCCAATCCCATAGGAATTTACCAGCATACTGCCTGGCTGATTCCTTTCCCTCTCCCTCTAAGGGAAAGTGAGAATGAAAAACATTCCTCCTTCACTTCTAGCCACTGACAATCTAAGTGGCAGGGCCTGTGTGCTCCCGTGAGCCTTAGAGCAAGCAAATCCTCAGAGGTGAAGTCCAATGTCAGCCACTTCAAGCAGAGTCTGCTGGCTCCAGTTTGTGTTTAAATACATTAACTGGACCTAGTCTAGTTCTTTCAGCTGTACTCTCACTCTGGCACACTGACTAGAGAGTTTCAGGAGCGTTTCATCTACAACTCAGCTCTGCCATTTGCAATTTTCCTGTTTATATCTAGAAAAAGAATCAGAGGTGGTGGCAGTGGATGTTTATTATTTATTTTTTATTTTCTCCTTTTGGAGGCTGAAGTATCTGGCCTCTTTGTTTTAGGAGAATATTAAATGTTGTCAAGTAGTTTTTGGGGCCCCTTTGTGAAGTGCGACAGAAAGCCACTGCTACACTGATGTCATCAAAGAAAAATTTTGAGCTAAAAAGTGTATAAAAAGTTTACGAAGCTTTTAAAAGAGCTTTACCTCAACTACTGAAATTGATTTTAACTTGCAGTAACCCAAACCTTTCCACATTTTGATTTTTTAATAGAAAGTGAAACTTTAAAGGTAGCATGAGAGTAAGCAAAGTACTTAGCAATGCAAGCTGGGGAGCAATCCAGAGCAGGAGCAATGCAGAGCCAGCCGGAAATAGATGCTAAAGCCCAGTTAAACTAGACTGATGTCAAGAATTTAGCATGTATCTATTTTTCCTTGGTTTTCCATTTAATTATCACCTGCAAATGTCTGATTTCTAACTATTTAATATGAAATGAATAAATTATGTTACTGACCGCTGCAGTAATACACTCCAGGGAGTGTCCTCTTGGAATATTGCCATTTCTGAAGCCGTTGAAGTTGTTCCTCATAAAGTTTGTACTTCTGAGCGTGCTCAGTGCAGGACACTATCCCAAGAAAGAACTGCATAGTTCTGGTAATGATATCCGGGAGAATGCTTGCTGGCATGCATTGCAACATTAACATTAATGGGTCTTTGCATGTAACAAAAACTAAACCCGATAGTATGTTTTCAGAATGAGGGCCACAATCATCTACTCACAATCAGCATTGTGCCATTTAATGTATTTTCTCATATATACAGGATACTCCCAGCTGTGACACAAAAGCATGAGTACCAACCTCAGGGAAGACTGTTAAAAACCAGGACATAAACCCAAAATTGGTTGTGAGTTCTAAACTTAGACTTCACCAACCAACTGTACCAAGTGCATACCCCCTGAGGCACTTTAACAGCCTTAGCACAGAGTCAGACAGTCCCCTTGGGTACTCCAGTCTGTCTTGCCAACCAGGTGGGTGTATCTCTGTGATAGACTGCCCCTTACATCAAGAATCACAGCAATATTCAGGTTACTCCTAATCCCAAAAGACCATTCACCTAGTCACCAGTCAGTTGTGCTTTAGGTCGCATATAAAATATGTTTGTAGCCAGTCCTACTGTAAACTATATGAAGATTTATTAAAGAGAAAAAGGAAATTGGAGAGTTATTTACAAGGTTAAAGCAAGTAAACATAAACACATGAATGAGTTATAGTCTTAGGTTTCACAGGGTAATATAGGCTTCTGTAATCAGCAAGCCCTATTTGTCCTTTAGGGTTAGCCTAGGCTGAGCAGCTGGGGATCTCTCACTTATGCCTAGAAACACCTTCCCTCTCCAGAGTTGAATCCTTAGTTCAATTGGTTTGGAATTTTTAATCTCCCTCTTCCATTTGCTCTGAGCTTCAAACTCAACTGATGGGAGGAATCCACTTGCATGACTCATCTTCAAGGGGAGGAGAGCAGAACAACCATAAGAGTCGCTTAGTCCTTTTGTTGACGGTTTCTCAGTCCAGATGTAGGGAGTTTCCAGTGGTAAGAGCTAACTATAGCCCATCTGGTATCAATGGGTCTCCTCTTTCGGAAGGGGCATAACAATTTCTGTAGAAGAGCAGCTCTTCACACATTAATACATGTCCCGCTCTTGTATGGCGATTCATACAGTCAGAGGCTCAAATATTACAGTACTGAACACAGCCATTACAAGTAAGATTAATGCATGCCGCAACTCACAAGCATTCAATAGCGTCTAAACAATTTCTTATCATTCTAATACCCATTTTAGCAATATTAACCCGCAAGAGAGCCAGATAGCTTCCAGCTATGTATCTGTTAGTGTCCAGTGGGGACAAGGGGACCTTGGCATGAGCTGGCGTTTGATCTGTCAGCATCATATTAACATGTAAAAGGAATGCTGTATTTACAGAGACTAAAGGAAGGTGGGTCTTTTAGAAAGAGAAGAAATAATTGAGGGATCCCAGTCTATGTCCCCCTCTGTTGCCTTAGTGTTGCGGGCAGCAGGTAGAGGGAAGTGGAGATCTGTGGGAGGGAAGATACTGGTTTCAGTGTGAGTTGTTTTCATGGCTCTAGAGTCTTTACGTAGGCTGTCATTGTGTAGGACCTAAATACATTTTAATACATGCTCAACACCTTCTTTTAACTAGCTGTATTAGCTTCCGTGCATGTCAGCACCATGCACACTTAATCATGCTGCACCTTCATTCAGTACTTCACTTAGTTCTCTTATTTTCCATAACACCTTCTACTCCTTTACAGAACACAGCTTCAACCAATGAGTAAAGAATTTGGTTCCGCTTAAAGCAAACTGACAAGACTTCTGTCATCACTTAGTCTGTGTATTTTTCTCCTTGGCTCTTTTGTGTCCTCCTTTTCAGAATTCAGGATGATTCTTTCACTAGCCTTTTGTTCAAAAGAAGCCTTACTAAAAGGCATGATAGTGCCTCAGAAACCGATGACATTTAATAAAAATAAATAAGTTTTTGACAAAAGTAACCATGCTTAGATGTGTAACAATTGCAACATTTTGGGCAAAATTTATTGGAATTTCTTTTAAGCTCCTATTGTTTTTATTACATATTATTATTTATTATATATTTGTGTTACAGTAGCAAGAGGTTCCAAACAAAATCAGGGCTCCATTGTGTAAGGGTCTGTGCAAATACATGTTAAGATATAGTCCATGCTCCAATTAGCTTACCATCTCAGTAGACAAGGCAGACAAAGGGTGGGAGAGAAGAGCTTTTACAGATGATTTAAAATATACGAGAGCAGAAGACCAGAAATCCAATATGTAGTGACATGCTCCATAATACTTCACATCTGACTCCTCTGAATCCTTCAACCGATTTTCACAACACAAAGCCATATAAATAGACAAATCTTGCTGCAAGCCCTAATGGACAACAAATCCTAGCTCTGTTGGTCCAAGGAGAGAGTTAGTTTGATCCAGGACCCATCTATGCTCTGCCATTAGTCCCTTTCTCTTTGAATCAGTGGGCTGCTACCTGCCTTTTGCTGTTCACAATTGCAGTGGTACTGCACAGAGAAAGTGGTGGTCTCTCAACTAGCCAACTCAAATAATTAGCCAACATCAGCACCTTGAACTCGACTCAAACTAATTGGCAATCTGTATAGGTTATGGAGAACTGTTCTAATAGCTTTCTGCATGAAGCAATCCTGAATAAATGGGCTGTTGCATTCTGAACTTACATTTTGGAAATTTAAGTAAGACAGGTAGTCCCTAGTAGAGCACAGTCACCTGAACTCGAAGGGACAAATCCATTGGTAAATGTTGTGAGGTCTACATTGAAATAAACACCATTGGCAGATCCAGTATAAATAGCAAAAATACAATAATAGAAAAATAGAATCTTCAAAGATTCACAAAATTCAAGAAACATTGGACTTTTTGCCCCAAAGTGGACCAATTTCTATAGCGTGATCCCTGCTTATTTTGAAACAAAACAATATAACATAAAAATAGAATATACAGTGTGTATACGTCACAAACTTATAATATTAAGCCAGAAATAAGATAACTTTATCAGCAGGTAAACACCATGATTTTGGCCTATATCTACTTAAATTTGCAGTACTAGTTATCACAGATAAAGTTGGTCTTATGCACAAGTTGGTTGGATTTGTGGTTTAGCATGAAAATCTCCAGATCTGCCAGAGCACCCAGCCGCTCATCTACCATTTATGCTATGAAAATGGGTTCTTTTAAACAGGGTTGAAAATGTTTTTTCTGCTAATGTAAACAGGTCCAAACTGTACTATATAAAAAAGGGCATAACTACTGTTAGCTCACCATTTATATATTCAGACACCACCTCTATGGCTCTAACCCTATAAACCTAATGCAAATAACTGAAGATATGGAACAATCTAACAAAAACTTATTACAAGGATAAGGCTTACTCCTGCTGTTCTCATTGACCAAAACTCCCATTAGCCTCTGTTGGAATTTTATTGCTTTCTTGTCTGTCGTGAAGAAATGAAAAGTGCAAGTGTTCTCTTAAAATAACAAAGTCTGCGTGTTTTGCTTCTCTGCCTAGCTGCATATTGGCTGTAGACCTCTCTGCTCTATCTGATAAAGTGTCATCCACTTCCTCCTCCAATTTAAATTTGGAAAAAAGGCTGTGTAGCATAATTAACCGTAGGCCACATAGAACATTGCCAGAAAGCCTCATATCATCCTTCGGGTTTATTTTTTTACACTGGCAAACTTCTTCCTTTGCTTCCAAAGCATTTATTTGAAACCCAGATAAATCCCATTTTCTCTGCTTGAAACTCAATTTGTCTGCCAATCTGGCAGTTTTAAATAAATTATTCTGCATTTTGAGGGTTTAGCATGCTATCAGTTTCAGCAGGGGGTTGGACTAGATGACCTCCTGAGGTCCCTCCCAACCCTGAGATTCTATGATTCTATGATCCGTTCTGGGTTGTGTGCTAGATTGTCTCTTTCCATGTGGAGGCCTTGTTGCTGAAATCTACATTTCATTTGCTCTCTTTATATTAGGACCTAAATAATCCTTAGTTTAACTGGGTGCTTTTAAAAAATAAATGTGATCCTGTAAAAATTGCACTTCCATTTGGCAGATCTGTTCCCTCTATGTATTTTGAGTTTCCTGATTACTTTGCTAACAAAATAAGTTATTACTACTCTTTACTTTTAAAATCAGTACAGACCCAACATTTCTATAGGAGAGTGAGCTAGATTCTACTCTTCTGCAGTAGAAGCTGTGTTATCCAGCACTTTTCCAACTCGCAAGCATTTCTGATATTCATTGAAAGTCCGGTTTATAGTCCAGTCATTGCTCCTAGGCGGATTAAACCAGGGGCGCTCCATGTGCTGCTCCCCGCCCCGAGTGCAGGGACCACGGCCAATGGGAGCTGCCCGGGGGCGGTGCCTGTGGGCAGAGGCAGCACACAGAGCTGCCTGGCTGCACCTCCTCCTAGGAGCATTGACCTCAGCCAATGGGAGCTGCAGGGGCGGCGCTTGTGGGCGAAGGCAGCATGCAGAGCTGCCTGACTGCGCCTCTCTGAACATGTTGCCGCTTGCAGGGAGCCACATGAGGTGAGTGCTGTCCGGATCTGGCCCCCCGAAACACCTCCCACACCCCAACTCCCTGCCCCGAGCCCCCTCCCATGATTCCCCTCCCGCACCCATACTCCCTCCCAGAGCCCATGCCATGCCCACTCACAGCCCTGAGCCCCCTTCTGCACCCAAACTCCCTCCCTCTTAGTTAACCCAAATTTTTGACTTACAGGCACCTCACATTCCCCCAACATGCGAGAAACAAAGTTTTTACTGTATTTGAAGAATCTTTATTCATTTTGACAATTAATGGCCAGAGAAGAGCCCAGCTTGTGTGATAGGGCTGGCAATGTAGAAGTTGGTTTTTTCCACCTTCTCCTAACTTAACTTTTGGTTTGGAGTTGCAGAGGCAATACATGTGGTATAATCTTGTGGTGTAGCCTCATTTTGAGCATTTTGGCATATTGTCATGCTGAATGAATACATTATAATGTATTCGTTACAGAACCCACCTAAATGATAGTTGTTATCTTGTAGAATCAGTGTAGAACTGTAAGGGACCTGGAGAAGTCTTCTAGTCCAGTCCCCTGCACTCAAGGCAGGACTAATATTATCTAGACCATCCCTGGCAGGTGTTCATCTAATCTGCTTTTAAAAATCCCCAGTGATGGAGATTCCACAACCTCCCTAGGCAATTTATTCCAAAGCTTATCCACCCTGACAGTTAGGAAGTTTTTCCTAATGCCCAACTAAACCGCTCTTCCTGCAATTTAAGCCCATTGCTTCTCCTATCTTCAGAGGTTAAAGAGAACAATGTTTCTCTCTCTTCCTTATAACAACCATTTATCTTGCTTGCACTGTATGCACTATCAAATGGTGAAAATTGATTATTATATGTTATGGTGGTCCACAAAGCTACACATTAGGGCCAATAGCATGTTGAAGACCATCTGAACCCTCAGGGGAAATTACTCCTTTTAGAAACAATGCTTAACATATGTTTCCTGTATTTTTGCTTGAAAATTTTTGAGGGGAGGGGGATTCTTATATTCATTGCCTGTCATGTTACAAATTATAAAGATTATAGGTGAAATCCTGGGCCCACTGAAATTAATGGCAAAATCACATTAATTTCACTAGGGACAGGATTTTCTCTCTGCATCTTTAGGTGCAAAGTAAGCGTTCACACACCATTCTCTCTGGTATTTAACCTTTTGCAATTTGGGATGTTATCATTTAAAAAGTTATTTTTGTCTTGAACTTTGTTTAAAACTCTAAAGGAGTCTTTGGACCATTTATTAATCCATCCACTGTTACCACATACCTGTTCTTGTTACCCCACACATCATATTCCATTTGAAAAGGTGGAATAGAAGTTATCGGCATTTCTCTTTACATATCAGAAAAGGCAAATGAGACAAAGGAGGTTTTAACTGGCTATATTAATTTGCATATTTCATTTTCCTATATCTTTATCTGGGAATAGCTACGCTTAAATAAAAAAAGTTTCGTCTGTTTATAGTTACAGCGATAGGCTTTTCTAACTCATGGGTCCACACAAGTGCATGGTATTGGGGAAACTTTGGAATGCCTCCTGCTCAAACTACAGTTTTTAACTCCAGTTCCCAACCAGACATTTTTAAGCAGTGGGGGGAGGCAGGAGCTAACTGTTTGTGACAAGTATAGATCGGGGGGCGGGGGGGGGAGAGAATCTAAAAAAGGAAAGTAAAAAAAGGAAATTTGACTTGAGACTAAGGTGTGGGCCTGAGTCTTAGGAAAATCTGGGTTCAGTTCTCTTGTCTGTTGTGGACTTCATGTGTTACCTTGGGCCTCAGTTCCCCATCTGTACAACTGGATTGATATAATCTCATCTCCTTCCCCACTTTATCTCTATTGTTTATTTATAAATCCTTCAGGGAAAGGACCGCCTCTTACTATGTATATGATTAGCCCCTAACAGAATTGGGCCTTGATCTTAACTGGAACTTCTAAATGCTACCATAATACACATTCTAGATTATCATTCACCATTCTTTCCCCTTAGCCACGTGCTAAGGGAAGAAAGGAAGGCGAGGTTTCTAAAGCATGTCGTTTGTAACACAAATTATGTGTTTCACTGATTGCTGGAGTAGTTGGCTTCCCTTCCAACAAATCACAAAGGGTGAAGTGAAAAATAGTGAATCCATTTTATGCAACGTTAAGGCATAATGTCTAAATAGAGGGGGAAACACCCCTCATTGATTTATAGTAACATGCCACCTCCCGTTGATGATCATTTTTGCTTTGCAAATGGCCAGGGCAGAGGTTGCTCTAAGAGAGAGAGTTGGTTTCTCACACTGCTGCTCCATTAAAACTTAAGTGTGCCTCCTCCCCAATGTGCCTGTTCCCCGTTGGGACCCGTTGAAGGGGAGATTTGAGGTCACCCCCCAAACTAGTCTCTCAAACAGTAAGAAAATATGTACTGTTATTACTCCACCAGGACAGACCTTTTAAAGCTCATTTTGAAAGATAAAGTGTGACGTTAAGAGAGTCTGAATTTCTGGTTTCACGGAAACTGCAGCATGTGCTTCCAAGAAGATGATGATTTATATTTTTCTTCCTTTTTATAGACTTAATGTGTACAGTGATTGAAGAGCAAAACCTTAATGTTAGGGTGCTATTTAAGTACAGATTTCTAGTGTTCATGAAACAGTATTTTTGTACACAGAGAAGTGAACTCAGTCACTGAACATAACTTCATGTTCCACTTCAACACATTTATTGTACTGTGTCTTGGAGCCATCCCAGATGCTCTGTCAAGCGCGCTTCATGGTGCGATACCAGACAGGAGACCAGAGTGCAAGTGCGATTAAGGGTCATCACGTGGTTATATTGTTGATGAAATGAGTCAAAGGCATGTTTACGTAATGTGAATGAGGGAGCAGGGGAAAGTGGCTATCTAGAATGACAAGGTATGTGGAAACCATTCATCTTCCTTGACGTAGCCTCTTTCACTTAAACTGTGCTCTCGCTCTGTTGTACATTTAAAGGAGACATGGAAAAGGCCAGGCTGAAATAAAAAGTACCCAACTTCTCAAATGCCAGTGCCAACCTCACTGTAGGAATAAGTTATTTGCAGTGGTGTTGTATATGTGTTGATCCCAGGATATTAGAGACAAGGTGAGGTAATATCTTTTATTGGACCAGCTTCTGAGACCTGAAGAAGGGCTCTGTGGTGCTCAAAAGCTTACCTCTTTTATGAACAGATGTTAGTACAATAATAGATATTATCTCACCCACCTTTGTATCTCCCGTAGGAATAAGTGGCATTTTCCTGAAACTGAAATTCCTTAAATTCACCATAGTAAATGTGTACTGGATGAAGAGAACTACTGCAGCCAGATACAATGGCATGACTGCATAGAACTGATTCCAAAAATGGTCATTTTAAAACTTTAGTCCTTTTATCCACTAATCAATCACAAATGAGCAAGATAGAATGCCATAAAATGGGAAAGTCAGACTATTGCATGTTATGTCCTCGTCCTCTTCCTCCTTCATAACTTTCAAGGAGCATACTCACTGGCCATCCCCCTTCCTCAGAGTAGGGGGTGATGCAAGGCAGGTCGTAAATTACTCTAACCCTAAGGCTGGAGCAGCAACCACAGAGCAGGAGCTGTGCCACTATGCTACAGCTGGGGAATAGGAAGACTTCCTAGCCCAAGTCCACTGAGGGGTTTCCCAGCATATAGTTTGGCTGTTTGGGCTATGCGCATGGGGCCATTGAAGTAAAGGACAAAATTCCTGTTGACTTAAATGGTCCAGGATCAGACCCATGGGGAGGATTTGGGGCCTATTAATGGGGATACTACTTCTGTTAATTGTATTAAAGGTATCACATAATTAAGAGTGTCCTGTTTCATCAGAATTTTGTCTTAAATTGTAAACACAAAGCTTGGGGCCTATTTGAAGAACACAGTGCTAAGTACTGCAATGAGTTACTAGCTTTTAGTGGTCATCTAGGGCCTCATATTGCCACACTCACTCACCTCAGATAATGCCTTGCTTCACAAGGAGTTCCATTGAAGTCTCATACTTATTGTGTGCAAGGTATCAGAATCAAGGCCTAATAATGGAATTAATTACCTCCTTCAAAGTGATAAGGCCCAGATTCTTCGTGCATTTACATTGAATAGCACCCAACTTCATCAGTAATCCCACTGAATTAATGGTGCTACTTATGGAGTAAAAGATGGCACTCACTGTGAGCTCAAAAAAGTGATGTAATATTGTCCAAACTTTACATTGTATCAGTGGAAGCATGGATTGACAAACCTGAGTAATGCAATAGTATATATTTGGAAGAAGGTATTTTAACAAATATTAAAATATTACTATTTCACTGTTTTGGGGAGAGGAGGGCTGTAGTGTAAGATACGGGAATATCATTTTCAGTTACACTTGGAGATTACATTTTGGAATTCCCAGGGGAGGATCATTGGTGTGATGTCTAACATATAGTGACACAGGTGATGTCTAAATTAAACATTCATGCTCCTTCACATGGCTATTTGCTGAAATATTAATGTTGGAATATATTTTATTCTTTTTTATGATTAAAGTTTTCACAAAATATGCATGTTTGTTTATGCCCCTGAGATTAGGGTCAGTGTTATGATGTGAAAGGCAACAGATTATGTGTTACTGCGGTTTAACAATTGAATATTTATTTAATAAATTCAGTGAGTTTAAAAGTACAGTAATGTTTTCACCTTCATAAAATACAAAACACTTGTCTCTTTAAATCTTATATTTCTATAAAATGATATGGGTAAAGGAAAGTAACAGGGATATGAAATGAATTGTACAAAATGGGATAGGATGATTTCATCCTGTTGTTTGTCGTAGGTTTATGGAGAATTATTTGTTCTGTGAAGGTAAAAAGCAACGATGTTGACACTCTCTCATAAGCTTCAAGTAAGCTAGGGTGCTTTTTAAACATGTATAGTGCAGCATTGTGGTTGAGCATCATTGTTTGTTGTGAGGTTTTTTTCTGTGAGTTTTACACCATAACAATTCCTGGCTCTTCCTGTGCTCAAGGCCCTCATGTGACACAATGGAGGAAAAATTTCACAGCTATTTCTGACTCTGTGACCTTGTACCAAAGTCTGTAACTCCCTATTGTTGCTTCATTGGAGGTCCAGTTTCCCTTCCTACTCTGTCAATTAACAAAGCTGAGATGCAGGTCAGGTCTTGAAAAAAATATTTAAATTGCAATTTTGCAGAAACAGAAAAATAATAAATTAACTCTATATTCAAAACTTAATACCAGAAACATGATACAGATCTTCACCAGCCAGACTTTATACCTCAGTTAAACATGAAAGTTTATGATGAATTTTAAGGGGCAAAAAAGCCTCTGTCGCATCTCCCTTTCTCCCAGCTCATGTGAGCCCAAAAATATGAGTGAAGTGTGTATGAGACCCTTTGGAATATAAACCATGGGCTTCTGCACTTCGTGTCTTAAACCTTAGCTCGCACTTGGGAGGATCATGTCCAGACTAAGATGATTACTTCTTTTTGTTCTGTTCCTTCATTAGCAAAACAAAACCACATTACTTTTCAAATACCCATTTTGGATGGTTGCATTGTTTTTGTAGCCACGTTGGTCCCAAGATATTAACGAGACAAGATGGGTGAGGTAATATCTTTTACTGCAACTTCTTCAGATCTATTTTGGATGGTTCGTGTTTCTAAATATCCTTGGGGGCTAATCAGTGTTGCGTGGGAATATCCATTTCAGTCCTCAATATCCATCCCAAGCCAGTGCCCCATTTCTTTTTCCTCACCATGACTTGCATACAGAGTTATTGTTCTTTGGTACAGTTAATGATTCCATAAACATCTTTTAAGTACTTCATTATCATGCAAATGGAAGTAGGCCATTTGCAGACAGCCTAGCTGTGGATAGATAAAGTATATCTGTAAGGAGCATACATCAATTATTTAAATCCTCAGTATTTATACAATAAGTAAAATTCATATTGGGAAGGCCAGACACCATATATCATAAATTTAGATAACTCTGTACTTAATATGTCTAGCATATTTTGCTGAATCCTCTACATATGTTGCTGTCCTTACAGTTGGTAAGCAGAGATGTACATTCTGTTTAAACATCGATAACATTGGAAGGGCTTATTTAGTGTTTGAAGCATCAGGTTTGAAATAATTAGGTTTAGGTTCTGTGCTGCAGTCAAAGAGAGCACAGAAAAGCTAAGGTGGAAGTAGTATACCAAAGATGGTATAAAGCTCATTTTTTGCAGTCCCGTTTCTGGGCGGGATGTGTGCCAATCCTGTCCCCTTGTGTAAATTAGAACAACCCAAAAGCTGTTTAAAGTTATACTGGATACCAGCAGCATTAGGCAGCCATTATGGGAGCTGGGAATCAGCCATGTGGAAGAGAGCATGTGCTACATCCCCTATGTTGACGTGATCCTCCCATGGGTGGCTATTGATAAATTTAGGGATGTTTTGAATGGCAACATGACTCAAATCCACATCACAGCGTAGCATCTGGGTCTTAGGCTCTTTGTAGCTATAAATTCTATGAGCTGAGTGCAAATTAAGCATCTAAAATGAAAATAAAAATTATACACAATGGAAGTGAGATGTTATGTGCTTCAGTAAGAAAACATTACTGTTTGGTATGTCAGTTCTCGCTAAATTATCAATTATTGGATAATATTGCTTTCACAATAGCATGCTTGAAATACTTTCAATAAATTCTAGTTTTAAGAAAATCATTACTTATTTCTAAACTCGCTGCAGAAATAATTATGTAATAACAAATTACATGAGTGATACATTCTTTACCTATAACATGTGTAGTAAGTGAAAATACTCCTTGAATTTTTTAGCATGTTAATAGTTTTGGTGTATTTTTAAAAATTTAAAGAGCCCATGGAGATTTGTAGGTGAGGTTATCTTTTGGTTTCTACTAATTAATTATGATATATTTTACCTCCATGTGATTTGTCATTACGGGTCCTGTAAACTCAAACATACTATGGGAAAAATTACTTGTTTCATCTGGCTGGGACCTTGTGGCATTTAATTGTAAGCATAAGTGTGACAGAATAAATCCAAATGAATTCGGACAGTGATTAACAAGGCACTCCTTGATATGGTAATGAGATTAAAAAACTGGTGCCTAAGTGTTTCTAAGGATTTAATTAACATTTGTGCAACTAAACAATTTTAGTGCCTAAGTGTTTGCTTGTTGTTACCATAGTTCTACTGCATTGACAGAATATAACCTATGAGCATACATATAATACAGCATGACCATATATAATATACAGAGTGAACATATATAGAGAGAGATCTTTATGGAAGATTTATGCTTCATTGGTTAAGAAATAAATTACTACAAGATTATACAGTAACGTGCGCTAAGAATTTATTTTTATTATTTGCTGTTTTTCAAGAACTCAAAAGTGTGTGAGGTAACCACTAACAAATGTTAACACAGTCCTTCAAACACATGTTTAACTTTACTACCATGGGTAGTCTCATTGTTTTTGTGTATAAGTATTTGCAGCATTGGGGCCTAAATTTGACACAGCACAGCAAATGAAGGTCATAAAATGTTAGTGGGGAGAAGGCGAAAGAAATCACAATGGTGACGCAGTTACTCAATAAGGTATACACACACAGCTTGATGGTCCTTTTTAATTGTGTGGTGGTGGTGATTATTACCACCTTTCCTCCATCATGGTCAATACAACAGAGGTGAGGGATTTAAAGAACATAATTTTAAAGAAAACTGTCCTGTCATTTTTGTGCATCATGCTGTTTGCTGGCTAGCTGCTGACCTCCCAGTTCAGAGATAGATTCATTTCAATGCTTTATTTAGATAGATGTAAAAGTCTTTGGAAATCTTTGAGATGAAATGAAGTGGGCTCTAGCCTACGAAAGCTGATGCTGAAATAAATGTGTTAGTCTCTAAGGTGCCACAAGTACTCCTGTTCTTTTTTTGAGCTGAAAGGCACTAAATAAACATAAGATACTAAGTCACACAGAAAGTCACTTTGCTGAGAGCACAGTGCTACACGAGGCAATGCAATAAGTATTTTTCTTAGGGCATGTCTAAGCTTCAATACAACACCTATATTTGGCCTGTGTCAGCTGGGTTGAGCTGAGGGGCTATAAAATTTCTGTGTAGATGACCAGGTTCAGGCTGGAGCCTGGGTTCTGGGACATGCCCCCACACGCGTTCTCGTGTGTGTGTGTGTGTGTGTATATATATATATATATATATATATATATAATATATATATAATAGTACACTAATAATATATGTACATATATTAATGTATGTAATGTGATCTAAGGATAGATTCTGTTGTGGAACACCCACCAACCCCCCCAGCTCCTTTTGATTTCAGTGAGAGATCCAGGTGTAGGAATGATGATGGGTTTTGGTTCATAGGCAAAGTCTTGAAGCTTCCTGAGAAGCACTAAATTCTGTGGCAAGGTTCCCTTAGGCCAGGTCTATACTAGGGGCGGGGGGTCGACGTAAGGTACGCAGCTTCAGCTACGTGAATAACATAGCTGAAGTCGACGTACCTCACTATACTTACTGCGCCGTGAGGACGCCGCAATGTCGAGTGCCACTGCTCCCCCATCGACTCCGCTTCCGCCTCTCGCCGGGGTGGATTACCGGAGTCGACAGCAGAGCGATCGGGGATCGATTTATCGCGTCTACACTAGAAGCGAAAAATCGATCCCTGAAAGATCGATTGGTACCCGCTGATTCGGCGGGTAGTGTAGACCAGCCCTTAGTTTATGTGGTGTCTAGTGCAGCAACTTCAGTTAAGCAAGTTAATAAAAGTATGCTTTTACTGAACTAAATATGAAAATGAATTATTCCTTCAGGCTAGTAACTCCTCTGCATTGTTCATTTAAAGGCTAAAATCTTACTCCATCCACACAGTTTCAGTTTCCAATTTGCCACAAAACTGCCTCACTGAATTTTTTTAAGTGCAGATGGAGAGTTTGGCCTGTGCACTATGTAGGAGGCGACTGGGGCTGTAGTACCCAAACAGGTGGTATTCAGATGGTGGGATGAACGCATTAGCTGGATGATATGCTGACATTATCAGCAGTGAAGTGGTTAATGGTAATGGTATCTAAATGATCCACCTTTAGGTTTCACACTGAACAACTCATTGAATTGACATGAGAAGTTCGCAAACATTATTTCAGGCTGTTTGCAAGCCCAGGAACATAAGTAATACTCCTCCAGCTTGCATATTTGATTCACGTTTGTCAATATTTATTTCACATCCGTGAGGGTAGAAACACAATTTAAAAAATAAATGCTTAGATTTTGGAGCGCTGTTCTGCATCAAGCGGTGTATTGCCCATCAAATTCTGCTACTATGGAATCATGGAATGCAGAGCCTTGCTCATATGTATGTAACTCCAATTGGAATAAATGTTTTTCTATTGGGAGTCATAAGAAAAAAGGGTTATGAGTTACCCAGACCTCAGGTTTTCTTAATAGCTTGTGGGAATTATCTACTGCCAATTTTAGAGCATCTGTCTATCTGTCCTAACCACATGTAGACTTACTGGCAGATCTACTCAGATCAGCAGTGTAATTATTTACTTCATAAAGAGAAAACAGGTTTGCATTATAATGACCTTACAGTAACTTTCAGTTTTATGTGGAGAAAAATAAGCACTTGTCATTTCCTTGTTATTCTGAGGTTGAAGCCTTTACCACAAAGATTTTAATATTCGCTATGTTCTCTGAACTCTCACCATTTAAAAATAATTATTTTCTTTAGGCAGATCTTTCTGCTGCACCAAGTCTGACCAGTTAATGTTAGAGACAGTTCTGACAGAACACCTCCTCTTTTCTATTCACATCTTCTTGGGTATTACATGACACTAACGTTAAATGCATAGAAAGTGTTTACTGTCGTAAATATTTTTACTGTCAGCCTAGTAAGATTAGAATATCTATCAGAAAATGTAACATCCTTCACTTTTATTATATTCCTACTATTATGCCGTCCTTAGACGTCAAGTATTTTTAGCGTTATAAAAAGTTATTGTAATGATGACTAAAAGAATGATAGCCTTACGTTATACTCCTGTATGGAGACCTGGATGCAGGAATTGGTCTAATGTAGTCCACAAGGATTCTAGTTATTGGTTTGGTTTGGTTTTGTTTTTAAAAAGGTTGGTTTTTTTGTTTTGTTTTGTTTTTTTGGTGGTCCGAAGGTCCCTGGTGGTGTGGTAGGAAAGTTGGGGTTTTTTAATAAATCGAACAATACTTATTTTATGTTCTTCGCTAGTGTATCTGGGATGGATAAAAAATATCCAGTTGCTTTTTTACATGCTGCTTAATCCTAATCATGACTGTGGGGTCCTGAGTGCAGTCAAAGGGCATTAAAAAGAGATTAAGTATTAACGTGGCCACTGCAAGAAAAGGAAGCAATTCTAGCACAATAGCTCAGAACTAATGGCCTAGTGAAGCAGGCTTTAGAAATGATTAACTTTTGAAGTATATTTGTAAAGCATGAATTACATCAGTTCAATTTCTAATTTTATTTTAACTGACCATCCCCAGAGCTGGACACCAATTGGAATTTCTGTCCTTGGGAAACTCAGATTTTTATTTTATTTTTGGTCCCAAATCAGGATGAAAAGTCAAAATATCAAAATGTTTCATGGAACGGAAAGCTCTAAAAAGTTTTGATTTGGAAATATCTAATAGTTACTATGGGCTCCTGAGTGCAGTCAAAGGGAAAAGGAGATTTCATTTAAACATTTCCAATTGAAATAAAATATTTCATTGTTCCCCGAATCAAAATATTTCATTTGATTTGGTACAATATTAATCTGTATCCTCCTGAGTTGCTGCAGTTCCTCTTGGAGGTTGTAGACTTATGCCCCCATCCTTCTCAGTGGGCTGGGTTCCCTGACCATAATACGTCTCCCAGGGTCCACCATGGTCATGTAACTCCCATGAATCTTCCCCATCGGAGAAGATGGGATATTGTGGTGCATCATGTGAGATGTAGTTCAGCCAGGAAGCCTGCTCCGTAGAGAAGATTGAAAATAGGGGCTTGAGGTAACCGAACTACAACTCCCAGGAGTCATTGTGGCAGCTCAGGCAAACACAGATTAATGTCAGGCTGACCCAAAATAAAACATTTTTTATTTGGTTTGGCAAACGGAAATGTTTCAATTTGGATTGACGTGGCTTGAAACAAAATACTGTGTTTCAGTTTTCCCAATAGAAAATCAAAAGATTTTGGCAAAATTTTGCAGAAACCTCATTTTCCATTGAAAAACCATTTCAACAGAAAATTCCCAGCCATCTCTACTCACCATTTATTTTTAAGTACAGTATTTTTAATCACGTTTTAGATATTTAAACCGTCTTTTAAACCAGTGTTTGGTGAGAACCATATATTTGGTTTTTAAATAGATCTCTCCAGGTCTGTGTAATATGGAAATATAACTTTTCACGTTTCATCCATTATTTGAAAGCAATTTGCAAACATAGGTCCCAGTCCTAAATGGTGATGTGTGCAAGCAAACTGCTGTGTCATCATAGAGCCCCACTGACAGGGTTTGGCCAGGCAGATCATAATGCAGGACCGTAAGCTTCACACTACTCATTTGGGTTAAATGAGCAGTAGTATACTAATTTTACAAGTGGGTAAACTGGGGCACTGAACTGCTTAAGAATTGCCCAACGCCACACAGCAAGTTTTTTTAGAGTGTCAGAAATTGAGCTGATCCAGTGCCCAGTTTCCTGGTCTAATCCTTTGACATATTTATTTTGTCTCCAAACAGAAATAAAGTTATACATATGTACTTTAATGACCAGTGTCATGCATACGCATCATGGTTTTACTTGCAAAAGCACTATTGTAAATGGTGCAGCCTTTTAACAGTGTACAGAGTTCAGAAAAAGCTACTGGTGCTGGCTAAATTTGCATATTTAGAATTTTTTTTTCTCCTTAACGGTGATGCCAAGATCAAATAGGTGTTTTAATGTTTGGAAGTCGCTGTCCTGCCAGGGTCTCTAGATAAATAATTCTCATTCAAGAGGATAGCTTTCCGTTTTGCCATTGTGTTCTAATCCTAAGAACAGTGAGCAACACTATGCATGATCTGAGAAGTGGTACATTCTGATTGTGGTGTTCCAGGGTTTTAGTTACATAACCTGGAACTTCTGCAGCTACAACCATGAACGTCGCTTTCTACATTTAGGCATTTCAGTATTTTAGGTTAAGAAGTGCATGAAACTCAGTAAAGCTGGGTGTCACTCTGTCTGGAGTGGCTCATGACTAAGGCTACGATTTAGTCACGGAGGTCACGGAAGTCATGGAATCTGTGACTTTCAGCAACCTCTGTGACTTCAGCGGTGGGGAGCTGCAGGGTCGTCCGCTGGGCTGGGAGTTGTAGGGTATTCCTGCCACCTCTGACTGCCCCCACAGCTCCCAGCCACCATGGGAGGCAGGGTTCCCCGCAGCTCCCGGTGGTGGGGAAACCTCCGAGCTCGTGGCCACTGCGGTTGGTGGGGGAACCCTTGAGCTGGTGAACAGTGGCAGGGGAACCCCTGAGCTCGCAGACAGCAGGGGAACTCCCTGCTCCTGGCCAGCAGCAGGCCCCTGGAGCTGTAAGCTGCAGGTGGTGGAGGTACCCCGCAGCTCCCGGCCTCCATGGGCAGCAGGGGACTCCAGGAGCTACAGGCGGCAGAGTACCCCACAGCCCCCAGCTGCTGCAAGCGGCTTCTAGCCCCTGCACAGCTGACCCCCTTCAGCTGGTGTGGGGACCCACAGATCCACATTTTCTCCCAGGGATGGATTTACTTTTTAGTAAAAGTCAAGGACAGGTCACGGCTTCCGTGAATTTTATCTGTTTTGCCCGTGACCTGTCCATGACTTTTGCTAAAAATATCTGTGACAAAATTTTAAGCCTTACTCGTGCCCGAGAGTGCCAGCCTCAGGGCAGACTGTCAAAAATATGGCAGGCAACCCCAAACTGTTGGTATATTCTATAATTAGATTTCACGAACACAGTAACAAATTTGAGCTCCTGGATCTCTCTACCAGTCTTACCTAGCAGTCACAGACAATCCCCTTAGGCTCTACAGTCTATCTTGCCACCAAGGCAAGCTGGACTTAGTGATAAATGGTTACTTACACCAAAAATCACAAAAAATGTAGATTGTTTCCAATCCCAAGAGTCCAGTGACTTACCCCAGATCAATTGGTACCCCGAAGTCAGACCTGACGCCAAAGACCATACACGAATGAGTTACAATTTGTGGTTACTAAGGATGACAGAGATGTGATAATCTGTTAATTCAAAATGTTTTTCAGGGTGGCCCCAGGGGTAACCCTTGAGGATCTCTGCCTCAATTTAATGTCTCTGGCCCTATGAGAGTTCAAACAGCAGAGATGAAAAATCTTTGTCAGCTATTTTTATTTTCCTCTTCCGGCATTCAAACCGATGGATGAGGCCTTCTACATGTACTTCATAGGTGGATGGGGCAATTAACGATGCTTTTGTCTTATGATGGCCCAGTTAACGTTTGGTAGCCTTCCTGGATAGGTGGGGGCGGGGACAATTCCTGTGCCTGGATTCACAAGTTCAGAGCAAACATTTTCAAAGTTATAAAGCAAAATGTACATATTTCCTTTATAGCCTGGAATACAGATATGACAAGTGAGGTTAATGCATGCAGCAACTCAGAAGCATTTCTTACAGTCTAAACACTAAGTGCATTCTTATAAGAATAATACCGATTTTGAACAAAACTAACATACAGGTGAGCTGGTTTTGTTTCCAGCTATGAGTTTGTCAGTTCTTAGCTGAAGCCTATGGCCTTGGCCAAAGCTGGCACTTGGTTTAGCAGCATCACTCTGAGGTGATAAGGGAGGTTGATGTTTTGTGTTTTTTTCATTATAGGAAACACAGGTCATCTTGGGTGAAGGAGCTAGGATTTTTGTGTGCAGTGTTTAACACTAATACATAAACATTTATCTTGGAATGGTAATGTGATGTTGTCATGATATTTCATTGTAGGCATAGGTGAAAAGTAAATCTTTACTTTTTAGTGTAACCACTGTAACTTGAAGTAAATAAAAGACTGTTTTTAAAGTTGACAGCCCTCAAAATGGTAGTCCTCTTTCTATTAACAGAACAAGTGCAGCAATAGCAGCAGCAGTTCAGGGTTCCCTTACTGTCCCATCATTCTGGAAGCACAGCCAGTAGGGTGCAGTGGGTAGTTCATTATGTCCTTGACCTTTCTGCTTTGGCTACTAGCGTAGTTACTAGTTGGTACCAATTATGGTGGTGATTTTTCTGATGAGGAACATCTGTCCAATGGACACTGGACCTCAGCCCATAAAGACCCATCACTTGTTAATGACTTATGGTCATTTACTGACTTGTGCTTCATTTACAATTTTGGTCTATAGGTTAAGGGCTTTGAATCCCACTAGATGTTCTCTAGGTTCCCATACAGCTTGGACTATGACAAATGACTGAGTAGAGTTCATCTTCAATAAAATAGAATTTGATACATTTTAGACTTACCCTGTATATAAAATAAGGAGAGGCTTGGGTGTGCCAGTTACAGTTAGCAAGGATATTCTGAGTATATTACCTTATTAGACACACTTTTTTTTTTAACCACAGGATACAGTGGATGGTCAGTGCTCTTAACAGCTATTGCTTAGTGATCTGCCAGCTATTTTGACAGTGATAGAATTTTATTGTAGGTGACTTAATCATGGACTCTTGGTAGGAATGAGAATAACAATAGAATGTGGTCTATGACCTTGTCCTGTCAGTGCAGATAAGCAAGACTACACCCTCAGATTTAAAACAAATGAAAGTTTCTGTCAGTAGTCTTGAGGCTGATTTCTAAAACTTCCTTGACATGAGTATTGAGACTAGAAAGCTTCAAAAACTTCCCTTACAAAAGTACTGAAACATAAAGCTATTTTCATCCCAGCGTGGGGTCCCGTCCTGGAGACACTGACAGGTGCTAATCTTCAACAACAACAAAAAACAATAGTGGAAGAATGTCGCTGAGCTTTGTTGCAAGCCCATTGGTGCCAGCAATAGACAGATGCATTCCGGGTGCTGAGTTCGTCAGGAATTGTTAGATTTGTGTACAATGTTTATTTGCTAAGCTTTCTGGTCAACTTCATTACTCTTCATTTTATTCATTATTATGTCACTGAGCGGTAACTTGTTACAAGATTAAAAGTTCCATTTGGTTGCTCATGCTTAAGGTATGCAAATGTCTTACAACCCCGACAGTAATTTACTGACCTATTCTGGCAATTTATTTATATATATATATATATATATATATATATATATATATATATATATATATATATATATATATATATATATAATTTTAACTGTATAATTTTATTAGACACCTCAAAACAATGCAGTTAGCTCTTAAAATAATGGGCCTGCTCCTGTGGTCCTGATGCACACACAAATCCCATTCATTTCCATGGGATTGTCCAGTGCTTAGGGGACTGTAGGACTGATCCTAAGAGAAAAGTGTTGTTTGAAAGGTAGAAGCAAACATCAAAAAGGGTCCAAATCCGATCAGAATTTGGCCCACATCTATATTTGTCCTTTTTATCAAATTGTCCCACATTGGCACTCTAACACATTTGTTATTTGCAGAGAGGTTTGCAGGCATTGCTTATGAACACCAAAAGGCTTCTTTTTTATAGTAAGCTACTGTATCCCCAAATCTGTTATGGACTCTCCCAGTTCAAGTCTTGCCATTACAGGCAGTAGTTTTGTGAGCACTAAATTTGGAGACCCCTATCTTGAAAACCAAAATTGTGTGTAAAGAATGTGTGGTATAAGTCTCCATCTCCTTGGAGAATGGACATTTCCTCCACTGGGCCTGCAAAACCTTACCCAACTTTATATGAATTAGGATAATATGGGGTTGCTATAAGGCAGCAGCTTTTTCTATGTTAAATTGCAGAGTTAGCCATAGAAACAGATTGCTAAAACTCATAAAATGAGTTTATACAGGTTGTTTGCCTTTATAGAGACTCCAGTGATCTCCTCTTCTCCCAAGTCACAACAAATCACTTTGTCACTTTAAACTGCTTATAGACATAGGTCACATCTATTAAGACTTAATGCAGATTACAGAACAAGAGTTAGCGCTGCTTAATTTTGGCCCTTCGGACTTTGCAAAGTGTTTCAAGTATAGTGTGAAGGTTTTTTTCTCTTTAATTTTTTCTGTAACTAAATATGGTAATGTAAGTGTTCAGCTATAGGATGAAATCCTTTTATATTAATTCTATTTTTATTACAGTAATTGGAGGGATGGGCAGTGAGTTTGGAAAAAAGGAAATAAAAACTAAAAAACATTGGCCAAATACTGCAAAGAAATGAAAGGCATTGAAATAACATTTTTATTTAGAGGTGGAAAGACTCCTGAAGTATATATAATGAAGAGGCAAACAGTGATAATGTTTTACATAGATAGTTAATTCTGAAAGCTATATGATGATTTGAATGGTATACATTGTATTTAATTTGAGCTCACATTATTAAATAATCAAAATTGCCCAGTTTCCAAAATGAAACTGTAATAAAGTTGTTTATAATAAGATCTACAACATTTCAAAAAAGGTAAATAAAAGAAAATAAACAAGTTAAAAGGCATTTTAACAGCATCTTTTTTTCTTTCAGGCAATATTGGATAAAAATATATGTAATTCAACAGCAGTTTCTCTTAAGTATTAATTAGTTTTCTTTTTATCAGAGCAAGTTGTAACAAAATGGTAACAAACGTTAGGCAGGAGTTTTGATGTGATTAAAAATATAACACGCAGATGGGGCAAGTGGATGGTCTCAGGAAATTGGTACCGGGAAAATAAAGCCATTCACCTCTGAAGTTCTTTGATTGAGTCATTCTTAACTGATGACTATTCAGGAACCTGTGTAGAGTGGATTGACAATCTTAATATAGTTCCTAGTGGACAGGTACCCACATCACAAAAACTACCATAACAGTTGGCATTGTTGTTGACCGTTTCAATATACAGGACACCAGACAAAATCTCTATTGAAAATGGACTTACTCACAAAGTAAGGGTTTGGACACACAGATTGGGACGGTGTGGGGGAAATTATTCCTTTCTGTGCTGCACCCTTAGTGAGAATAAGGCTATAACATGTTTTATGGGCACAAAATGCACTACACAAAGATGGCATTTTTACTAAGGGCATGACTACATGGGACACGGAGGGCATGTCTACATATCTGAAATAAAACACTTGTGACTGGCCTGTGTCAGCTGACTCCAGCTCGCAGGGCTCAGGTTGTGGGGCTATAAAATTGCAGTGTAGATGCTCAGGCTGGAGCTCAGGCTCTGGGGTCTTCTGCGACCCAGCTCGAGCCTGGACATCTACAATGCAGTTTTATAGCCCCACAGCCTGAACTCTGCGAGCCCGAGTCAGCTGACGTGGGCCGACTGTATTAAGACAATCGAACAGCAGTTGTTTTATTCCAGTGTAGACATAACCTAAGGAAAGTTCAGACAAATTAACTAAAGATGCGACGTTTACAGCATAGCGACTTAAGGCCACTTCTGCTTCTGAATAAGAGCATCTATACAGGGGTATAATGCACTTTAACTTCACAATTTTAGGTAATTCATCTTAACTTTCCTAAGTGCCCTCATGTAGACATGCCCTGAGTAAACAAATCCTTGGCTCTGAATAACAAATCAAAGCTAAGTTTCCTGTGTATGTTTCACAGGATGTTGGAAATGTATGATGGCATTTTCTATTCATGATCTGTTGCACTTGACAAATTAGGTTAATTATGTTTTGGGTACATTGGTAAACATTAAAGGAGAAACAGTTCAGAGTCATTTGTACCCAGTTAAGCTGCATGAAGTGGAGAGAGGTGAATTTGAGTTAGTTTAGAGCTATATTTTCCCCTCTTCCTTGATTGAGGATGCGATGAAGAGTGGATATGTGCAATGGCACTGAAAGGGGGAGTGACAGCACCATGGCAGATTTTCTGTGGGGGAAAGTGGAGCACCATTGCCCCTCTTCCCTAGCCTTGCTGAAGCCCCTCCATGGGGCTCTGCACAGGAGGAAGGGACTGTCACACTCCACTTGGGAATGGTTCCTGCCCTTTGAAAACCTCTGGGACTTTAGCTTACAAACTAATTGTGACCCTGAGGTGTAAAACCACTGTAGGTGATAGCAGAATCAGCTCCCTGTCTCTGAGGACTTGTAAAATAAGATTGGGCAACATTCTAGGGGTGAAATCCTAGCTCCATTGAAGTCAATGGCAAAATTCCCATTGACTTCAATGAAACCACTGAAAGAGCTTCTGTAAGGAACAATCCTGCACTGATCAGTGGGATTCACTGAATCGCCTTCCAGGGCTTTTCCATCTCTGTATTCTGTGATTACCTGATTATGCATAAATGCTAACAAACAAAACAAACAAACAAAATCACCCCTGCACAAAATAAACTAAAGGTAAAGAAGAGATCTGCATGAAAGAATGCTAAACTACAAAAAGGGGGAACCCTGAGGGGAAAAGGGGGGGCTAGAAAAACAATGACATGAAGTCCAACCAGCCCATAACTGAATCATGATTTGAAATTCCTGATCAGGTAGATTCCAACATATCCCGTTTTTATTTTATTTCTTCTGTGTTCCTGCTATTGATTCTTTACTGCTGAGATTTTATCCAAAAAATCCAATGTTTACATTTTATCCAAAACATTTCAACATTGACATATAAATGTTTGGCTGACCATCTATTTCCCATACCTTATTTTCAGCCAGTTCGTGGGACAGATTCAGGAAAACATTAACCATGTGCTCTCTTGATCAGGAGTCTCAAAGTGAATACAGAGCTTCTCAGACTAAGTGAACCTTATAGAAACAAGCAGCTATTTGAGATTATTTTTTAAACAAACACCAATAGAAGAATAGAAAACAAATGCTTTTAGCTTAATGTCTGACTATTTTCCTGTCTGTCCTGTTTATTTCTTGTTTTTCTTCAATTAATAACTGAACAAACGTGTATTTCTTACCTATAGTTTTGTTCATCTTATCTCCCTCTTTTCTCTGCCACTTCCTCTCCTGAGTCTTTTATACAGGTACGTGCGCATATGTACATACTGGCTTTTGGTTGTCTAACTTAAAATTGATTAGAACACATTAATTTTTAAATATGTGTCACATATCTTTTAACCAAGCACTAAAAGGTTGAGAAGGCTTCATGGTGTAAAGTTTGATCCAAAACTAAGTGAGAAGAATTTTAAAAATATGGGCTGCCCTTCATTAGCCCTCATGATATCTCCTGACAGGCAGTGTGTGCTTACGTTGCCATGCCAGGCCAGGGCAAGACCAGCTGCCATGCACCATTTACCCTCTGTCAGCAGCTTCAGTCAGAGCCTGGGCAATAGTGTACACACGAGTCTGTCATGCGTCAGCATCAATTAGGCTCACTTTGCTGCACTTGGGAAAAGCAGCAGCCCTACTGTTAACCATTTTTGTTCTTTTCTTCGTCGTTCAACTGTTTTAGCAAACTGATTTGGCCAATGCATTTTCATAGTAATTCTTGCAAATAGTAATCCTGATTTGTTATGAAATAACTCATTAATTCAGATGAACTGATTTTTCTGCAGGAAATCTGATCTCTTGGCACATACTTCACTGTTTAAAGGGGTGTTTATACCAATGCCAATTTGTTCTTTGGTATAGCAGCTAATTTTGGGAAAGGAAATTTTCCTAAACAAGAGATATGGGACCAGATTGTCAGCTGCTGTAAGTTAACATAACGCAGTGAAGTCCATGTTAATACCAAAGAACAAAGTGTCCACCCATCCCCACCCATATACTAATAGTTAATGGCTGAGACTTTAAATTTATCATCAGGACAGCAACTTGAAATGTCATCAAAATCTTATTCTCTGCCTTCAAGTATGTTATTTACTCAAAACATTTTCAATTGTAACTGTTCTTTTTTTAAGAGTAGAGCTAAAATTTACCAGACTTCATGAGAAACCATATGTGGTCAATATCTATATTTGACTGGCTACTTTGTGGTTTACCATAAAATGGAGGCGGCGGAAAATGAGAAGACCACCCATGGTCTGTTCCGGTCAGGTGATGTGTTGACCAATCGAATCTTGCTGATGTGAAATGAATGTTAAGAGAACACCTTCTCCAAAAAGAATTCTCAAGGGCCCCCCAAGTTACAACTTCTTCCTCTGTATAAGAATAGAACACCCATGACTATTTATGTAATGAGAGCTACTGTGCACTTTAATGGATAGTTAGAGACATTTTCACAGCTCTGTATCCATGAGGGATTTATAGAGACTTATGGGCCTGGTCAGTTTGTAAAATCATGATAGCCCAAGAGACTGTTGTCAGATGTTGGTAACAAGACAGTGTTTGAAAGGAATCAAAACAATATAAATCCTATGAGATGTGTGGCAGCAGGAAGGGTTCTAATGGAGAGGAAGACAGGGTCGACCACCACAAAAGAGAACAAGGAGAAGAAAGTGTTTTTTTTCCTTTCATGCACACAGCACCAGCAGGGGTAAGCAGGTTTATAAAAAGAATCTCATCGGTGGATCAATCCAGTGTAACAGATGGAGTGTACAGATATTGTGTATCAGATTGCCATTAGCCTGTGGCAAACAAATACATTGTTGCAACTGTTTGCTGCAAAACTTTTTTTTTAAACATCCATAATTACCAAGAGTTGAAAAGAGTTGCGGGTTAATGATTTCCTAACAATAACTGTGGGGAGTTTTGTGGATAGTAACTTCCCCAAGGAATACATTAGCAGGAGATGTAAAGCCATTGAGCATCTTGAATGGAAGGTTTTGGATCCCCTGAAATAACTGTCTATAGCAGCTCATTTTGGGAGAGGAAATTTTCCTAAACAAGAGATATGGGACCAGATTGTCAGCTGCTGTAAGTTAACATAACTGCAATGAAGTCCGTGTTAATACACCAGTTCATGCCAGCTGAAGATCTTTCTTTAGAAAAGCATCTAGGAAGGTTCAGGTTTAGTGAGAACCATTAGATGAAAAACACACAGATTATGAATTAATCTCTCCCTACTATTAATATTGCTTTCTCTCATTGGATGTCAAAATTTGAAAAGTTTTGACGTTCAGAGAAACTTCAGTCTGGATGAGAATGAGAGGTGCCTAACTCAATCTCCTCTTCAGTGATTGAATATGGTAAACACTGGTGCTCTCATCTGGAGTGTCTGTGTTTGGATGGGTCTTTTAGGTTTCAAAGTGATTGACATCATATGGACATGCTTTTAACAAGGTCATAGGTCACAGTTCATTTTCGAAACAACATTTGTAAATTAAATTCTTTTGGCCCAGTAAATATAAATTTAGGAATTGGAAGATTAGGGGCTTGTCTACAAAGTGACAGCAAGGTGCATTAGAGGAGCATGATTTGTGAATTCACCCCACATAGATCAAAGGACTATGTTAACGTGAACTGTATCTTTTAGAGCATGCCAGCAGGGTCTGCATGGGGCAGTTAGAGCACAGCACCTTGGTGTGCTTTGTTGCGCTGTGGGATGGTCCCCTGGGAGAATAACATGAGGGGGAAAGGAGTCGAGGAAAGCTGGCTGTATTTTAAAGAATCCTTATTGAGGTTTCAGGAACAAACCGTCCCGATGTGTAGAAAGAAAAGTAAATGTGGCAGGCGACCAGCTTGGCTTAACAGTGAAATCCTTGCTCGTCTTAAACACAAAAAAGCAGCTTACAAGAAGTGGAAGATTGGACAAATGACTAGGGAGGAGTATAAAAATATTGTTCAGGCATGCAGGAGTGAAATTAGGAAGGCCAAATTACACTTGGAGTTGCAGCTAGCCGGAGATGTTAGGAGTAACAAGAAGGGTTTCTTCAGGTATGTGAGCAATAAGAAGAAAGTCAAGGAAAGTGTGGGCCCCTTGCTGAATGAGGGAGGGAACCTAGTGACAGAGGATGTGGAGAAAGCTAGTGTACTCAATGCTTTTTTTGCCTCCGTCTTCACAGACAAGGTCAGCTCCCAGGCAGCTGCACTCCGCAGCACGGTATGGGGAGGAGGTGACCAGCCCTCTGTGGAGAAAGAAGTAGTTCGGGACTATTTAGAAAAGCTGGACGAGCACAAGTCCATGGGGCTGGATGCACTGCATCCGAGGGTGCTAAAGGAGTTGGCCGATGTGATTGCAGAGCCTTTGGCCATTATCTTTGACAAATCATGGCAATCGGGGGAGGTCCCGGATGACTGGAAAAAAGCTAATGTAGTGCCAATCTTTAAAAAAGGGAAGAAGGAAGATCCGGGGAACTACAGGCCAGTCAGTCTCACCTCAGTCCCTGGAAAAATCATGGAACAGGTCCTCAAGGAATCAATTTTGAACCACTTAAAGGAGGGGAAAGTGATCAGGAACAGTCAGCATGGATTCACCAAGGGCAAGTCATGCCTGACTAACCTAATTGCCTTCTATGATGAGATAACTGGCTCTGTGGATGAGGGGAAAGCAGTGGATGTGCTATTTCTTGACTTTAGCAAAGCTTTTGATACAGTCTCCCACAGTGTTCTTGCCAGCAAGTTAAAGAAGTATGGGCTGGATGAATGGACGGTAAGGTGGATAGAAAACTGGCTGGATGGTCGCGCTCAACGGGTAGTGATCAATGGCTCCATGTCTAGTTGGCAGCCGGTATCAAGTGGAGTGCCCCAAGGGTCGGTGCTGGGGCCGGTTTTGTTCAATATCTTCATCAACGATCTGGAGGATGGTGTGGACTGCACCCTTAGCAAGTTTGCAGATGACACTAAACTGGGAGGAGTGGTTGATACGTGGGAGGGTAGGGATAGGATACAGAGGGACCGAGACAAATTAGAGGATTGGGCCAAAAGAAATCTGATGAGGTTCAACAAGGACAAGTGCAGAGTCCTGCACTTAGGACGGAAAAACCCCATGCACTGCTATAGACTAGGGACCGAATGGCTGGGCAGCGGTTCTGCAGAAAAGGACCTAGGGGTTACAGTGGACGAAAAGCTGAATATGCGTCAACAGTGTGCTCTTGTTGCCAAGAAGGCTAACGGCATTTTGGGCTGTATAAGTAGGGGCATTTCCAGCAGATCGAGGGACGTGATTATTCCCCTCTATTCGGCACTGGTGAGGCCTCATTTGGAGTACTGTGTCCAGTTTTGGGCCCCACACTACAAGAAGGATATGGATAAATTGGAAAGAGTCCAGCGGAGGGCAACAAAAATGATTAGGGGGCTCGAGCACATGACTTATGAGGAGAGGCTGAGGGAACTGGGATTGTTTAGCCTGCAGAAGAGAAGAATGAGGGGGGATTTGATAGCTGCTTTCAACTACCTGAAAGGGGGTTCCAAAGAGGATGGATCTAGACTGTTCTCAGTGGTAGAAGATGACAGAACAAGGAGTAATGGTCTCAAGTTGCAGAGGGGGAGGTTTAGGTTGGATATTAGGAAAACCTTTTTCACTAGTAGGGTGGTGAAGCACGGGAATGGGTTACCTAGGGAGGTGGTGGAATCTCCTTCCTTAGAGGTTTTTAAGGTCAGGCTTGACAAAGCCCTGGCTGGGATGATCTAATTGGGTTTGGTCCTGCTTTGAGCAGGGGGTTGGACTAGATGACCTCCTGAGGTCCCTTCCAACCCTGAGATTCTATGATTCTATGAGCCCTGAGACACTCAGGATTGTGACAGAGGGACCTAGGTCAGACATATCCAGAAAGGCTAGAAGCCCAAATCTTTTGCTTAAAACGTTTGTCACAGGACAGATGAGAGAGCCTGCTGTAAACTAAGTGGAAAATAATTGGTCAGATCTGAAGAAAATCTAAAAAGCGTGGGTCTTTTCCTACCAGCTAGTATAGAGGCTTAGGTCTGAGCATCATGGCAGAATAACCCCAAAAAAAGACTATCTTAATATAAATGAATTTACATGTATTATATTTACCCAGACTCAACTTTTTCATCTTTCAGGTGAGCTGAGGCTAAGATCTCTTTTTGAAAGATTCATCTTATGACACAAGCACATGGGTCAGTTCCCAGCTGTAGGAGGAATGTGATGAATTATGTCTATAATCTTGTTATGGGAGGGGAGGATTTAGAGTTAAAACTGGCACCAACTTCATAATGTTGCAGTGTTTTGAACTATCCTTTTGTGCTGACTCTGTGGTCCATGAGGACAGGTAAGAAGCTTGCATGCATATGCCTTGAGCGTGCCAACTTCAAACAAACACAAGAAAATGGCTCAAAGCTAGTGATGGACAGACTCCTGAGGATTTAGAGTTTCAGTCCAGAGAAGTATCTGCAAATGAAGATACTGGACTGCTTTTATATTTGGGCTAGAGATCAGTATGATAATCATGCAGTAGCAGACTTTTTAAAGGAATATTTTCAGTATTTCTTTGTTCCAGTGGGGTTAGAAATACCATGAGGATTCTTTAATTATTATTATTTTGGTGATGTTAAGGTATTTCACTTCCCCTCTGAGCCAAAACGAGGAATTACAACCGGATTATGTTCTCATCTGCTGTGATGGTTTGTTTTGCTTGTCTATTATATTCAGACTGGTTTGCCCATTCTTTTTTTTTTTTTAATTTTTCATTATTGTTAAAGTACGTACAAGAAAGCTGAGCCAGAGGAAGGGTGGGCCTCTGGTTAAGGCACTAGACTGGGACTCAGTGAGCTGGGTTAATTAATCTGTGGCCTTGGCCAAGTCACCTTTCTATGCCTCCATTCCCCTTGCTTAACTATTCAGTTTTGTATGTGTTTGTACATGTAGCACAATGGAGCCCTGATCTAATTGCCCTAGTTGCAACCTCAATACAAATAATAGTAATAATCAAAGTAATTCTCGAGTATGTTTGAATAGGTCAGTCTGTGCCCTGGGGAACAGTAATGGTTTCACTCCAGAAGCTAGTAACCTTGGGATACAGTCAGTCAAAGGAACACCAGACTACTTAGCTAGCTCTAGACATTAATAGTAGTTACATTTCCTGAACTTCAGGTTGAGATTTGCATTCACAACTTTTTTACCTTTACAAAGCTCCCAAGAAAGAACTGGCAAAAGCAGAATTAGGGGAAAATATTTATATATTTTAATCAACAGTGTGTCACAACCACTCTTGCAGTGTTACCATGTTTTGCAGAATTCACTAGTTCTTAACTCATTGCCACAAAATCTCAATATTTTCTCAGAACTTGAACTGCTTTATACAAATATTGGATTCAGAATAATCTCCTATTTGAAGGGTTCTCTTCCCAGTGTTTTTTTAAAATCTCATTTCTGATTCTGAAAATCATAAAAGAAAAGTCAAAATACCATTTTCATCCTTGCTTCCCCCCAAATGGTTCTTCTCTTTCTGGGTCTACTTTCTTCACATGGCAACCCTGTAATTCCATCTCCGCAAGAGTCCAGAACCTTGGGAGCTTCCTAATCCACCTCTGCTCATTTCATCAGCTACAGTATGACCTCCAGGTAGGGAGAAATAGACACACATCTCTTCCCCTCTTATTTGCTCATTAAGTAACCTACACCTTCTTTCGCACCAAAAGAGTGGAAATAAGTAAACACTTCTGGGCTGTCCAAACACCTCTTCCCCCTGTTGCCTCAGGGAGGAGATTGGGAGGAAGCAGCGGAAATCATTAAGGATAACTTGCCTTTACTTATTAAAGAATGTCTGAGAACCAGAGACAGGTGCATTGTGCCACCTAGTACTTAAGAGTTCTGACAATGCTTCACACCGTGGCCAATCAGAGATTCACGGCAACAGCATGGGACGGACTCAGATCATCCTGACCCAGAAGAACAGCCCCCTAACAAAGGACTAAATGAGAATCTCCCTTGGCTGTTAATAGCACAGGGGCTATGACCTGCATTTGAGCACTTCAGAATCAATCCAGTAGAAGATTCTGGCACACACACACAAGCCCACTAGCCGGTTAATTGTTATGTCAGAAGAGCTTTGTATTATGGAAACAATAGTGCGGAATAATAGCTAAGGTTTTGGATGAACAAATACCAATATGTAAAGGAGGATGAAACTGGTAGTCCTTTAATAATGCAGTCCTGAAACTGACTGATGAAGAGTCAGAGATAAAAAATATTGAGGCTTTAGAAACTACACTGGTGTTAGGAATATGTTCATAGAACCATAGAAATTAGAGATGGAAAAGACATATTAGGTCATGTAGTCCATCCACCTCACAATGAAGAATTCTCTCTAAAGAACTTTTTCTAGGGTTTTCACAGGTCTTTTGGCCAGAGAGAACAACTAAATAATGAGCTGATTGCACACAAAATAAAGAAAAGTAAGAAAGCCAAAGTACTAGTAATAGGAGACTTTAATTACCCAGGCAAAGGCTGGCTCGAATCCACTGGAGGAAATAAAGCTGTATACAGTATTTTGTGGACTGAGTGCATATATTTCATTAAAAATGTGTATGGTTTAGCAACTAAAGGGAAGAGGAGTCCTATTAGATTTAGAATTAATAGGTATTGTGAGAGATGGGGTGTTGGACACACTGGTCTGAATATTTAGTATTACATAGAATAAAATAGAAGATAATATAATAAATAGGTTTCTTTTTCTAGTGGTTAACACTGTCATATTTAGATTCTTATGTCCAGTACCTGCTTCCATGTTTTCAGATGCGGAGTATTGTGTCTGCAATGAATTGTGGGCATAGATATTAGTAGCTAGATAGCTAAATTCCACACCTGTTTGCCTCTCCCAAATCAGATATTTAATTATCTAGGAATATTTTGATCTAATTATTTGCAATAGAAAATTGCACGTACAAAGAAAATGGCTTAGGTGAAGATTGGATCCTTAATGAATGACTGAAGTACTTACTGTAGTCTGAAATATCAATGAAATATTAAGTTTAAACCCCCTGTGGTTCCAGGGTTCTTCCGTTTGAAATAAAAGTGGAATTGAAGAGGTTGGGTTGGAAAGGAGTAGAAGGAGCAACTTTGGCATGTTCAACAGTGATTTTCTGGTACAGGTCGTGCAAAATCAAACAGGCTGAGAGATTAGAAGAGAAAAAACTTTTAAAGGAACTGCCCCGGGATCAAAGTAACACATCAGTGACATAGACAACTTTGTGGGTGTCAGTGTTCCCACCCCACTTCTGAGTCTTGAGTGGTGCACAGATCAGCATGACTTGAGTATTGGGGCCATAGCATGGAGTAAATGATCTCAAGGGAGTAACTACTTAGCACTGACGTAGCATTTTCCATCTTTGCAAACATTAGCCAGTTAATCCTCACTTCATTCCTGTAAAGTAGGGAATTAATAATACCCCATTCTACAAAATATGGGAATATCCCATTCTACAAAAAGGGAAACGGAGATCCAGAGCGGTGAAGTGAATTGTTCAAGGCACCGAAAGGTCCCATATTAGAACTCAGGAGTTCTTAGCAACCAGTCCTGTGCCATAAGAACATGCCTTTCTCTTTTATACCCCACAAATAACTGAGCTATAAGTGGAAGATTTATATAGTAATTGGTAAGGCAGGTTCTGTACTAAGATATTTGTTTCAATATTCACAATAAATTGCAGGTCATATCTGAATGATGGGAGTGAACATTTTCTTACAGTGATAAATGAAATATTAACTTGAAATCATACTGGCATCAATAGTTTAAAAATTAAGAACAATTAAAATATGCCAAAGCACCAGGTGCAGATGAATTACATTCCCTTTTCTTCAAGGAAGTCGTAGAGGAAACATGAAAGCCAGAGGTAATGTCTTTGGCAAATCACTAAATTCAATGGAAGAATTAGAAGATTATAGGGTAGCTATAGTTGCCAAAATTTGGAAAGAATAGAGGGAAGATATGGAAACATTTAACTGGGATGCAGTTATCTAAGTTTCAAAATTAATTATTTTCAAATGGATGCAACCTATGGGCAGAAAAGGAATGATTGTTTCTATAAATCTGTTGGGGTTTTTTTGTGTCATTTCAGAGCTTGTGGACAAAAAAGGGACAGTGGACCCAATTTATCTCTAGGGCAGAAGAGACATTGTAAGAGGCAATGTGGCCTGGAACAAGGAGGAGGGCCAGGAGGATCAGGGGTTCCAATCTGTTCCAAGCCACTGCCACTATATAACCCGGGGCAGGACACTTGACTTCCGTGTGCCTCTGTCAATCCATCTGGAAAATTGGGTAACAAAAGCAGGAACTCCTTGAAAACCAGATGGTGATTCTGAGTTGAGCTCTCCGGGGTAAACAAATGACAAAACATTGATAGATGCCACACTCTGACAAAGACTGGTCTACGGAGTCCTTAAGGAAGAGCAGGCACTTAGCAGCTGACCATTCTGGGAGCTTGAAGTAGTGATTTGTCCGAGAAGTAATGAGATCATGGAATGGATGCAAAAATTAGCTTTATGATAGTAACGAAAAAGTCAGTAGAAAAAGTGACACAGACTAACACGGCTACTACACTGAAACCTAGAAAAAGTGAGTTAGGAGTTTATGCTGCTATAGACCTCGATCAGAACGTAAAATATGTGAATTTAGTAGTATCCATCTACCCCACTAGGTAAATTCAAAAGTGCTAAAAAGTCCTCTAAAATATTGGTATAATATAATTCGTATCCAGATCATATATTGGACTGAAATCTCTAAATCTTACTTTAAATAGTCTGTATAGGTCATATCCTGAAGTTTTGGGGGTTCTTCACTTCCCAGTATTGGGCCTTTATTGAGCAATTAGTTGTATTCCCCATTTATTTAAGAATGGCTTAGATCCTGGGTCCAAAATTTCAGCAATATGATTTAAGTAAGGATAGATTATAAAAGCCAGTAGAGTCAGAACATAAGCTTTGAAATAAACCTAAAGTCACAGGTTCAAACAGGCAGGACTAGACTGAGCCCATCGCATCATAGATACTAGAGATGATAAAGACCTATTAGGTTGCTAAGTCCAATTCCCTGCAATACAGAATTGTTCCCTATAGCACAATTTCTAGCATTTTCATGTTTCACATTTTCATGTTCAGAATTTTATGTATTTGATTGCTTAGAAATTTGGTTTAAAAACTAGGCAAAAATAATTTTAGGAGTTTTGAGGTATAAAATGAAGTCTGCATTTTTAAACTTAAGATCATTGAGTGTGGCTTAGTCAATAAGATACTGGACTGGCACTTAGTTCAATTTCTGACTCTGCCACTGTTCTACTTGGTGACCTTGGCCAAGACACTTCACCTTGTGCTTTCATTTCCACATAAAATGGAAATAATGATACTAATCTCCTTTTAAAGAGCTTTGAGATGTATGGAGGCTATATATAAGAGCTAGGTTCAAAACAAAATTTATTTTTTTAATCAGTCGTACTTCACTGGAATGAACTGATGTGCATTCTTATGTGCACTTTCAATGTATGTTCCATCTTGTTGCTCTGTTGACTGATCTGCATGTGACAGGGAAAGGAACATGCTACATCTATACTGCTGAAGCCTGGTCTACACTAACAAATTAATCAACCTAGCTATGTCATTCAGGGCTCTGAAAAATTTCACCTCCACAGGGTTATGGTTCAGTAGATCTAACCCCACCCCCCACACACAGTGTAAGAATTCTTCCATCGACCTTGTTACCACCTCTTGAAGAGGTGGGTTAACAACATCCTATGCTACTGGGCTTCACAAGCACAAATGCACCACCATAGTGTAGACATACCCTTAGCATCATGAAGCTGCAAAATTCCCTGTATTGAGAAAGAAAAAAGAACTTTGTCCATCATGCCAGTATTTTTATGACTGTTACTACCAAATTTACACACAAGGCCTGATCTTGGGAGGTCTTGAGATCTCAGTTCAGACAAGCACTCAAGTGTGTGCTCACATCCATCTCTCTTTGGCAAAGCACTTTAGCACATGCCTAAATCTTATTAAAGTCAATGGGATTTAAACACCCTAGAAATGCTGTTCCATAGCAGAGCGACACATCAGTGTATTTTAAATAATGATTCCTGAGTAAACTGCCCTGATACTCTCTTCTTCGAGATGGGAAGAGGTAAGCTCCGGGATTTCAAGGGGCCTAAAAAATTCTCATCTGGATAAGATGCCGAGTTCACTTAAAATATTAAGAATCCTGAAGCGGCTCGTCACATTGTAGCTGATCTGGGACTGAGAACTTCACTGGGAGAAAAAATAAATCTAGGCAGTGTTTTTAGTAAATCATTAATAGCGACAGCTAGCTTGTTGAAAATCCTTGAATTTAGGGACATGCATTCTGTTGGAAGATGTGGCGCTGTGGCGAAAGTGGAAAATGTTTTCATCACCTGTGAGACTCCAGACATCCAAAATACTGTCCCAAGAGATGTACAGAAAAATGCAAAGTTAACTGGGCCAGATGAGGAAACTGGCATTTTTTTCTGACTCTTGTGATCACATTATAAAGAGGAGGGAGAATTTTTCAGAATTTTTCATGCCAGCTGTGAGATTTGGGTCTAAAATATGCCTTTGTGTGCTATGCTATATAGAGTTATTTGTTTTGATTTCCTGATGAAGTGTATATGTTTCATTAAAACGTATTGTACTATTGAAGGATCCAGAGGAGTAGAAGGAGACTGAAAAATCAGTGCCAGGGGAGTAACTGAATTGAGTTCATTCTTAGATTTTTGTTATAAAGGAAAATATATGATTGTGTTGTTCCTAACTTGCACAGAGACTATACTTATTCATTATTATAAGAACACAGCTGACTTGTTCATTTGTGGTGATGTTACAGTTTTCCTTACCGCTGTATTCAAGATTATGACCTCAGTTAGGCATAGAAAAAGTGGAAAGATGGTTTTGTGGTTAAGGCACTGAATTGAGACTCAAGAAAGCTGGGTTTAGTTCCTGGCTTTGCCATAGACTTCCTGTGTGTAACCTTGGGCAAGTTACTTGATCTCTGAGTATCTCTATCTATAGAATGGGGATAATAAAACTTCGTATCTCTGTTTTGTCTGGCTTGTCTCTAGGTTGTATTCTTTCTGGGTCAGGGCTGACTCTCACCATGTGTATATACAGCACCTAAGAAAATGTGGCCCTGATATTGCTTGGAGCCTTTAGGTGCATTCATAATAACAATAATTGTAAAAAAAAAATCCAGCAATGGAGAATATTTAGTATATTAGAGAAAAGTTCCCTCATTATGAGGGATGCTTTATAAAATATGGTCACGGATCACTTTTACTTTTCTATCAGCCAACAATAGAAGGTAGAAGATTGCATGGAAGGCCATATTCCAAACAGATTGTGAAAGAGCTATCCAAGTCATACGTTGAGTGGTTGAGGGAAGGATTTGATACCTTCAGTATGCATTTTAATACTTAAGATGATTTGCTTTTACTTAGGAGCAATGTCGGGTAAGGCACCTTGCTAAATTTGTTCTAACTGGCAATAATTGAGGACCCCTGTTGACGTAAATTGTCTGTCTGCCAAAGAACTAAATAAATGATAATTGTTTGTCTTTCATCCCATTCATGGAATACATAACTGCCTAAAGTAAAATATATTAACCCCGACAGTTACCAAACTATGGTTGGCAGAGCACTAGCCCTTCTCATTTCTTTCTGCTAAAATAGATTATTTTCCTAACATTTCTCTTCTAAGTTGCTACAGGGATGGCATGAAGTTGCAAATGGGAGGGCAGGTGGTCCAGGCAGTTGCAAATGGAATGGTGTCAACAAGAGGATCTCTGTTTATTAAGATGTGGTCCCCCCTAGGAAATAGTGTGAGAACCCTCTGTATTGACCCATTAAGACACAGACACCGTGAAAGGGGCTTGGATGCTCACTGATTTTGCCTACTGAGTGATTTTACTGATGCAAGCATATCTTTTGTAATAGAGTTCTGTCTATAAATACACGTCTTATTGTGTGTTATCAGAAGTATCAATGAAATATTAGTAAAAAAGCAATTAAGTACAAAAATGGATTTGAAATGTCTTTAAAGCACTGTAGGGATGACAATTTAAACCCCAAATACAGTAGTAAAAGAAATAATTGTTGAGGGGACAGTAATCTTTTACAGTATGGGTCTAGCAATATAAGATGGTGCTTAAACGCATTATATTCTCTTATACTGTTTATTATTATTATTAAGCACTGTCAGTGTGCTTGACTCTGAACAAGAATGAAAACATTTAAGATTTACGCAACAGTGTGGCCTGATGGATGGGACACTGGACTGAGAGTTATTAGATATAGGCTTTATTCTTGGCTCTGTAACTGACTCACTGTGAGATTTTAGGCAAGTCACCTAAACTCTGTGTCTCAGTCCTCCCATCTGCAAAATGGAAATAAATTTTACTTGCCTTCCTGTGGAAAGCTCTTTGAAGTTCTTGGATGAAAAGCACTGTACAGTGAATGAAAACTAGAAAGGTGGTGGTGGTATTTATTAAAGATTAAGTATATTCGGCCCTGATCCAGCAAAATGCTTAAGTCCCATTGGTGGCAATGAGACTTCTGCACACGCTGAAATCAAAGAATTTGCTTAACTGCTTTGTTGACTCAGGGCCTTTGTGACTAACAGCGCTTAAACATAGCAGAGTGAGTTACAGGCACAGAAAGATCACTATATTTCTGAGACTGCTTTATCCTAACTCCAAAAATTTCTGGCCTTAGTGGCTTTAAATTCATAGCATTAATGTTACTATAAATACAAAAGGATTGCATTAAAATAACTTACTTTAAGAAGGAAGAGGTTGTGGATTGAAGGGTTCTAGAATAAACAATTTGGGTGGAATTTCTTTACAGAGAGATGGAACACTTACCAAAAGCAGCCATAGATGCAAGGAATGCCTGGCATTTCAAAACCAGAATGGGTGAATATTTGGAGGAGGAAATGAAAGGGTATAATCACTAGCTAAAGTGATGGGATAATACAGTCTATGGGCTGAGTGTTGTCTTTAACCAGTAATTTGGTTCAATTTTTTTATTTTGCTCTAAGAATTAATAAAGGCGCTTTGAGATAGTTTGTGTGGTCTTAGGCTTTTCACTGGTCCATCAGTACTTTTTTTGAGGGGGATGGGAAATGTAGTTCAAATAATGTATCTATTTTGGGGCTGAAAAAACAACATTGTGTTGCACGCAAAGGAAAACTTAAAAATACTAAGTTAACAATATTATTAAAAGCAGGTTCGGAAGTTGGCTAGGAAAACTGAGCTATTTAAGAATGAATTCTAACCTAAGGTCTCTAAAATGCCAATTACAGTCACTTGAGTGCATGGGCATGCTGAGCTTGATGCTCATAGAGTTAATGAGCAATTTCATAACATGCAGTATATCACTTTTTAAAAGAGACATGATAAATTGACACTAATGGTATTGTGTGTATAAATTGGAGCTGTTTCTGCACTGCATTTAGTGCTAGTGATTGGGTGGTGCACCTGGAAAGACTTGTATTTTAATGGGCCCTTTTTAGCACTTTTGCACCTCGTATGTGTTCTGGATTATGTACGATTGATGACTTTGAACATATGGGTGTGAGAGCGATGTAGTTCTTAATGCTTTTAAACCATTTGTTTTCCAGTCCATAAAAGGCTCCTGTGTTTTTTTGGGTAACAGTTTATGCTTCTCAAGTAGACAGACATTCGGTTCTGGGACTTCGCCTGTTAACACTATAAATCCAGCATGCTTACAGGAGGGAGGTTCAATTAGAGTGCTCTTAATAGAAGAGTGTCATTTTCATGCCTAGTAATAAGAGTAAGAGTAATAAGTAGACAGTTTTGTAAAGGGATAATTTGATGTCTACAGTAGTTAAAATAAACATTTCTGGCCATAGATTGCTTTCTTTCTGGGGATTCTTCTAGCTCACTTTCCAAGTCCTGAGGAAACTTATTTCCACCACCTGCATCTCAGCCACCATCCTTCTGACTGACTGCATCTCCTGTTGGATCCAGTCAGCACCTGAATCACCCAAAGGGATTGCTTTGATTGCATAAGGCATTCTCTCCCTTTCCTGACCCTGGGCGTAGGACACCAGGACTGGAAATCAAACCCACATATCCCATGTGGCAGTGTAGAGCCCTGCAATTGCATTTTTCTCAGTTCTAACCTTTGGGATTCCTATTACTTAGAGGGAACCTCACAACAGTTAGGAGAATTTATCACCCGAGTTTTTAGTGAGAGTTTTTAGTGGTTTTTTTTAAGCTTCTGTTTATGTTTAAAGTCTGATGATTTTAAGTATGTCTTATTTTGGGTGAAACTGGTTCTTATGAAAGCGACACACTAAAACTGGCCAGATCTAGGAATAGTGCTGGCAAGTTCTGCATAGGCTTTTCCTACAGCTCTGTCTATATCCTGCGCTCCTGTGCCCCTCTCTCTTTCCAGTCCCGTGGCAACTTTTCAGCGGAAATTAGCAGGGACAGACTTTCACTTTAGTGTAGGATTTCAATTTCAGACTCCAGGATTGAAAGGCAAGTGCATTAAGCTCCACTGCACCATATTTATAATAAGTTGCTAATTAGCACTCTGTGTCTTTCTGATCTCTGGTACTTTGTCACTTGCCCCTGAATCCTTCAATTTCTGTCATTTTTTTAGTTCTTTCGTTAATCACCAGTGGCAACTGTAATAAAGCTTACCTTAGCAGCATGGATATTTTATATTCCTGTATCATCTGAAAAGAACCAGATACAGTGTATAACAAATGTGACATGTACCATTGTATTCTCTGACTCAGGTCAGTCTCGGCAGTGATATAATTGCTCTTTTTCTATATGTGTATATAGTGTCTCCGCACATGGATACTGCAGCCCCCAGCCAGAGTGATTCTTGAACTTGGGGAAGATAGGGTTCCTCTGTCTAACTCGCCTATGCAATTGCACTGTGAATAAATAATGAAAGAATCATTGGGCCAGAGAGAGCGCAAGCATGAGAATAACTTTGTAGCCTTGTGGTTAGAGCACTCACCTGGAACGTGGGAGACCCATGATCCAGTCCCCCTGCGCCAATTAATTTTTACAATTATATATTCACAGTGGTACAGCATCAATAGGAGACCCTGAGGAAGCCTCACATCAGAACATCCCATAGCCCAGTGGTTAGGTGAGGAACTGTCTCACGTTGTCAATAAAGTGGATATTGGAGCAAATTGATAAATTAAACGGTAATAAGTTACCAAGACCAGACGGTATTCATCTAAGAGTTCTGAAGGAACTCATAGGTTACATACTGCAATTTCATATATCACTTAAAACAGCCTCGTTACCAGATGACTGGAAGATAGCTAATGTGATGCCTATTTTTACAAAAAGCTCTACAGGCAATTCTGGCAATTGCAGTCTAGTAAACCTAATTTCAGTACCGGGCAAATTGGTTGAAACTATAGTAAAGAACAGAATTATCAGACAGATAAGCATGATATGATGGGGAAGAGTCAACACAGCTTTTGTAAAAGCAAAATCACAATCTATTAGAATCTTTGAGGGTGTCAGCCAATGTTCCCTCTAATTTTTGACAGACCGTGTGCCCCCCCAAAATTCTTCTGTGCAAATTTTTGACAGGCCATGTGCGCAAAAAATGTCTTCTGTATAAATTGTTGTGCTTCTGTGCAAATTTTTGTGCGCGCAGTGTTTTGTCATGTGCACGGGATTTAGAATCTGTGTATGCGCGCACGCACGCACAGTTTAGAGGAAACAGTGGTGTCAGCAAACATGTGGACAAGGGTGATCCAAGTTAATACAGTAGTGTACTTGGACTTTCAGAAAGCCGTTGACAAGGTCCCTCACCAAAGACTCTTAAGCAAAGTAAGGAGTCATGGGATAAGGAGGAAGATCCTCTCATGGATCAGTAACTGGTAAAAAGATAGGAAACAAAGACTAAGAACAAATGGTCAGTTTTCATAGTGGAGAGGAGGTAAGGACTTGTACTGTGACCTATGCTGTTCAACATATTAATAAATGATCTGGAAAAAGGGGTAAACAGTGAAGTAGCAAAGTTCACAGACAATACAAAGCAGACTGCAAAGAGTTACAAAGAGATCTCACAAAACTGAGTGACTGGGCAACAGAATGGCATATGACATTCACTGTTGATAAATGCAAAGTAATGCACATTGGAAAACATAATCCCAACTATACATACAAAATGATAGGGTCTAAATTAGCTGTTACCACTCAAAAAAGAGATCTTGGCATCATTGTGAATAGTTCTCTGAAAATATCTGCTCAGTGTGCAGCAGCAGTCAAAAAAGCTAACAATGTTAGGAACCATTAGGAAAGAGTAAGAAAATATAATGCCGCTATATAAATCCATGGTACACCCACACTTGGAATGCTGCATGCATTTCTGGTTGCCCTATTTCAAAAAAGATATATTAGAATTGGAAAAAGTACAGAGAAGGGAAACAAAAATTATTAGGGTTATAGAACAGCTTCCATATTAGGAGAGATTAAGAGGACTGGAACTGCTCAGCTTGGAAAAGAGATGACTGGAGGGAGAGCATGATAGAGGTCTATAAAATCATGAATGGAGTTGCGGAAAGTGAATAAGGAAGAATTATTTACCCCTTCACGAACGAGGGGTCACCCAATGAAATTAATAGGGAGCAGATTTAAAACAAGCAAAAGGCAGTACTTCACACAGTGCACAGTCAACCTGTGGAACTCGTGCCAGGGATGTTGTGAAGGCCAAAAATATAACTGGGTTCAAAAAAGAAGTAGATAAGTTTACAAAGGATAGATCCATCAATGGCTGTTAGCCAAAATGGTTAGGAACATGCATGCTCTGGGTGTCCCTAAACCTCTGACTGCTAGAAGCTGGGACTGGAAGACAGGATGGATCACTCAGTAAATTGCCCTGTTCTGTTCATTCCCTCTGAAGCATCTGGCACAGGCCACTGTCAGAAGACAGGATACTGGACTCGATGGACCGTTGTTCTGACCCAGTATGGCCATTCTTAGGTTCTTGTGCTGGCTTTTGTGAATCCCATTTGGAAGTATCTATCTCTTCCCATATAGGGAGCCTAAACACCTAACCCAAGCTTTGTGAATCCCAATGTTTTTCTAGGGGCTTAAAAATTAGGTGTGGTAATAGCTTCACCATTCCTAAATGTCTTTATTAATCCATCCCTAAGAGATTAAGTGACTTGCTTACGGTCACAAAGGAAGCTTATAGCAGATGTGGGGATTGAACCCAGATCTTCTGGTTTATAGTGGAGCATCTTAACAAGAACTGCTCTTACAGGAAGTAGACGTGAAGCTAATTCCCCCATTATTTAAACTCTTCATTGCAAAAATATTGTATACCATGATAAATTGGATTGAAAATATACAATAGGTACTAATTTTATATCCCATTTGCTAAACAGCTGGAGTTATAAATGTAGAAATGAATATCTGAAGAGGCTTAGTCTGCCAATATTTACAACTTTCTAATATTCTGAATGTATTTAAAATATGAGGCTACTACTCGTTTAGGTTTAAAAGCAGAATGTAGTGGCTCTCATAACTTTAGTCTTTCCCTGTTATACAAAAGAATCAAGTATTTGGGGGGCAGAATTACCAAAATATATATATGGAATGCTAACGCCTCTGGCTTGCTGCTTTGCATTTTAAGAAACAAAGCAGCCATTGTTAATGCTTTGAAAATAATGTAATTTTACTGTTTTGTTTAATGAAATATTAAAATTGTGTGAGACAACAACTCTGCTAGGCTTCCTCTACCATATCTTTTGTGGGATTATCGTGAACTAGCATAATGTAACTATATTTTGGGGGCAGATTATATATTATTGACAACCCCTTGAGTTTATCATCCAAATATGAAGCTACTGTTGTATAATAAAATACTTAATATACTCCGGTTTTCTGTAAATTATCGTTGTTACTTTCACTCTAAATACATTCTTGTACCCTGGTACTTCCACCTCAAAACCAAAGAACAGCTATTTCTAGTAATTAAAATAAAAGAAATTTCCATTTTGTCTCATTGATTTTAAATAATTGATAACATGTAATGGGCTGTTTCTGCTGTAATAGATACACTTATCTTGGCTGTGTGGTTGTATCACAGTGTGTCTTGGTTTTGCTTTCATCTTCCTTAATTATGCAGTCCTCAGACACATCCTTTACAGATATCAGAAGTGCAGGGCCTGTTTCATAATACATATGTGTACCTGTACCAGTGCAATGAGTTTTCTACAGACTTGCCAGAGAAAAATTGCAGAATACTCCTTTCTGTGCCTGAAATGTGCCTTTGCTATTAAGGCCAACCCCTGTTTTGTAGGAGAAAAGAATCTCTTTCTGTAGAGCAGTGGAGTGGTGGGTGCAAGGAATGGGCAGAATGTATCTGAAGTGGCAGTTATTCTCTTTCGTGATGTTTTGTGGAAGTGCAGTGAGGTGACTGTTACTAGTTTATTGAAAAGGGTTTGTCAGAAAAACAATTTTTAAAGGCACTTGCACAGAAAGGGCTACCTTAAATACACTATGGAAATTTAACTATTGATTTCTATAGGAGCAGAGTTAGGCCAAGGCAGACTGCTCTGAAAACCCTACCCTATATATTTTAAATCTAAGTATTATAAACAACACTCTTTCTTTCTGTTTCGGATGGGTGCAGCAATTTGGCATAAAGTAGTTTTATATTTTCCTGAATTTTAATTTTCCTAACCAATTTTTAGTATGTCAGTTTTTGTCTCACCCTATCATGTGAAACATTTTGAGATACATTTGTATGAAAAGAAAGCATGTTTATCTGTGTAGATATTTATACGGTCCCCACTTCCATAGTATTTTAGCTCCTCACCAACACCAGTGAATTTATCCTTAACACTTCTGAGGTAGAAAGTATTATTATCCCAATTTTCAGATGGGGAACTGAGCACAGAGAGATTGACTTATCCAATATCACACCGCAAATATTTTGCAGAGTGAAGATTTGAACTCAGATCTCCTGAGTCCCAGTCCAATGCCTTAACTACAAAGCTGTCAGAACAAAACAGTACAAAAGTAGATCAGATATTTCCCCAAGACATTTTTCAACACCTAACTGAGGCACAGCTAGAAATTTTCGGTTTTTTTATCTGGGTATATAACTTGCAATGCAGCTCTTATATAAACATTGCGCCAGGCAATTATATGACGTTTGTGAAAATATATTTTAATTGCATTGGGCCCATCATTTCTGCTGACTCTTTGTTATGTTTTTTCTGCTTGGGACAGGTGAACTTAAAAATTGATCCAAGTTTATTAAATAATAATTTTCTTTGCTGTCTGGTAATGGTTTCTGAAGGGTTCCTTTTCTTCCTTCTTTTATTTCTCGGTGACTTGTCATGGGAGAGTCTCATAGCTATGACATCCAAACTCAGGCTCAGATAGAAAGCTTTGTGGGGCTTTTTCTATTGAGGAGTGGCAGGAGCCACTTAAATGCTTAAAATGAAACCAAAACACAGTCATACACCAGGGGAATGGTTTGCTGGAGGAAATACCATATCCCTCCTTTTCTTCTGAAAGTGAAAACAATGGTGTTGCATCGCTTTAATAAACAGAATTTTTGTAATTATACGAGTTGAAAATCCCCCTTTTTGCAGTACATTTAAGCATTACTCAAATGTGAGTTTTTTCCATCTTTTTCATACATTTCTCATGAACTATTGCAGTTGGCCATTTCACTTAGCCTTTTGATTCCATAATCATATTCTGTGTTAGTAAATAAAGTCTCTAAATCCCATCTCTGACTATCCCTGCTGAATCTGTATCTTCCATCCAGACCATGCGAGGATTCAACTTTTTAAAACAAAAATCTATTTTATTCCAGTAGAGGGGAGTAAGGCCTATGTGTAATAAGGAAGCAACTTTATTTTTGCTTAAAGGTTTTTTGAAAATTCCCACTTAGCTCCCTATTGATCAAAGGATAGAGGTTTAGTCAGCACGATGGCTTAGAGGGATAAGATCTTAGGACTGTGAGATAGAATCTTGCCTCTGACTGACTTTATTGTGTAGGCAGTGGGGGATTCCTCCTAGTGATTGTTTATATATAGTGTATGAGATGAAGCAAAAGCAAAGAACAAATTTTTTAGAGCGGAACGGACAGTACTGATTTGAGTCAGGGATAGTTAAGACAGGCTCAGTAACCATTTGTACGTGTGTTGCTGCCAATGTACCTCAGGCCAAGCATGCCCCAAATCTGGTGCATTTGAGACGTAGCCAAATGTTCACTAGGGACTAGAACGGAGGGACCAGAACGGAGACCACCAGTGACCAGACCAGAGTCATGAGTTTAACCTGCTATTGGCATTATCTTGGGGCCTGATGGTAGTTCTTGAAGGAGCTCTGGTACTTCGGCAAAACTCTTATGCAATAGTCTTTTGGCCTCAGTGATACTCGGGTCGGGGGGAGAGCAGATCTTCTGAAACACTTGAATTTCTTATACGTGCTATTCATCTCTCTCTTAAGTGCCACCATATTACATTGAAGTGAGTTGATTGGTCACAGAGTCACCGTCTGCAGTGGCATAAGAAGCATCTTGTTTAATCTGCACAATCAAAACTGAGGGAAAGGAGAGACGCAAGAAGGTGAGGTAGGAGCAGAAATATAGGGGAGAGTAGGAACAGCAGTGAGTGTGGGGAGCAAGAGAAGGGGAGACTAAAGACCACCAGGAACTATGGAGAAAGAAGAGAAAAGAATATTGGTATGTTCTTCTGATGGGAAGAAGACATCAGAACATGGCAGGAGCCATATGATCTAAAGTAGGCAAAAAAGTAAAAGGCAAAAAAAGTTGTTTTCCCCCCCCCCCCCCCATTAAAATTTTCCAGATTGCTTCTAGGCCTCATCTTTACTGATAAAGTTGTACCAGTTTAGTTAAATGTGTTTAAAATCTATCTGGTTAAACTGGTGCAAACCCATAATATTGATGCACTTAAACCAATTTACCTCTGTTTTAAATTGTCTCAGTTTAATTCACAAGATAAATCAATTTAACCGAGAGTTAAACAAGGTTAAGTGTGTCTACCTTAAGGTTTTGCACCACTTTAGCTATGTAGATTTAATTCATCTCGTTCAACTTTTCTAGCATAGATCAGACTTTGGTTTTCAAAAGTTCTCTCCGGAGGGTCTTTGGAACTCTGTCGCCCTCTTTAAATCCTTCTTTGTTTCTGTGCACCACGCATACTTCAAAGCCTCCTATAACTGATTTCCTTCCCTCTTGGCATCTTCTCCATGCTCCTGCCCTATTTTTAATCTAAACTAAGAATTGGCTATAAAACAAATTTAAACTCAGGTTTGCACACACACCTTCAATGGTGTAGAACCTGTGGATACATATTGTTCTGAATCAGACCCCTGGAAACAGAGTCCCCACTCCATTTTGGCAGCTTAATTTTCACAGTGCCCAAAGTCCATTTGAATCCAGGTTTCTAAAGGTGAAGGCTAGGGCCTGAGGTCAGTATGCCATCCATAACTCCACCTTCCCAATGCAGTGGATTTCTAAAAAGGTGTCCTAGAATAGTAAACAGAATGACCTAGAGATATATACACAGGTATCAGTCTGAGCAAAGCAGGTTCACAGGAGCCTCTGGCGACTTCGCCCGAGTGACTGTGGCTGAAGTTATTTGGAAGTGTAAAATTATGGTTGAATTTTCTTCATAATAACCACATCCTGAAATCATTTGAACAGATGCTGTTTTAAAGACATGAGCATCATCATTTATATTTATCGTGGACATCATTCCCCATGTGACAGATTATTCTAGATGCTTGCCAGTTTGCAAGACATGCTGGTGATTGTTTTGTTTGCCATCTCAAAGCACAGGACATTAATGTTATCTCACATAATTCTGTATCCTTGAAAAACCTTACTGAATTAAGTTTAAGTAGCTTTGAAGTGCATTGTATTAAAATTTCAAAGTGTATGTATTATTGTGGAATTTTATTAACTTCTGTCGGGAGAGACATGACCACTGTAAACCCTAGAAAGTGTTATGAGCTTCAAAGAACTATTTTAAGCAAAGTGCCAGACAACTTTACACTTTTGGAACAAACAGATTTGAGTGCGTTTCCTAGGAAATACTTGGGAGGAGGTGAATGTAAATTCTCACCTCTGGACTCAACCTTTTGAAGCTAGCCCTGTCTGCTGATTACTTATTCCCTATCACATTGTCTGCTGATTTACCTATTCATAGAATCATAGAATATCAGGGTTGGAAGGGACCTTAGGAGGTCATCTAGTCCAACCCGCTGCTTAAAGCAGGACCAATCCCCAATTATTATTTTTTGCCCCAGATCCCTAAATGGCCCCCTCAAGGATTAAACTCTCAACCCTGGGTTTAGCAGGCCAATGCTCAAACCACTAAGCTATCCCTCCCCTCATATTCCCAGAATATGAAGAGCAAAGCCCCACGCTGCATAAAGGAGGGATTCACAGATTCATGGGTGTGCTTGTTCTGAATTTAACAGCTGTTGTGAATTTATAACCACAAAAAAAACCCTTGGTAGTGTTTGAAGGACTGATCACCTGCCAGAGCCCTTGTTGGAATTGGGGTGATCTCTGGTATGCATATTAACACGTGTAGAGGTTCTTTTGTTGTTTTTAATATGTTTTTTCTGTAATGCTTTCATTTTAAGAATAAATGTGCTTGCTTAGAAAGGGGTATTTGGTAATCTGTAGCTACGGGCAATTACTCTGTAGCTTCTGAGGAAAAAGCAAAGCAAGTCTGCTGAGGCAGTCTGACTTGCTGGGGAACTCACAGTGTAGACAGGGAACTGTGCAATCTGGACAAATTCTGGTCAGGAGGGAGAGCCAGCCTTGGTCTCTGTCCAAGAGTGGTGAAGACTAAGGAGTCGGGAGCCTAGAGCGGTGCCCTTGCTGGCCCATGAGGGGAAAAATATAGGTGCAGTTGCCTTGAACAGTGACATCTGCCCCCAAACAGTTCTTTAACTTTTTTTCCAACTGTAAGCAAGAAATTAGAAAGGAAAAAGTGCCAACATGGATTTGGTTAACATCATGATCTCTCTGTCCTCTATTAGGCCTTTTTGTCTACAAGGTTCCTTCAAGTCTTTGAATATTTTACTCTATCTTGTGAAAGAATTTAGCACTTTATTTGCCCTTGAGCATACAGCATATGTTCATTGCAGAGGCATCTGCATGACCCCGTGGAGATCTTCGCTATGACTTGTCTCTTTCAAGAACCCCTCTGTGCTCAGATAAAATATTCCCAGAAACAGAATATAGCACCAATGTGATATAAGGCCTGCAGCTTCTGTCTTGTTTGGAGCTGATTACAGTCAGGTTATGAAATGTGATCCTTATTTTTAGTTTATATTTCCCCTCTCCCTGTGCTTGTCAAATCACTTGGAAATATGGAATTGTTTGCATCAAGTTCATCAATTGCTTTTCCTTTTGTAACTAAGGGCTTGTCTACACGAACACTTAGTTTGTGGCAAACTACCCCGCACTAGCCTGCCATGTCCATGTAAACCCTGCTGCCATCCACTAGAAGTTCCCTAGTGCACTTTAATCTATTGCTCTTTCAAAGCAGGGTATATCAAAGTGCATTGCAGAACTTCTAGTGTGCAGCAGCAGGGTCTACATGGACTTGTAGTATGCAGCAGGCTAGATGTACCAACCAAACCAAGTGTTCATGTAGACAGGCCCTGAGAGCCATCCTTCCAATAATTTCTTTTCGAAATACAAACAGGCTTAATATCTTTTCAGTTTTCTTATTACTCAGATATTTTGTATCGCCTGATAATCTTATTACTCTGTAGAACACTGCCTCTACTGCTTTTCACAGCCATGGTGAGCCATATTAGATTCAGTACCATGGGAGAGACTCCCATTTACCGATGACTACCACAGTTTTAGATGTATATTCATGTAGCAATGTAACTCAGTATGCTGTTTGCCTTTCTCGTAGCAGTCATCCTTTAGCTTGAGACTTTTCTGAACCAGAACACTTAAATCTCTTTTCAATCATGCTGCTGCACACTTTCATTTAATATCTCTGCTTTCTTTTGGAGTCTTTGCTCTTAGATTTTTTTATCCTGCATTTACCTGCACGGAATTGCGTTTGCCATGATACTTGAATACTTCCAAATTACGTTTCCCCTGCCTGTGTTTGACTGCCAGGGTGATGCCATGCAGGGAGATGGGTGCTGTGCTTCTCAGGCCATCTGTCAGACGCACAGAACACTTGAAGAATGAAGCACCTTGAGTTTTTCTCCCTCTCTGTAAGTGCGTATATTTTAAGCATTTGTAGATCACCCATCACCTTAGTATCTAAATGCTGTCGAGTGACATGATCCATCTCCTTTTCTCCCAGCCAAAACACCAAACAGCATTGACCATCTTAGTGTAAGACTACTATCACCCTCTTTAGCTGGGGGGGGGAAGATTGCTGTGACATGAAGCCTATTGAGGAGAGAACATAAAGGGGAAAGTGAGGGTAATCCCAGATCCTGGGAGAACAACAGATTATATTTCCAAATGACTACACCCAATCAGTTTTGTTCAGATTATTTAGCATAAATGTTGACCTGAAAATACTTTCTGAAATCATCATTAAAGTCACATGGGATTACTTATGCATAAGCTTTTTTAAAAAAACAACAAAACAGTTTGTGCTGTTTACAGGATTTATAGGAGCCATCTATTTCAGAGTGCTATTTACTTTTATGATGTTTATCCTTCGCCCACTGAGGGGTGTGAACATCATTGGTTTTTACAGTGTGCTGAGCAGCTACCTAAAGCTATTTTTACATTGATTTATTTTTCCATTTCAGTTTATACAAAGTTTTCCTTCAAGGATCCCTAAGAGCTATAAAAACAATGTAGCATAATTTGATGTTTCAAAATCACAAATTAAAAAAAAAACACCTATTTTTTTGTTTTACTGTAGAATTAAAATTATTCAAGATTAATAGTAAATTTAACTATTTAAGAAAGAAAGTATGAATGGTTTCAAATATTTCGTTGCCTATCACTTTTCTCTTCCATATTTTAATTAGTGAGACAATGTAAAAAATACAATAAAACTGGCATGTTAGCTCAGTCTTGAATAAATTAAAAGTCTGAACTCTTCAAATAACTTTTTTGATTTGGATATTATTAAGCACATGGCATGTGTGCATCATATTACTTTAATATTTGATATTGTGTTCATATATTAATTATTTTTAATTAATATATAATTCTGTTTCTCTTTTTTTTTTCTCCCCTAGTCATTTAGTAATACCTGCAATTCACTGTTGTGACAAAGGTATTTTCAACCTAATGATTCATATATTTTGTACAATTATAACTCCCTATATTTTTGGAAAATCTGAGTTTTGTTTATATTTTTTAATGTAAACAATAAATTGACATTTGTTAATGCAGAACCAATATACTAAGACTGAGCCTTCAGTTGAAGGACACTTTACTTAATAAAATAATCAAATACATGTGTCATAAGAAGCAAACTTAAATTCTGCATACAAGAATAGAGATGTCTGGTTGGTTTGAATTACCCTCTGACCTTCACAGTTAAAATAAAAATTATGTTCTTTGTTTGGTGAAGCATTAGCAGCCATCCTTGAGATTGCAGAGATGTGCTTGCTGAGGGAAAGTTCCTTGTGTATTATGCTGTTTACCTAAGGGTTATATTCAAGATGCTCTCTGAACAGCTGGGCTGATTATTGAAAAATGCCTTATAGTAACTCCCAGCCTAAGCTGATCAATATTAGTGCAAAGCTTTACATAGGAAGGAGCTATTTAAACATTGAGAGCCTCCAAGATAACAGGGAATGAAAAAAAATAATTCATAACAAATATGTTGAAGTGTTCAAAAGAGGAGAAGAATGTCTTCTATCTGTGCAAAGAAAATTAAATTGCAGCACAAAAACCATTTGAATTTAATATTACTAAAGTGAAGGTGTACATGTCCAGGGGTGGGAGGGATGTAGAGAGAAGCTAAGTATAGCTATATATACATCATCCTACCTTGAAAACTACTCTCACTACAACACTCTCTTTGAGACTCTTGGTATATGGTTCTGTATTGAACTTTTACTTTCTGCTTTCTGAATTGCTTTGAGCCTCAGACTGACTCATTCTTACTCCCAGATTGCAGAGTTACTGATTTTCTTTAGCACCAGAAACTGAAACTTCACATCCTTTGGCACATTTAAGCGAATATAGTAACATGACTTAGTGATATTGCTGTGATCCTCTCTTAGCCCCCGAAAATTATGATTTATTCCTCTCCTCAAGGTTTAATTATTAAATGACAGATATTTCCAAGTTGTGACTCTTATTCCTAGAACTTTGCCAACGTTCAAAAGAATGACGCCATTTTCAGGTGCGATGATTGCATGTGCTCCTAGCTTGGAGAGTCCTCCATTTGAAAAACAGCATTTGCTTCTTATTTGTTGTGTGAAAGTGTGAGGAATGGAGAAAAGAAATGCCATGACACTCAAGAAGGTTTGGTTTAGTTTGGGGTTGTTGGTTTTTGGTTTTTTTTGGGGGGGGGGAGGGGGTTCTTGCCTATACTAAAAATTCAGGGAAATCCTGTAGAATATGCTATTTTAGAGCAGAGAGCTAGGAGTTAGAAGAGCTAGGAACCATTCCCAACTCTACCACTGATTCTCTGTGTGACTTTGAGCATAATGATAAGTAACCTCCCTAGGCTTCAGTTTCTCTCTGTAAAATAGGGATAATAATGGCCCACCAGTGGGTATGTCCTTTGAAATCCTTGAGTAAAAAGTGCTATAAGCATATAAATATCTATTGTGTTTGCAATAATCTTGTCCAGAACAGTGCTAGATCTGATTTTCAGCAATTGAATTAAGGCCCAGTATGTTTTTCTTGATGGAAGTCAGCATGATTATTTTTTCATAAAACATTTAATATTTTGGATGTATCAAACATTATCATCATGACTTTCAGTCCCACCTTCTTTTCTGAGATTCACACTGTGGTCACTATAGGTTGAGATAATTATCATCTGGCCTGTTCAAAGTAGTAGTAGTATCCAAAAAAAAAAAATGCTGTGGAACACACACACCCACATGCATTTCAGATGGGACAAAATTGCAAGAAATTGTTAGTCTAATTACCCTATATTAAAAATCTACTGATAGAACAACTGATACAGGAGATTAAAAAACCCAACCAAAGTATTTTGGAAATGACTATAAGAAGTTATATATTCTAAAGAAGTGTGGCAAAAGAGTGGCTATAAACAAACAGTTGAATTTAACTGGAGACTTCTCAGATTGCTATAGTTTGTGTATCAAATGAAACTACATTTTAACAAAATAAAAATATTAACTAAAGGTGAAAAGGAAGTGGAGGAGGGATAGCTCAGTGGTTTGAGCATTGGCCTGCTAAACCCATGAGTTCAATCCTTGAGGGGGCCATTTAGGGATCTGGGGCAAAAATCTGTCAGGGGACAGTACTTGGTCCTGCTAGTGAAGGCAGGGGACTGGATTTGATGACCTTTCAAGGTCCTTCCAGTTCTATGAGATAGGCATATCTCCATTATAAAGTCATCCTTCCCATTCAATGAGGGTAATATCAAGTGTACTTAAGTGTGTATTTTGTGAATAGCCTATTGTTCTGTCAGACTGTGGTGAAGAAATATATAGAAGGTAGTACACTTGTAAGCTGCATTTTCTTTTTTCACTTTTTGTAGTGGAATTTTTTTTAAAGGGGAAAAAAAAGTGAGATTGTGACATTCCCCCACCCCATTTCAAAGCAAAACAAAAATAAAAATGCAGATTTTTGTGGTCAACATTTGTTTATTTTTTAATGTATTTGGAAAATGGAAAATTTTGACAAAGTTTTCTATGGAAAATGTTGTCATTGAAATTCCAGAGTCTGAAGAAAAAAATTACTCATTGAAAAAAAATGTTGAGTACCTCTAATTTCTGGTTCCCACACCAGTGCTTAATCTCTTAAACCACACTAAGACACACAGCAGATCAAACTAGACCCTAGTCTACACTGCAAACATATGTTGTTATAACTTGGTTGCTCAGGGGTGTGGAAAAGCCACACTTCCAAGTGACGTGGTTATATAGATCTAACGCCTGGTGTAGACAGTGCTACCTCAATGGGAGGGCTTCTCCTGTCGACTTAGCTACAGTCTATCAGGGAGGTGGAGTACCTACGCCGACAGGAGAAGCTCTTCTGTTGGCGTAGGTAGCCTCTTCACTAGGCACTACAGAAGCACCACTGTATGTGTAGACACACCCAGAGTGTGAGAAGAGGAACTTGCATAATCAAATACCTTTTAGAGCCAGGGCTGCTTTTTTCTGGTAATAAATCGGACCACTCATAAACATCACTCCTAGATGTAACTGGTTAAGTCATTGGAGCAACAACCCATCGAAACAACAATTAGGCTAATAACACTCGCCTATTTTTCCTGATAGTCTTCTTCACATTATCTCTCTGTTTTACTGCTGCCCATCAGCATAGAACTGAAGTGCCTTCAATGTAGCCAGTAGCAATAGAAAAGTCCATAGCAGAATTCATGGAGTCTTTGGCACTTCTCCCTGAATTCTGTTACATTATTTGGTCTTGATGTATCCATTTTTGATAATGTTCCTTACCCCATATTTAATGGCAAATCTCTAGGGTTTATATCGTGGTTGTTAATTGTGAATGTGATGTATATGAGTCTCATTCTTTCGTGTCTGATTTGTTTTTAATGGAAGAACATATTGATGTTGTTTTTTCCATAGCATTAGATGTGTTCATGGCGCTTTATAGAGCATGCTGTATGTGCATACTGCGCATCACTACCAACCTAGATATTGTAGCCTTCGGTCACTCAGTTGTTGTTTAAACACAGTTTTAACAGATGTAAGTTGTTCAAATGGATCAAGTTACTGGCCTTTGCCAGGGATTGCTTACTACATGTCAAAATGGCTTAATGACGTTTTCAAAGAACATACACTGTCTTGCAGATTGCTTTAAGGGCTTGCGCATAGTCTCTCATTAGAGACATATGGATAAAGCATCTTGAATTAGCTAAGTATTTGGTGCCATTAAAATATATACTTTGTTTCCAGCTGCCTCCAGAACCAAAGAGTAAACTCGCTCTCATTTCTGCAAAAGAAAGAGCCGGAAAGGGGCCTTTATTGTGTCATGGAGTACTGTGCTTGGTTTGAAATCCTGCCCATCCTCTCCTGCATGATTTAGTCTTCTATCCAGAAAAGAATGAGGAACCCTCTCTGAATACCCTGTGGAAATTGATTGATGCGTAGCCTACAGAGCTCCAGCTGGAGCTCCTCTGTTTTTAGGAACACTGTAGGTATAATTGGCGCTATTAAATCATTACAGTATATAATAGAGGGAACTTCTGACTAAATCAACATACTATATTTTAATGAAGAGAGGAGTGTTTAAAGCAGAAAGGATACAGCATTATTTGTGTGGGGTGGGATGTGTGTTGTTGACTGCACTGTATGGAGAGAGTTGGAAACAGCCAGAGTTCTATACATTTAGCTCTTAAAAATATATTGTTTTTTCAAATACCAAATTGTGAAGATGAACCATTCAAAGTATGGTTTTTAAATCTCCCAGGTGTGTGGACCTGATAGATTCGCAGATTGTGCCTACTTCGTTTCTCTTTGAATCCATAGAGATATGCATATTGTTTAAAGTTCATCCTGCTGTACTTCCAACAAATTAGTGTTACTCTAAGCCTATCACATTCTTCCACAGCACACCCAGGTTCACTTTTCCTGCTTTCACTCTCACTCCATGGTATAGCCCAATCACTTCCTGATTAATCTCTAACCTTCGCGTCCATCTTTTTTCATAGCACAAAATCTGGCCTCAATATGTTCTCTAGTCATTCTTTAAGTTTAATAATACTTGTTATAGGGGTTTTCAGATGCTTAATGTAAAGGGTTCCGGGGAAAAAGCTGGTGTATAAGTACTGTTATGGTTTAGCAGAATGAAAATGGCATTAGCAGTCAGGAAGTCGTAAATTATAATCCAGGCCCTGGTACTGACTTTATGTGGATTTAGGTATCTCACTTCACCTTTCTGCTTCAGTGTCTCCACTGTAAAATGGGTGTAAGTCCACTTACCTACCTCCCCAGGGTGCTGTGAAGATTCACTTATTAATATCTGTGCAGCATTTTCATAATGTTTAAGGTGAAGAAGAACCACAATAATCATTTAGCCTTATAACGCAGGCCATAGGAATTTACCCAATGATTCCTGGGAGGGAGGGAACTATTCTTTCTTACTACAGAAGTGAATAAAGTGAAAACCAGTAGTAACTTTAGAGAAGTACATGGAGTTACACTGGTATAAAATTGGTACTAATGAGGAGAATCAGGCCTATCAAGTGCCATTTATGAGTTGAATATTATATCACAGCAGTCTCCCATTCTTTTCTCAAATGTTGCCTTTGGATGCTGACTTTCAGACTTCACAGTTAAGCAATAGGCCACATCACTGCCTCTTCCAGCTTGTTTATTATGTATATACTTTGACTCCTTTTCTCCCAAATAGTCTTCATACATCAGTACTGTACATTAGAAATATGTCAGAAATGTTCATGATGGGATTTGATTTAAAATAAATGCAATGGACAATGTGATGTTAATAATTAAAACTCGAAACAATACTATTTTTTTTTAAATCGCAAAACACATCCTTCAGGATTTGAATGACAAAATCAAAACTAATATTTCAGCACCACACAAACATGGCATTTGAAGAGCAGTAAATGCAGTATTCATAAACATACATGCTCTGCGTGACTTGTGTCATTAGGGGTTCTGTAGACCTTCATTTGTAACAAATACACTTAAAATGGCATAAAATATGTGCCAGCAAGGGAGAGATCCCATTTTTAATTTCTCCATGCGCATAACAGCTGAAATGGGAAACATGACTGGCTCCCTGTTTGTCAAGAATGGAAAACATTGATGTTTTCCATAATTATTAGTAATAATGTTGATTTAGTAAATGATTCCCTTGTGACAACAGGATTTACATCCTATTTGCTGATCGCCTTCTAGATCATAGCATTTGTTTTAAGAAAGTAAAATGTGTCAGTAATACAGTAATACCGTACACGTATAAATCTCTATTCTGCACCTGCACTGTATTAAGACAATTGCTGGTAATTCCTGTTTCTTATGAAGGAAATACAGCTGGATTCTGTGCCGATTATTTATTTCATTCCATGCATTTCTAAATACCAAGCACTGTAATCTTCAGGTACCCAGATGTAGCCAAGATTCCCATTTACTTCACGTGGAATTCTGGTTGTTAAGTGTACATGGGGACAAAGAAAAGTAAAACAAAACAAAACTGACAATATTGTCAAAGTGAGACTTGCACGGTGAGTTAAAAGCAGTGATTTCCGGAAAGTAGAAGACACTATGTCCCCTTCTTCAGTAGCATTATTTATTTATTTGTACTGTTTTAGCATCTAGTACCCCATTGTGCTAACCGCTGTACAAGCACAGAACAAAAAGACAGTCCCTGCCTCAAAGAGCTTACAATCCAAGTATAAGACAAGAGACAACAGATGGCTACAGACAAACAGACGGGGAATACAAGGAAAAGTGAGATGGGTACTGGTCAGCATGATAGATAACGCTCTTGGCACACCAGTAGCCTAGCTGTTGTCAAGTTTTTTGTAGTTATCGTGGCATAGGAGAGTTTGGAGGAGGCACATGAATTTATGGGTGTTTACAAGGAGCTTCTCTCAACATGATGGGACAGTATAAGAGCTTGTCTGGTGAAGGTGAAGCATGAAGGTGCTTGTCTGAAAATGTAACAAGTGGACGGTGGTGGCTTGTGTCATTGCAGATCAGAGACAAGCATTGATATCTCAACAGTGAAGGAGAGGTTGGGGATAAGCCATGAAGGGTCTTGCAAGTGAAGATAAGTAGCTTATGTTTGATCCAGTAGAGAAGAGGAAGCCAGTGGAGAGAGAAAAGGAGAGGGATGACATGGTCAACACAACAGGCTAGGAAAATAATTTTTGCAGCAGCATCCTGAATGGATATGAACATAAGACTGCATTTTTCAGTGCCAGAGAGAAGGAAGTTACAGTAACCAGGATGTGAGAGGAGAGCCTGGATGAGAGTTTTAGCTCTGTGGCTGGATAGAAAAGGCCATATTTTAGAGATATTATGCAGAAGGAATCTGCAAGTTTTGCACACAGCCTGGATGTGAGGCTCTAGAGAGAAGTCAGAATGGAAGATGATGCCTGGGTTCTGAGCTTAACAGGTTCTGAGCTTGACAGGCAGGATGTGGTATTGTCCAGAGTGATTGAGAAAGGAGGTAGAGAGGAGGATGTGGTGGTGGGGTGGGGCAAGATAAACACCTCCGTTTCAGCCACGTTGAGCTTGAGCTGATGACTAGACATCTTCTAATGCCAGAAAGACAGACCAAGATTTTAGTTTTATCAGAAGGAAACAGGTGTGGCGTAGAGTGGTTGATCTACAAATCATCAGCAGAGACACAGTAGATGAATTTATGTTTGCGGATGAGGTTATCTGGAGATAAAGTGTAGAGGGAGAAAAGAAGGGGACCAAGGTCAGAGCTCGTGGAACTCCCATGGAAAGTGAGAGGATGGATTAGAAGGAGGATCCTCCGAAAGATATACTGAAGGAATGACTGGAGAGATTGGAGGAGAATAGGGAGGACAGAGTCATGGATGCCAAGGAGGACAAGATTGCAATAAAAAGAGTGTGATGAACAATATCTAAGGAGCATGTGGTCTCATGTTAACCAGCAGCATTCACTAACCATTCTCTCACACACACTGGTAGGGATTAAAATCATCTTCTCAGGAAGAACAAGGGCCCTTACTGTACTCTCACCAACAATATAAAGAACCTCCTTGCTCACCCACTCTGAGTATGGCAGAGCAGCTACCTTTCACTGTCAACAGAAAGGAGGTGGTACTCTAGTTTTATGGGTGGTCGATTTCAAAACATTGCTCAGTGCTTATGTTGATTCTGGTTTGAATATTGGGGTTGAGAATACATTTTTCATCGCACACTCTAGTTGAACAGTAGGTTTGGGTTCAAGGGTACATGTCAGAGAACTGGTGGGTACTTCACATAGAAATGTCCAGATAACAGCATTAGTATTGTATTTGAGTACTTGCCTGTTTCAGTAGAAGTTTCATTTCTTGGCCCATTCAGGCTACCAAGTCAATGGCCACAGTTATTAATGCCATGACTTGCTAGATGAGATTCCCTGGAAGTACGATGGTTTCTTTTCCCTAATATTGGGCAAAAGCTAGAAGACAGAGGGTGCTAAGAAGGCTGGATCAGGGACACTGTGAAAGAAGGGCTTTATAGCCACCAAGATCTCTCTTTAGCAAATAGAGAGAATGACCATAATCTGTGGTTATGGTTTTGGCATTATGGTTGATTTCCACATCTTGTTGGTTTACAGATCTTCAGGCTTTATGATTATTATTGGGGGCGGGAGGGTTATTCTTCCCGTTTTACGACTGGGTAATTGAGGTGGAGAAGGGCTAAGTGACTTGCCTGAGGAAGTCTGTGGCACAGATGGAAACAGATCTAGCTCCATGGGTTCCTCTCACTATGCTGTTTATTTTTGTGTATCCAAAGTGCCATCAGTAATTCCTATGTTAACACTTGTAACATTACTGTCCTCTCTGAAGGATGCTGGGGTTTTTCCTTCCATCATGTTATATTAAAAAAACTAAAGTAGAATATTTTTTCTTAAGTGAGGGGGGAAAGATCTAATTGTCATTTTAAACTGGTTCTTTAAAATCCCATCATTTTACCCACAATAATCCAAGAACATTGTCTTAAAATATTTATAACGCCGGAGATGGTTACTCTTGAGACCTTTGTACAAAGTAGCGAAGTGTTACAAATATGGCAAAAACCTCTTAATTTCTTATTTCCTACTATGATTATATGAAGAAAGAAAAATATTCTGTTTTTTCTCCACTTGCAGTCTGCATCCTATTATTATCTATTGTGGGCCAAAATGGTCCCTAACGAATGTATATCTGTTGAAGCCAAAGGAATTACATCAGGAATGAATTTCACTCAGTATATTTAAGTAAAACACTAGTAATTGCTGTTTTGTCTACAATTGCCTGTGCAATCCTTTAGAAAACAAAACAAAAAGGGAACTTTCTTATGCATCACATATGACAATAGCCCAAGTTGCATAGTTATATAAACACCAGTGCCAAGGTTTTTGTACTACAAGTAATTGTCAAGTATCTAATTGCTTAGTTACTGCAGTGATGAGTGCTATAGCCAAAACTAAAGATAGATGTATGAAAACTGAATTAGAAAAGTAGCATAAACATGAGACTCAATTGCGTTCTGCTATTCATCGGCATGTAGATAGGATAAAACATCTTTTTTATTATTATTTAATGCTTAGATAGCTGGTATTGTAAATGAATCATCTCTAAAGTAAAAATGAGGTTACAGTAGATGACCACAAACCCATATCAGTTGTGTTGAATATGACTGTAACAAAAAGTAGTTAAAATGTCCTCTGCTTTCAAGTCATGATGGTTGTCATTTGATTAAATAATAGTGCATTCCGTTTGATGTCTTGTCTTTATTATTCACAGGCACATCCGTGTATATGTCTTACCTTTGTATAAAGTGCTGCTGGCAACCAAGTATCCACACAGGTGGATTTGCACACCTGTGACACGCATACTGTATATGTAGTTTGTGTGTCTTGTGCAGTTTTAATTATTCCTCTTAATTGTGGTACATTCTCTAAATTGGGGGAAATCATCATTCAGGTACAAAAAGAAACTGCTTAGTATTTGAAAGAATTTGATAATTTTGCTGTGGTTCCTAGCTTGGCAGGTGGTAATAATGCCTATGCCAGCACTGTCAAAATATGAAAATTAAAGTGACGATGGGTTTTAATGAAATCCATTTGACAAATATAATTAAGGTGTTTTAATATGAAGCCCTGTAATAAAGACTACCGGTGGACTCCCTGAGGTCCTGACTAATTGTGTAGATTGCTTTTAAGCTTTGAATAGTTTTATTGGATAATGAACTGTTAAGAAGTGTTAGATCTTTCTTAAGCAGAATTTGGTTTGAAAAAGAAGAGGAGAGACAGGCCTGAGGTGTGGCATTTTAAACATAATTAGAAGAGAGATTTAAGTTAACATCTTTGATCTTGCTGTCAGTTTTTGATTAGAGCTGTAAATGCTTTAATCAAGTGTAGTGTAGTCATTATATTTCTAACTGTTTTTAAACTGTGAAATTACTGAGACACTGACATCAGTTTAACACATTTTGAAAATTTGCAGCAAAGTTGTGTTTGTAAACTGAGTGTTTATATTAAAATGTCAGGCTGCAATGATTTACCAATTCAATGATAATTGCATAATTATAATATTTTGTGGTGAACAAATAGTTTGGTAATTTTTTCTAAGACGAAATGTAATGTGCTGTAGTTGATGAGAACATGCTACTTATTTTTTGTTTTAAAATCTTACCATTTTTTAAAAACATATTCCGAATTAGAATTTATTGTATTTAAAATATGTAAACCATAAAATAAATGTCACTCTGTCATTATGCCCTCTATATTTCACTAGAAAAATATGTAGATCTGTAGATATATTTAGAAAATGGTGCTGAAGACTTTAGTAGCCAAAATGGCCATAATAATCTCTGGGTATTTTACCATCTTCAGTGGATTTAATATATTTGTAACTAACTTGATTGTTCCCAGTTGGAGGCAGTGTGTTCCCCTGCTTTGAGTCTAGGAGTGGGAGTCAGCAGTCCTGGGTTCTCTACCTGGTTCAGACATTGGCTCATTGTGGGCTTGATCATTTGAGGTGCTGAGCATGAATGAAAATCAGTGTACTCAACACCTTGCCAGGTCAGGTTGTGTTTCTCTAAGTAGCCACACAATGCAGCAAAACAAAAAGTATCAACCTCAAAGGAGTATAACTATGTATATGGTTGGATATTATAAAGCATATATATGAGGAGCAACCAGAACAATTATTGATGACACTGGATCACTAGAATCTACTGCCAGCCAGGCATGCAACCATCATACCACTCCATCACTGTAAGAGCACAACAAACAAAATAACAACCTCCTTCCTCAGCCTGACCCATTCTGAGTGTGCATGGGGAAAAGAGGACTTTTATTGCATGTCCTGGAAGTTACCAGATCTGAATTCTGGTGAACCAGGAGAATGGGAGATGTGTTTTAGTCTACCTGAGCGGCCCTCACAGAGAATGGCCTGCTGGCTGTTCCTTCTCTGTTATTTAATGGGAGCTCCAGCTCTATTGCTTCTGCTGATTGTAACTAAAGAGGTGTGGAACAAAGAGAGAGGCTGGCTCTCAAGTAACCCTTACCCGAACCGATTTTAGGGCTTCAAAAGGGAAACCCAACATCTTGAATTGACACCGGGAGCATGCAGGCAGCCAATGCAGATCGAAGATCATACGTGATACGTGCTCTAGACTAAAACTGCTGCTTAATAAGCAGGCTGCTCCATTCTGGACTAGCTTGAACTTCTAAATGGAGCCAAAGTGTAGCCCCAACTGCAGCTCATCTAATCTTGAGATGGCAAAGCATTGCCAGCTAACGTCAGAAGAAAGCAGTCACACTTGTCTTATTAGACACCTATTGGGAAAAAAAGCACTGTTTAAAACAGCTGCCACATGAGCGTGTAGCAGCAATGTGGATCTGACAAGATCCCTAAGGGTATGACTACACAGCAAGCTGGGAGGTGTGGTTCCCAACTCAGCTAGACATACAAACACTCACTCTGCTTGAGTTTAGCGCATTACGAATAGCAGTGAGGTTGTAGTACCTCAGATGGTGGCTCAGGCTAGTAACTAGTTGTACTACAGCAGGAGTCTCAAACTCAAATTACCACGAGGGCCCGAGGGCCGTATCACTGACCCCGCCCCCTCGCTGCCCCCAGCCCTGCCCCCACTCCACCGCTTCCATTAGGCTCCGCCCCTTCTCCGGCTCCTCCCCTGTGTGCACGGCTTCCCACTTCTCCCCCCTCCCTCCCAGAAACCACGAAGCTGCCAGACAACTGTTCTGGCGGCAGGAACTGCCTGGGGGTAAAAAAAAAAAAAAATTGGGGGCGGGGCGCGCGGGGAGCCTGGCGGGCTGCATGTTTGAGACCCCTGTACTACAGTATAGTCCCACCCAGCCCCCTGGGCAGTTAGCCCAATTGGCTGTGTGCATCACCACAGCCAAACTACTATTTTTAAATGCACGAGCTGGAGCAAAGCTAATGGGTATGTGTTTACCAAAGCTGGGAATCACACCTCCCAACTGCTGTGTAGACATACTCTAAAATGCAAATCTTAGCAACAGCAGGTGCCAACAATCAATTAGCGAAGGGCTTGATAGAACTCTAGCTGCACAGCTCTTAAACCCCGTGTGAAGGGCTTAAAATATTATTCCTAAAATTTGATTCTACTCTGAAAACTGGCATTATGGAGGAGTCTATATTTGCCTCTCAGAACAATATTTGCATCTCAGTTTTCCAGAACAAATGTGAACAGTAAAAGGAGATTTTCCCCCTCTCCATGCCCCCGCAATGTCCAGCTCTTCAACCTCAAATTGGATCTTTAGCTCAAGCTGAATTTTTCTTTCTCATATCATCACCACTGATTAAGATTTAGCAGGCCAAAGTCTACTTCATTTATACCTGTGAACCCCCATTTTGTTTAGATGGGATGCACTGAAGGAACTAGTCTCCAGTGTGTTTGCACAAGTGTAACTGAGGACAGAATAGGCCCCTGCAATTGGAATTTAGCTAACAATTCTGCAGATATTTGAAAAGGGACAGGATTCAACTCCCTCTCCCATAGCAGTGTTGACTTTGCAGGACTAAACAATGACATTTATTTTTGTCATTAAAATAAGCAGAGTTGACTCTGAGTACAGATAGAAAACAGAATGGTAGAGTGAGAAGGTGTCATTAGAACTGTAGTGTGCAAGTGCTGCACAGATGCATTAGCTGGGGTTAATTTCACTCTAAGTGTGAAGTTTGTTGATGATTTTATAATACTAATCAGTTGCAGACTCTAGTGTTTTAAATATAATTTTATAGAAAAATAGGGAGTTGCCGTGAAAACAAGAGACCCTTAGCTATTCACAGAATAAATAAACTTTGAAAAAGTCCCAATTCTTCAAACAGGAGACTATGGATGTGTATAGAAGAGCAATTGTGCCTGCTACAATTGTTACTCCTATTGAAATCACTGGTAGTATTTGCTTATTTACAGACTAATTATTTGTCAACTAGTTGTACTACGTCACTGATTTAATGTACATTTCTATTTATCTTAGATACCTTTGGCCCCTATTACCATAGTATCTGAGCGCCTCCTAGTTTTTTAATGTATTTATCCTCACAACATCGCTGTGAGGTAGGGCAGTACTTTTATCTTCATTTCACAGATGGGAAACTGAGGAAAGAGAGGCTTGGTAACTCACCCAAGGTCACACTGGAAATCTATGGAAGAGCAGAGAATTGAACCCGCATCTCCACAGGTCTGTTGTAGCAGCCTAATTCCTGGACCATCTATCATCTGTAATCCTCATCCTTCCATTTGGAGGCGTCACATTTCCAGACACAGAGCGCTGATGGATGGAAGGGACATCCTTCTGATTTCTGAGCAAAAGCCACTCTCATGAGCAAAATGGCATGCATTAGACATCACAGATATTTTCCAGTTGTAAAATACATGCTAAATACACTAACATTATGTTGAAGTTTTTAAAAATTGCTACCTTCTTCAAGCTTTAAAAAATTGCCTCTTACATTTTCATATGGAGCTGAAGGTTCATGAATAATTTTGAATTCATTTTGCCTCCTCTCATATATCCACTTTTAAAAGATTTTTCTTTTTGGTAAAAATATCTTTTACTCAGCAGTCTTAAAAAAAATCCTCAGTACTTTGAGACTCCGACTTTGCAATGCAATTTGAATATATGGCATTTTGTTTTCAAGAAAAAGTTTAATGTGTATGGGAAAGTGAGGAATCTATTGAAAGGATTAGCTAATAAACATTTCCTCAGCCCTGCTAACATATGCTGTCGTGTTAGCGTTTTGCCATGTTGGTAATTTATACCTATTAAACCTTTGTTTTGTCTATTACTGACTCCTGGGCTTTTGTTTGCACTTATTGTCAGTAACAAGCATTTCATTTTTGTATGGGGGAAAATGGTCTCAGTCACTTCTACTGTACCCAAAAAGGAGAATGGGATTTGCAAATGATAAATGGGGAAGTTGACTAGCTAACTAATAAAGATTTGTCTTAATCAAGTATGATTTGTCAGAACAGGAGCGCACGGGGGTCAGGGCACACGCAATGAATAATACAGCATTCACAGGAGAAAAGGACCAGGCAAAAGGCCTCATAAATATGCTGCGATTACGCGCTGCTAATTCGTATTCAAAGAATGAGTTCACTGAAGCTAGCTCCTAGGTTGCTGAGCTGTTCACTTGCCTTGTGGTCTCTCCAATGTATATGAAAAGTTTTTGTTTAATTTTCTTTATCGCATGTAGTTTTTAGCATGGCTTTATTTTTGCACAGAATAAATATCAACAGTTTTTGATCAGTAGTTTGAAACATAATTTACAATAATAATTTATAATGTAATTAATTAATAATCCTTTTGTTTTGTTTTTTTCTAATGTCCAGCATCTTATTTTTCATTCAAACATGAATGTGGGTGCAGCAAGAAATATATTTTCTCTTTTCACATTCAATATGTATTGCTGAGGAGTGTAAATCCAGTTAAAAAGCTCTCTTTACCTATGGAAGTAGTAAAGATTAAACATGCAAAGAATGCTTGCTTGTGTTCCCAACATTCCTGAGTTTCTAATAAGGCTCTAGATTCAGTTTACGCAGGATAAATCTTTAATATATCAATATGAGTCTTTAATATAACAGTACGAGGGTAAATCTGAGTAAACCTAAGTATCTTGATATTTGATTTTGGATTTGTTTTTTGTGAGCTTTTTTTGCTTCATGGAGCCATTTATGGGCCTGAAATAACATAAGATATAGTCTTCTCTTGACTTTCCTCTGTCCAGAAACTGAAACACTAAGAGAAGACCAGTTCTTATTATTTGAGCCTTGTTTGTATGTCAAATACTAGGGGCTTTGTGTATTTGGGTATGCATTAAAAATCTCTCTCTCCCATTCCTTAACTTTAAAATGTGTCTTGTCTTTCCAAGATGCTTCTGCCCTTTTAACAGGGTAACTGATTTTGATTTCTGCTTGCCGGTGGGCCTACTGGGCCTAACTTATTTTGCATTAAATTTTATGTGCCTTGAGTTATGTTTATTGCATTGAAGATAACTGAGCTGCAGAGGTTGAGCCAACCTTATGATTTTCAGACCCTCAAGCTGCCAGATGCAGGAATTGGCATATGAGTTGCCTGCCCTCCAGTCACACCTGTTTTAAGTCTTTGCAGGCAGCAATAATCAGGGTCCAAAATAATTGCTTGCATTGCCTGTTACCTGATATGAAGTTGTTGAATAAAGGAACATGGAGCCTTTTTCCTTTATTTACCCGTTTGAATTCAACGCAGGTTAGATGTAGCCAGAATTCATAGTCATCTCATGGCTGCTTGGGGATCTGGGTGAAATTAGGGGATAGTCTTGGTCCAATTCCTAGAGGATGGGGTCCTCGTCACAGACTAAATGTGATCAGGATTGTGATTATTTTGCCACCTTTGAGGCAGTCTCAGTAGAGAAGTCAAGAATTGAATGAACTGCTCTTTCAGCCCAAGAGAGAGTGCAGTGTGGAAGGTACCTTAATAGAGACGCATGCACTGCCTGAACTGTACCTGTTGTCTGGATAAATAGAGGACTATAGAGTTTCTAACATGATCAGGTCAGTCCCTTCCACTAAGAATAATAGGAAAAATAAGTGAGAAAACAATATTGTGGCTTGATTCCAACTTCACTTAAATTAGAGATTGTAAATGGGGTAGCAGGATATTTATTTGTCTTATTACACTGAGCAAGGTACTTTTCTGAACAGTTGCTCCAAGAGGGGAGGAGAAAATTTGAAGGGAGGATTTTGGAGCAGATGAGTATTACTAAACTAGCATATAGCTAGAACAATGGCTGGACTTCAGTATAGGTAAGCCCTCAGTTGAATCAAAGCCTGCCACCTCCTGTGAATGATGCCGTGAGGATGTTAGATAGATGTGTGATGGAAGTAGACAGAAGAAATTATCAGTTAGTGAGAAATGGGTACTTTTTATGCCAGTAGATTGATGTATGTTAGAATTTTAGAAAAGGTAAGAAGCCCTAGAAAAAGAAGAAGCAACTAGAGGTGAAGTTACTTGGCCTTTCTCGTGTCATCTCTCTTCCTCCTCTCTTCTCCCCCGCCATTTCCTATTACTTCTCATTCAGATGATTCCCCACTCCTGAATGTGGGAGGGGGAGGAGAGGAAGCGTTGGTTTTAAACTGCTACAGTTTGCTTCTAAAGGTATTGGTGTCATCTGGCCTCTTTCTCATATATCTTTTCTTCCATATTTGTTATCCTTTGTAGAAAGCAGTGAGTCTGAATTTTTGGTTTCCCTGATCTCTAGAGCAAAATACCATGTTTTTTGCTGTTGAATTTTATGAACTTTCATCTTAATTCATGGTAACATTTTTATTTTAAGGTGGGGTTGGGACTTTGTTTTTATTTTTGTTTTGCTTTCACAGTGAGACCAACCAGGCAGCTTCTTTTACCCTGTCTTGTAACTGAAGTCATGAAAGCACAAAACATTGTGGTTGCCCTTTTTATACCTTATCAAAGGTGATATTAAGTATCCTTTCTAAGATGTAATCTAACCAGTGGCCTGTTGTATATAATAACAACCGAACTTCTGTTTTTCCTGTATGTACCCATCAGCGTCCCATTTACTGCAGATTCTTATTCATTTGAATAGCATAACTTTCTCATTTCACTATGCTGCATTCTTTTAATGTTTTACAAATATTCTCTCTATTGATTTATAACCATTACCTGTGATCCTTAATTTATCAATAATAACCTGTTTATCATCTAATAACCTAACAATCAAAATGACTCTGTCTCTAATTGTTAGCTCTTCTATAAACTGCAAACGTATACATTTATAAGGACTTCCACTTATGTAACCATACTTAAAGATGTGTCAGCACTTTTTTTTTTTATTAACTTTCTGCTGTCAGGTACCTTTTCACTCAACCCTGAACTCTTTTGCCTCCTACAGTATATTTTTCAAGTCTGTAAAATTACTTTCTGTCACCTCTGAAACACTGCTCACATATAATATTTTGAAGCATGACTTTTTGCAGAAATTCTTATTGATGGTTTCACCTCCTGTAATTCCCTCCCTTTAATACTCCGAGTCCAAACTCTCCCAATTTTAACCTGACCAAAATGTGACAACCATACCATAACAGGGCTGCCGCCACTTGAGCAGTACCTCATGGCAAGAATTCCCTTTGCAGCAACCTCCCTCTATTCTACCTCTTCAGGGTCCCTTGGAGGTCCCCAACAGCCTTTCTTATTAGTCCAACCACTCTCCATTTGGGTCTCGTTTAATGCCCAAAACCGTTCCAAACAATCCATTACTGCTATTCAAAGGTTCAATTTATCTCTGGCTCTTCTGGCATCCACATGGAGTTCTTCGCTGCTCTACCCAGGGTCACTTCTCATAGCTGTGTCCCCTAGAATTTAACTCTCTGGCTTCCTTCTCTTATCAGTGTCTCCCCTTTTTCTGAGGGAGAATACATTCTATATACTGCCCTGCTCCAGAGAAAACTTCTCCCGATTGGCTGAAAGAAGAAGGGGGTTCATGGGGTTTTGCCTCCATCCAACTCCTAATTCCCTGGGGTTGCTTCCTCTTTTCTAATACAGAGCCATTTCCTGAGCCTTTGTTGATTCCAAACCTCTGAAACAGATTCTTCTGGACCCTTTGCTCTTAAAGAGTCAGTATACCCCATTGTGTCAGTATAAAGACCTTGAAAGAAAATGCCCCCAGATTCAAAGATCTTAACTGGGTTTCTGTCCATTTCAGTACCCACTACAAATACATCCCTATTTCAGGATCTTTCATAGATTTGATACATGCTTCTTTTTTAAGTCCTGATTCCAGAAATCATCTGTATTTAAGAAGGCCACTTAAGCATGTGCTTAAGTGCTTTCCTGAAATAGGGCCTTAGACTTCCCCACCCTACTATCTCTTCTTCTCCACCATAGGTGGCAGCTTTTCTACCTCTTGGCCCTGACCATCTGAACAGCCTTTTTAATTCTTTAACATTATCTTTACACCCCACTCTGTGGTCAGTCAGTCTGTCTCCCTCTCTCACCTCTATCTGTATGTTTAATAAGTCTTTGTATTGTATGTAGAACACAAATGTGAAGTCATATTGAACAAGCCATCTAGCATTCTCCCCATCATTCGGTCATGCCTATCATCAACCCTTTCTTACCACATCAAGACATGTGCTGCGTTGTACTGATAAGTGCAGGAATATACCACACACGGGTGAAGTTTTGATATGAAAGATACTGTGTAAAACATACATTGTCTTATATTATAAATCTCCATTTTAGTAAGGTTGGAAATAGCTGATTTAATAGGTTATCTGAGCTTTTATTTGTATATAAATTGCATCCTGGGAAAATACGTACAATTCATATGTATGCACATCTCTCTCACACATTCACACACACATATACACCCACAAAACTGCAATAACTGATGTCCTATCCAGCTTGTTTTGTTCTTTATAATGCTGATGTAATATCATGCATCAGGCACATCACACAATTTTTGCTTGCTTGTTTTCTTTGGTTTCAAACCACTTAAGCATTTATTTACCTTACAGGCTAGACTGATTTTGAAAGAGCCTCTCTAATCACTCAAGTCAATAATACACATTTTTAAAGAATGACTAATGTATTTACCCAAGAGACCAGTATAGCTGTGAATGAGCCTTTCCAGTCTGTTGGATAAATAAATATGCATTTTATAAATTCCATGGAAGGATTCTTGGTTTTTCTTTATGCATGAAAAAGAAAATAGACTCCAGCAAAAAAAAAAAAGTATTAAACCTATGATGTAGGTTTGCTGTTAAAGGGATGCTTTTAATGAACGGTGTAGGTTTTTTCATTTTTATTTTTTTGCTTTCCATTCTCTCAATATCTTGTTAGACCCTTGTAAGTACAAATACTTTTCCTGCAGATTTTTCCTTTCTCGATTTGGTAACTGCTTCCCACCCCCCATTTTTGAATGGGGCTGCCATAAACATGACTCTTCATTTCACAACTTCAACCATAGCATATCACAGCATCTTTATTTATGCATCTGATCATATGCAAAACTTTGGGAAGTGATATCTTTTTGCTTGCACAACCTGCCCATATAGAACTAGACATCATTTGAGAAGGCCACACAGAAAATAGTGGTCCTGTCAAATTGCTCATTGATGAAGTAGTTGATTTCCCCCACCTGATTTTAACAGCTTCAAGGCAAAATAAATGTGTGGCCTGGGAAGCCTGATACTTGCCCTTTTAAGCCTGATGCCCACTGATGACTTTGTCTTTGTGCAGGATTGTATTTTATTATTATTGTTCATTATCTCATTCTTAAGCTATGCTGTGAAGTGTGTATTGACTGTTCTTGCCTTGTGTTAATTAGTACATAAATTATAGTGGTATAAATAAAAAGAAAAGGAATACTTGTCAGCATATTTATATTTATAGAATATAATATAAATATTTATAGAATATAATATAAATGGTTTTTACGCCTTTGCTTCGGGGTGTTTTAGCTGTAATTTTTAGAACATAATTTTATGTCACTTTCAGAATCTCACTTGGCCTAGGTTAATTTTTACATTATTATGATTTATTTGTGTTACGGCAGCATCTATTTATTGTTTTTGGGGAATCAGCGTCTTGGCACTGCCCACGCATGTACATGCACACCCCTCCCCTCCAAAAAAATAGTTTAAGATCAAATGAGCTTATAGTCTTGACATAAGGTCCATGAATACAGCACATTTACAATATCTGACAACTCTTAGGTTCTAGTCTTGGTCCTAAATGCCTGCATGTGAACCACAACATACTTTATAAAACTGGTCACTGTGTGTAATTGTAGTAGTCTAGTAACTGATTCAACAAGATAAATTGTCTGAAAGAATCTAAGCTGCAATCCTGGATTAAATGCATACATTTACTTCTTAAGATTGGTGAAGGTTTGAACTGGCAGGAAAATATCAGGGACATGAGGAATATAATGTAATATGATAGCAAACACACAGCAATAATATCAAAGTGGTAAATTGTTCTATTTAAGAGCTTAACTCTGCTGCTCACCTGCCCATGGAAATCCTGCAGTCTTGGAGCAAAGTGAAGAGGTGCCTTATATCATTTACCTGTGTGCATTTCTCTACATTTATTTATTTAAATATTATTGATTTGACTCGGCTGACCTTCCATCTGCAAAAGTCTCACTGATTTTAGTGAAAGTTCTGCGAGTGGAAGAGCTGTACTATAGGATGCTTAGATCAAGGGTTCAATTTATGATGCTCAAACTGGTAGCCAGAATTATAGTGTCACTTCCATTAGGTCTCGTCTTTCAACATATGCTGTTATTTTTGCCCAAAAAGGGCCAAAGATCATCAAATGCAGTGCATATAGAGTAGAGCAATAGCTGTAAAATTGATGATCCATCCAGTTATGTATCTGTAGAGATTTTTGGAAAGGAAATGCAGCTATCTCAGTTCTCGGACCCCTGTGCCAGTTTGAACTTCATGGCTGAAGGTTTAATCCCTAAGTATCATATCAACAATTCATTTTGTGATATTCTGGCTGACATGCTCTCCTTCCTTATTTATTGATGTCTTCAGTCATCAGCAATGAGACGAAAATACACTATTTGTCAAAGAGATAGTGGATTACCCTCAGTTACAGTTGATGCTGTTGTCACGTTGATGGTTACAAAATTAAACTAAATCCTTATAAAAAGCTAAGAATGTGAACGTACCATTGATTGGGGGGAGTGGCGGGAATTTGAAAAAATACAGTAACTTTCTTAAAGTTGGCATATAAAAATATATAGCTGCATCCTACAAAGATATTTTTGAGTCTTGTTTGTGAAATATCAGACCATTTTAGCCAATGTGCTTTTTATTTCTTCCTTTGAAAGAAAATCTACTCCTGACTCTTCTTTTTACACACACACACACCCACACACACACCAAATTTTGAATAATAAATATTTCCAGCTGGCACTAGTTTGCTAGAATTTGGCTGATTGTTTTACTCTACTTTTTAAATAAAAGATATTTTTCTTAGAAAATACAGTGAATATATGTATCCTTTCATGTATTCCAAGACATTAAATGCTTTAATAGCAATTGATAATAAGCACATTATAGTTTCATCCAGTGGGTTATGGGACATATGTGCAGATGAGTCTTGAGTCACTTTTCCTACTCTACCATCTGTATAGCTGTGCTCCACCTTACAGCTTTTTAACTCAGTAACCACATATCTTACCACGTTTCACCTTTGGGAGGCATTGTATATACAGCTAAAAGTAAAGAGCTGCAAGCCAGCAGGGATAAGATAGCATAATGGGGATGTCAATTTGTGGTCTGATATCTGAGGAAATATTTATCATACTTGTACTGTACTTGGCAACAGATCCAGCAATATAAACTGTAATGAATATTTTTGGTCTTTAGCTGACAGAATATATATCACTGTGCACTGAAATTATTATTAACCGGGCGGGGAGGGGAGAGGGAGATGTCCAGGGTTTCTTTGCCTCATATTTAAAAAAAAAAAAAAAAAAAAAAAAAAAAGTTTAAGGCAGCTTAAAGTTGGATCATGTCCTGAAAATGTCCCCATTTAAAACTGTAAGTATTGCTATGTTAATATATTACTGATTTTTTTTCTGACTCAGTCTCTTTCTACAATTGTAAGAATCAAATGTCAAGATCTTGCTTATTCATAATTCAGTAACATAGCAATAGCAATGTGTGTTTTTGTTATTTAGAGAAATATACAATATACTTGATTTGTGTACTCTTTTTTTAGCATAGGTAGGCTGAGCAGCCTAAAGGAATGTGCATAGAACTGGAAGTCAGAAACTTCTGTTTGTGTCAGACTAGCTATGTGGCCCAAGGCAAATTGTATCAATTTCCCCGTCTGTAAAATGGGGATCATATAACTTACTTTTTTCCCTCAGGGGGATGTAGTGAGGATTAATTAATGTTTGTATAGCGCTCTGAAGATGGAAATCTCTTCTATATACTAGGTGGTATTATTTTCTTATACGTGCATATCTGTAATAGCTATTTCAGGTTAACATGAGAGTCAAGTTATTTCAAAAGTAAAGTCCTGGCCTTGTTCACAGCCTTTTGTGTTATGTCTTGAAGCCTGAATTTTCCCCGTAATTTTGCAATTATTTGATCCAGCATGAGCTATGAAAGCAACCAACTAAAGTATAAACAAGAGATGATGCCAACCGATTGATTAATGTGACTGTTATCAGAAATACTAAGAGACCCAAAAGAACACCTCTCCAAGCTTGCCAGAAATGCGAGGCCGTCAGTGGAGCAAAACAGAACACCAGTTGTGGGGGGGAGGGCAAGGTGTTAACACTAAAATAACAGAATTTCATTTTAGTAGCAGGTGAAGTTAGGAGTGCGGGGAGAAAGGCCGTCCACTAATGTCTGTTGTTTCAGAATCCCCATAACTGTGCTGGTATCTTTTAGTAAAAACTTCTTGGTATTTCCCAGCAAGGGAAACAGAAGGGGAGAGACAAAGGTTAAAAACATGTGAGAAGTATGAGCTCCCACCCTTCAAAACAAGTATGAAATTCTTCTTGCCATTGGTGTGTAGACCAAAGGTGAACATGAATCCCTATAGCCTACACTATCTCATTAGACCAGTGGTTCTCAACTGTGGTCCACCGCTTGTTCAGGGAAAGCCCCTGGTGTGCCGGTCCAGTTTGTTTACCTGCCGCATCCGCAGGTTCAGCCGGTCGCAGCTCCCACTGGCCTGGAGAGCGGACAGCACATCCCTCGGCCGACGCCGCGTCCCACAGCCCCCATTGGCCTGGAGCGGCGAACCACAGCCAGTGGGAGCCGCGACCGGCTGAACTTGCAGACGCGGCAGGTAAACAAACTGGCCCAGCGCGCCAGGGGCATTCCCTGCACAAGCTGTGGACCACAGTTGAGAACCGCTGCATTAGACTGTCAAGGTGACAGCGTCTGGTGTGATTGTTACCTCTTCATGTGTATGATATTTAAGACATTTAAAGCTTGTTAGTGATTTCTTTGTTGCATTTAGGAGTGATTAGGCACTCTCATATGTTGCAGTGCTGTTTTTCTTCAAATATATTTATTAGAATTTAACCTGGCATGTTGGGGGCTTACAGAGAGAAGCTGTATTTTTCATGATTTACATTTTGATTTTTTTAATGCAGAGCAGATTGGACAGGAAATGTTGGAAAACCTGAGCCAAGACAGAGAGAAGATCCAACGTTCTCGGGAAAGGGTAAGTTTAACGATAAAGAATTGTTGGTGTAGGGTTTTGTGTGCTTTGGGCAAGTTCACTGTGCAAGCAGAAATAAGCCAGTACATTGATTAAAGCCTTAAATAAGTCAACTTATTCTAGCACAATATGTAATCGCCACCCATCACTACTTATTAAAAAGTAAAAGTCCATTATGGGCCTGATCCTGAATACGCTGACTAGTACAAGTGGTCACACTGAAGTCAATGGGTCTGCATTGATAAATGTGTGTCTTGGAATTTTTTTTTTCCTGTTTCTTCCTGTTCCTGCCCATAGCAAGGTCGAGAAGGAATGAAATTTTTCTAGGAAGCTGACTGGTGAGCCTTCAGTCATAAGCCATCCAAAACCTGTTGTCAGAAATGGAAGACCTCAAATTCCTAGTACTCGGTCCCATTATATGCCATCTTAGTTACTGTTTTCTAGTCTCCATTAGATCCATATGAGAGCATATGTCTGTGGCATGAGGTCCACTTAAAGGTTGTGATCTTAGCTCACATCACTATGTATCCCATTTTCTCAATTGTTGTTGTTAAAAGACCAAAGATGGAGGCCATTGTCCCTCAGTGGACAATACCTTTGCACTACACATGTAGAGGCATCATGTTACAGAGCAAGGAGATAATAGACTTCGTCTATAGGACTCAGGTATGACTGGACTGGAATATTGCATTCAGTTCTTAGCCCCTCATTATTGAGAAAATATTGACTAATTTGGTTGAATTTACTTATAGTAAAGTTTAAATGAGTTAGATGTATGGATAGAGGTATGTAGCATGGCTAAACAGTAAAGATATTATAATAGTTTCCCTCTGTTTGAAAAATGTAAACTCCATAGATGGCGAGGAGTACGTTAATTTAAGACTGAAATGGGGCATAACTAAAAATATTTGGAATGCTCTAAGAAATTAAAGATGTAGGTTGCATATCAGGAAGCATATGCCACAAAGAGATTTACAAGACTCCCAAAGACATGGTGGAAACCACATTGCAAGAATCACTTAATTTACCAAGACTGGACAGGGTTCTGAAGAATTAATGGGCTTTAGGGATTAATACAAAATTATCAGTAAAATGGCCAAGATAATTTACTAATTCCCACCATACCACTCAACTCCATCCGTTCCAACACCTCATTTTTTCCTTCTCCCTACTTTCTCCCATAATTTAAAATAAACAGTTTTTAAAAACTTGTGCACTTGTATAGATTTTCATTTTCTGATTTCAAAGCACCTTCCAAAAGGAAGTGCTATTATACCCATTTTGGCAAAGGTCACACAGGAAGTCTGTCAAACCTTAACCACAAGATCATCCTTCCCAATTTCACGTAAAAAGTTAACAACAATTTTTTTCCCCCAATATATCCCAAATCTGTAACAGATTATTCAGTATATGACCAAGACATATTATTTGAATGTTCATTTTTATCTTCACTTGCCAGCCATGCTTGAGGTTTTAGGTTTGTACATAAACAGCTAAAACAGAATTCAGCTAAAAACAATTTAGCTGGTTGACATTGCAACCAGCTAAAACAGAATTCTCTGGCTTGACATAGCTGGGGTTTTTTGTCATCAGTTGTTGCACTCATCGCTGAGCTCATGTATCAGCAGGGAAATGGAGGAAGAGCTATCTTGGGAATATTTTGTTTTAGAATAAGTGTATTTATGATTTGAAAATCTGTATGTTGGGTTTTCTACCAATGCAGAATAGAAGAGGTTGTGTCTTTACTGCTCCTTTAGTCTGTTTGCCTGTTTGGTCTAACTTTTCTTTTGCTTGTTTTTACCTTAGGAATATCAGGTCCTGACTTTTGCTTGAGAACTTTGTCAGACCTGAATAGTGGCAATCTAAGAATCACTACCTTGAGCAGTGATTTTACCTTTCAGGTTTGCTAAACTCCTCCAGCAAAAAGAGGGAAGTTAAGACATCATATTTAAAGGTAAAAAGCAGAAAGCTTCTTGTTATAACAAAAGGAAGGAGGGAAAACACCATATTACCCTCCCCCCTCTGACCCACTGTGTTTGAGCCTATCATTACACATAATAAAAGAGCAACTGGAAAGCACACACCTTTGTGTACAGTTACCTCTGGCATAGATAAAAACTTAGTTTTGTAATGAGCTTTTCAAAAATTGCAGCAAGTACGTTTTTCTGTTGCATGTGTCATACTGGATTAATCTGGTTTTCCAGAAGTTGAATCAGCTAGACTTTACCTTATGCATCATAAAGCACCCAGGACATGGCCTTCCCAGAACAAAGCACACACCCTATCACCTCATGGTTCTTAGTTACAAAGCACTGGACAAAGTCCAGCTTTTTCATCCAAAGTGGAGGATGGGAGTGTCAATTATTCCTATCCTTCTATGTTGTTCTTCTTTAGTAGCATTTAATTAAATAACATAACCACAAAATAATTCTGTAAAATATTATAGAAGACATTCATAACTAAAGGCCCTACCTGGCAGTCATTTACTACTAAGTGTGGTGAATGCAACTACTCACAGTGGTGAGCATTAAACATGATAGTAAATATTTGCAAAGTCAGAAAATGGAAGCTGTTCTTAATGCACTTTATGTACTAGGTATTCAATAGGTTCAACTGTTGGGTGTAACTTACGATAACGAAAATTCTTCATTATCTGGAGATTCCCGCTTACAGTTGCCCTTTTACTTTTTATGGATTTATAACGCAGAATATGTTTGGTCTCCCAAACCGAAGTCTCTGATACCATTGATTGCCCTACCTGCTGAATCATCAGGCAACCCGTTAAATCTGAATTTATAATGAAGTAGTATATGTTGGATGAAGTGTAGTAAAATTTAGAAAAAAAATAAAAAAATATATATACACCCACACACACACACCCGTCTCCTTCATGAATTCTCCAGACAAATCCACTCTCTTGTGGTTAACTCTCACTCTACCACATGAGCCAGGGAGGCATTTCAAGCAGCCTTTGGGAGGGGCAAGCTTTTGATATAAAAACTTAAGTAATCTAAAAGTGAGGGTATAAAGGTTCGTCACCAACAGTCCTTCAGTTCCTATTTTTGCACCTGTTTAAGCAGGTTGTAGAACAGTCCTCTCTCTCATCAACGGGGCGGGGGAGGGGAGGGAACTAACACATTTTCTAGTTTTCCTTCCACCTTCCCCTTTAGATTTCGAACTGCACTGTGTGTCTGTGCATGTGTGTATCTATAGTGTTTTTATTCTTGTTCCCCTTCAGAGAAAATTGTTGTAGTTTACAATGCATTTCAAAGAAGGGCTTGCTAGAGTTGTTAGATTTTGCTGAGCTTTATTCCTGACTTTGCTGTCAGTGCAGAAAAGATAGATTAGGAGACAGGACTCGATGACTGAGGAGGTTCCTTCCCATCTGATGTCCGATACTGAAATTTAAGATATGTGCTTTTTACAATGGTAAAATAACCAGGATTAACCAGTAAATTCATTGTCTTGTCTGTCTGTGAAAAAGACAGGAGAGCAGTGCAAATAGCTGAGTTTTTGATTCACTGGTAGTTCCAAAAATTGAAGGAAAAAAAATACTCATTTTGGGGTCACCCTGAAACCTATATTTTTTGGCATTTTCGGTGAATATAAAATTCCGAAAAACAAAAACCGTTTTGGGTCGTACTTGATGTTTTGTTCAACCCAAAACTTGATGTTTTGTTCAACCCCTCGCCACTGATGTTTTTTTCAACCCAAAACGAAAGGTTTGTTTTGATTTTAGGCATTTTAAACCATTTTCTTAAAAACCCAAAGGAAACCTGGTACTAGATTCGCAAGGGGACCTAGGCACTGTTCACAAAACCAAGGAGAAGAAGGCCTCCATGATAGTGCCCCACTTCTTATATCCAGTAGACCAGTGGTTGGGGCACTTAGCTGCAGTGTGGAAGAACTAGGTTTGAATCCCCTCTCTGGACCACAGACTGCAACCCGTATGCTTTAAGCACCAGGCTAGTGGCTATTCTGGGGTAGGTCTCTCTCTTAGACTTTTCTGTTTAAGTTGTTTCACTTGGTATAAATACTTAAATATTTATTAGGCCAGAGAGAAATAGTGAGAATGACACTCTAGCCTCCCTTTTCTTATAGTGAAAACTGCTCTTAGATCTGACATTTGCCTAAAATGCAGTATTTACTATAGAGCTCTATAACAAGCAAGTTAATTAAGTTCAGTTGGATATGTAGTGTTGCTGAGCACTGTTAAACCACTACCTTTTTCCACCAAAGGGGTGGGCAAAGCTATTATAATGTAATTATAATATAATATATGATCTCATATACACCCATATATAGTCGTTTGCACAATCTGTAAAGTGCGTTGGGATCCGTTTCAATTAAAGTTGCTATAAACTATAAGATTAGTTCCTACTTTCATATTTAAAATAGGAAAAACTTTGCTGTAAAAGCACTATGGAAATATTTTAAAGATATATTTTCCACTGTATCAATCATGTGACATTGTTCTGTGATATTGTTTTTCCTTCAGCAAAGGAAGGAAACATCTTCCTGGAGCATCTATGAAAACAACTTAAAGAATAGTATGTGAAAAAACAAGAAAAACCCTTTGTTTTTCAGTTGGTACCCTCATTTAACTCCCAGTAACATTGATAGGACACACACGGACACACACACATGACACAGAGACACACTGGAAAATATAGATGCCAATCTGTAATGCATTTTATTCCTCAGATCTTTATTTGTAGAGTCTTTGCTTTTTGTTACATCCACTGTTGACTCTTTCACAGATTTCATCTTTATGTAAGGAAAAAAATCTACACTTAAATTTCAGAGCTTTACTAGAATTGAATGTGAGCTAAAACTGAGGAAGATTAAACCAATGTACAATAGAACTCTCTGCTGTTTGTACTTAATGGCATGCATGTGGTTTTTTTAAATATATCCCTCTTCTCCTCAGCTTAGAGAAACAGATGCAAACTTGGGAAAGAGCTCCAGGATCCTAACTGGAATGTTGCGAAGGTAAGGACAAGGTAGGGATACCTCTGTCTCTATCTACTTTATTATTTTTAATTATATCTCAGCATTTGGCTAACTTGTATGGTTTTTTTCCTCACAATCCAGTACGTAGACTCTCTAGAAACTAAATATTGATGTTGGCACAAATATTCACTGAGGGAAAATCAGATGAGACGGACGTTTTTACCATAGGAGTTTTGCACAAACTATGAAAAGAATTAGGTTGGCTGTAAAATAGTTTTCCATTGTGTAACGCCGTCTGTCGGCAGGCGGGATTGAACCTGGGACCTCTGAAACTTAGTGTAGGAGCCTCTACTGCATGAGCTAAAAGCTAGATGGCCCTTAGCCAATGCTGTAGCAGACTCCTCAATCTGTAGCTGGGCTAGGTGTCACTAGAGGGGGACAGAGCACCACACCAAACAGGCATAAGTACAATCGCATGGGAGGTGTGGTCCCTTTGTTGAACCATTTGTCGTTTTTTATCTTCTTCTAAAAATAGGCTGTCTAATGGAGATACAGCACCCATTATTCCTGGGTATACAGTCGGGTGTTTTAACCTGTTAGTTTAAATTTGATTGTCTTATATTTATAAAACAATTTATACTTGGAGCATAATTTAAAATAATTCATTCTAGTTTGAACATACTAAGGAGACACCCTTTTAAAAACATTGTGTTTTGAGCATGCTTCTCCTGTGTGGTATAATATTATGGAAATGTATGCCTGGGATTTAAAGTGAAGTGTGAAGAAAAAAAATTGCAGCATCCTAAAAATCTACTTGGGATTTTAGGGAGGATGAGAAAGATATTCAGTGATTTCCAGCCACCTTGAATTTAAATCAATACCTTTACCAGGAAGTTTGTTTTAGCCAATGGAGTCCCTGGACATAGAGTTATTTATTTAACAAAGCACTACACTTGTAGCACTATGATGTCTGTAGACTTATAGTTGGCTCTATAAAGAATAGTCACCCTAATTATAGGTGGCATTGAACATGCTAGGAATTATACTTTTAAGGAATAGGTTATTCATAAAATGTTCTGCAAGAAGCTGATATGAGTTGACCCTTCCTAAATTGCTCTTCACAACAATCAAGCCTTTTTGTAGTGTGTATTTGTTTAAGCCAATTTGCTTTTAAAAAATATCCTAAGTTTTAGCTAAGTTAGCGATTTATCGCTAGCCCCGGAAAATATTGGCAACGGAATTTTATAAGTTATTCTTCAGTGCAAGCTTTATCTCTCCATAAGTCTCCTTCAAAAAATAGCTTTCTTCGTTCCTTGTATACCCAGCTGACAAAGGTTAAGATAACTGCACTTCGTGCCTCCATTTCACAGACTTCTCACATTTCCAACTCTGAACCATAACATACAAAATTCTGTGATTAAGAGTAATATGTAAATGACACAAGCTAAATTCAAAATCCATGGAGAAAGGAAGTGGCAATTGAAAGAGATGCTTCAGTGCTTGTAGACAATATAAAAAAAAAAACCCATAGCCTCCCCAGGAAGAGCCCTGCGACATGAGCTGTAACGAATATTCTGCATATGTCTCCATTTTGTCAAATCTCATTAAAGGGGCTTCTTGCTTTATGTCAATTGAGCTGTCCAAAAATCATTCATCATTTTTAGTGTAAAAAAAATCATGCAGTTATTTAAATAATATCATATTAATGTTAAAGTTCAGCTGTCATTTAATAGTATGGCTTAATCAGACATAGCATTTAGGAAAAATAGTTTTTTCGGGCTTTACTTGGCTTTCAGGTTGGCAGATTCAAATAAGGATTTATGGGTTTCTAAACCAATGTATTTTTTCCATGTTTATGCTTGACGTACCTCAGCCTTGTTTTTTACAGGACTCTGTAGTCTGTTATTTTCAATAAAATAAAGTATCTGCTCACATTGTGTTTGAATACATTTGCAAGTAATTTGAAGAGCCTGGAACAAAAACATATGCTGTAACCTTTGACTTTGTTTTGTGTTTGGGAATCACAGTTTGGAGTCCTAGTTTATAAGTGTTCCATAAACCAAATGAAAAATATGACCTTTGTGAAATATACTCGAGGCTCTGTTTTCCGACAAATGGATTATGTAGTCAAACACTAAAAAGACATGTTTTTTGTATGTCAGAAGGGCAGTGGATTTTCTCTTTCTTTGTTTAAAAGGAAAAAAAGCCTAACTGAATCACCCATCTGGTTAAAAGGTTAAGGTTTAGGCCAAGCAAATAGGGTATATCTGTGCAATTCATACAGATGAGCATAAGGAGTTGCCCACGTGGAGGTAACTGATATAGTAGGAGACGCTCTGAAGATTTTCTCAGGAAGTTATTAGCAAACAGGTAGTATCGAGGAGTGATATAATATTTTATGACTATAATGAAAAAACTGTCTAGCAGTATCCCAGCCTCAGCAGCTTCTAAATGTTGTGTAGCCATTGAGGAGCAATCACAACAGATAAAAACAGGAAGTCAGCAAAAAACTGCATCAGGTGCAGGTGTAGGAAAATAGTGACCATAGATTGGCAGTTGGGTCCTAATACTGCTTACTCCACTAAGTACCACATAGACATTCATTGAATTGCTGGAACCAATAAAGAACAATGATGGAGGGCCATATTTCACAGTTATCATATAGAAAAGATATTGTTAAGACACTGTAGTTGCTGCTGTCGGGTATGAATTCGCTGTTACTCTTTGAAGTTGTATGCCTGCCTTAGTGGTTACAAATGTATTGAGTGTAACTGTTCATATTTCTATAGCTGGGAAAGGCCAACCATCCTCTTTTGTGAGCATGGTCAACTGTAGTAAGGAATTACATATTTAGAGAGGCTTATGAACCCGAATGCAGATTTATACTCCAAACTGATGGTAAATACTTTTCAGCTGTATAGAACCTTTCATTAAAGGCGAGTAAACATTATCCCTATTTTACAGCTGGAGGACTGAAATAGACACAGGTTAAGTGACTCTTCATAGTTCACACAGTGAATCAAGTGGCAGAATAGGAATAGAATTCCGTATCCCAGTTTGCTACTCTAACCACTACAGGAAATGGCTGCCTCATATGAATCAGAATTCATTACCTACTGCTAATTTAGCACAAATAGCTGCATGTGGGTATTCAGATGAAGAGACATCTAGAATAAATGTTTACAAACTGTCTCCTCACTTAAACTAGAATGTAATCCATCTTCATTTCAAAATATGCAGGTATTTTCAGTATCCTGAAAAGAACATAGACTGAGACTGCATCTAAAATGGCATATTGTATTCAGGACAGTTCACTATTAGGAAGATGTCAGCGAACAGATAGGAATTTGCAAAGATCAATCAAAATGACTAAGGGACTATTTAATGATTCATTTTGGTTGTCACTTATCCATACCTCTCGGCACCACCTAAAATTTAATACAATGATAAATTTAAAATGTTCAATACATAACATTAGGCCATCAAAATTCCAATTATAGTTTCCAGCTAACAGATTCTCACATAAGATAAAGCAACTTTTCCAAATCATATAATGAGGCCCCATCTGAATCATCCATCCTTCCGCCTCCACCCCTTCCATGATCTTAGCAGGTCATAGATGGTTGGACAGATTGAGGGGAAGGTATAAATCCCACCACACATTATGAGAGCCCTTCATTTTCATAAACACAATTTCCCTGCCTTTCTTTTGTCCATGATCAAGGCCAATAGCCATGAAAAGCTTTAACAAAGATTTGGAATAACCTCTTTGGAGAGTCTCCAAGCCACACACAGCCTAATGGGAAACAAACAAAATCAAACAGTAACCAAATAAATATTCCAGGTGTGAATGTCTCGATAGCAGATACATTCGGCACTAACTCTTCCTCTAAGTTCATTTATTTCAGGAGATGTAGACTCTGAGAACTTTTTTAACATCATCATCATTAAGAAAAGTATCTGGTACCCTCCAAAATGACACATTGTTTTCCCTTGTAGAACATCATGGTTTTTGACCCTATGACTCTACCGTCTAATAATTCAGATTTTCATCTTCTGAGTTGTTATATGAGATGCACTGGAAAACTCATAAACACATCTGCCCATATAAAAGGACCTTTTTAAAAAATTAATTTTAAACAGGACACAGTCATTAGCTCCAGCTGATGGAAATGAAGCAAGAAGTATACAAGTCTCCGGTGATAAACTATCTGAATTTCCAACACATGTATGAATTGCCACTAGTAAAACCAGCCAGGAATAAGAAGTATTCTATCCCAGTGGTAAAGGTGGCTGAGTTTCTTCATTAAGATTGTTCCCAGCAATATCTGGTTATAACTGCCCAGATCTCCAGTAGCCAAATTTTCATCTACCCTTGGAACTCCAAAGGTTTTTAGTCCTACACTTATTTTTCAACATTTCAAAATTTCATTATATGTAATAAGTGCCCTGGAAACCCCCTTGAGAGTCTGCACCTCAGTTTGTGAATAAAATGTGCCATTTGTACAAATTGCTCTTGTTCCTGGCAGTTTTCAAATATTTCAATTGTTGCAAAGAGCCCTAGTCTTTATTTATGAGATGAATCCAGTTTTAAAGAAATTGCCTTCCAAGTCCGACATGTGCGCCACCTCTACAGAATGATTTGGCTGAATGACTAGGGGGCAATGGACCACCAGTCTCTTTTGCTAACCCCTATGCTCTTTGAGACAAAAAAAGATAATTACAATCTGCTCCACTTTCTCAGAAGTTCTTCCTTGGCTGCCTAGCCCACATCACCACTCTCACAAATAGCAAGAGAGACCATTCAAATAGAAACAGCTGTGCAAGGAGTTCCTTGTTTATCCACCTTTGCTTGTTTCCGTCCCCAAAGTCTTTCACAATCAAACTTTCTTTAGAGCAAAAGCCCTTCTCACTGTCAGTGTGACGCCTGTGTGATTTGATTCTGCAGTAATTCTGATAGAAGCTCTTATGATCTCAAATGCACTGCGATAGTTTAATATAAGATTAGGTCTGTCTTTATAACCCTCTTTTTCATGCTTTTGGAGAAGTTTTCGTTTCCAGCAGAAATTTTGCAAGCTTTGCAGTGGCAATTTTGTTTTTGAAGTTTTAGTAGAATCTGTTTCATCAGTTTTCTAGTGCAGAAAAAAAATCCCACTTCAAGGTGCTGTTCTACTCTGAAAAGTGATTTGAAATGGTACATTCTTGTGCAAATATCTGCTTCCAGTCATGTATCTAGAGTCACGTCTGTTTACTCCAGTAGGTAATGCTTTGATTCAGCAAAGCACTTAAGCACATGCTTAACTTTACGCATGTGAGCAGTCCCCTTAACTTGAAGTAAAAATGGGAGCGAGGGAAAGAGTTTTAACTCTTGGTCCTTTCCGTGGGCAACAAAGATATGCACTGACCCGTACTCAGACCTTGCTGTAAAGTGACAACCTAGCCTATAGTGTTTATATTAAATGTATGTCATAAAATACACAGGATATATAACATCGGCTTTTAATGTTACTGTGAGAACATTACTTTTTTTTTCATTTCCTGAATTTCAACATTTGTAATTTAAATGTTACACTAATGTAAATGTTTGTATTTTAATATTAAATTACTCCTTAGTGATCATGAAATATGCCGTCTTATCCAAATGAAACTGAAAAACTATGTGGCACAACTAATCACAAGATACTCCTTGAATAATGAACATATTATTGCCCTATGTTATGCCAGAACAAATATGAGAACTAATTACTACTGGTCATTCTAGTCATTTCCCCCCATTTTAACAGGCAGTCTTATTTCTTTGTTGAAGTGATAGGGAAAGCATCTGGAAATCTTAAATGTAATGTCAGCATAATTCCTAAGGGTAAACATACTTCATTATTAGGAATTCCAACCAGAAAACATGTAAACCTTTGAGACTTGTCAAATAAAGGGGTAAAGTTATCCTAAGGATAGAGATGTGTATCAGTCGTACTAAAAAGAAGAATTTAAAAAAATCAGTGTACTTTTCACTGGGTCTCGTGTTCTTATTTCAGATATGAAATGTTCTCTTATATAATTTTCAAGATGCATTTCTTGTAATTAATGAGCCAGTTTTCAGGTCTTGCCACGCTTCCTGCAGACAGTATTCTGCATGTGTGGAAATGATAAAAAGCTCTTCGAAAATCATTTTCTGCTTTTACTTAGCACAAGAAACACTTCCTGTGAGCCCATCCTGAAAGTCAGGGTGCTTTTCTTGCATGGTGCTGTGCAAATTTCATGCCCTTTGATAGCAGTGGGCACTGAAGATTTTCTGCAGTACACAGGAAATGCTCAGCACCCCTCAGAATCAGGCCATATGTGACAATTTCAGCAGTGCAAGCCATGCCCCTGAGGGTCAGTGTGTCCTTTGCAAACCCCCAATTTTTAGAGGTTAGTAATGCAAGGATAAAAATTTTAATCAGAGGTTGAAATGAGGCAAACAAGATCTTAAAGAGAAATGTAATTGATCTTTTCATTTAATATTTTCAATACACAGGATAAAAAAGGCTGTGCCTCTCCGCTGCTGAAATCTTGTTATGTTTATGCCACGTTTTAGGCCTGTCACACACTTATTCAGGCAGATCACATGCTGGACGTCTGTTTTATTTTTTCAGTTTATTTTGGAAGACTTTTTCCCTGTGTCCAGTTGACCCTCTGAGCCCATTATGGACATTACTCTCAACAACCTTCATAGGATGTTCCCCCTTTTCTATGTTATGGGCAATGGCCTTTGTTCCCTCTTCTCCATTCCCCCTTTTAAACCCGCTGGAATTACTGTCTCACTTGTTCCATTCCTGTTCTCCCACACCGCTCCCGCCCACCCCTATCAACTTTGTCCATCTGAACAGCTGGAAATGACATTATCGAAAGCAGAGTTATGTTTTTTGAGACAGAGCAGGGTCTTAATGGATACTACTCCACACTAGATCATTCTAGACTGCATATACCAAGAATAGTTAAATAGCATACGACCTCTCTAGTTGCACTGTGTTTGAGATATGCTAACTGTCACTAAGAGATTAGAGCTTAAAAGAAGACAGTAAAGTTTATAATAGTTTGTTATGGGAGTGAAGCAAAAGGCATTTCATAGTCAGCAATGACATGCCATGGCCAAAATAAGTGTCATGTACCATAACTGTAACATCACAGAAAGTCATAGCTCATGGCAGCAAATTGGTGCAGTGCTTTCAGGCGGTGGGCATGATTAGTTTCTGTTCGGCTGAGATCTCTCAGATGTGGTGTTGTGAAGCAGTAAATGAAAATATTTTAAATGTTCATCAGATTGTTTATGCTAGGAGGGTGAAGTAGGGAAACCACTAGCATAAGCTGGAAGTGGAAATTGTTCTTGTAATTGGACACAACTCTTCTGAAGTCAGCAATGTTGTACCGATTAAGGCCAGCGCTGAATTGAGGAACATGTTGTTTTAACACAACTCACATTGTAACCGCCACAGAACAACGTCTACCTATGGTTATACTTATTGCGTATCAGGCAGTGTATTTAAGACATTTGTTTATAAACATGAAGTCCTGTTGAGATAATCACAGCTGGATGAAATCCTGCCTTATCAGCGATTACATTTTGGTCTTCAAGTTAGTTGAAAGATGAGCAAAATCATATGTAGATAGACAGCATCCCTGTGGCTGCATCTAAAGAGGCTCATGTGTTCTACCATGAGTGTGAAATAACTGGTGCTCAGGAAATATATTTTTTCTGCACTTCTCTGAGTCTGAAGGATATAAATATTTGGTGCACAAAGCTTAATTGTAACTTCCACTTTTCATCAAGTCAGCCTTATTTGTGGGATTTTTGGAGCATAGATACAGAAGAAATCCAGAGCTGTCCTAATATGCAACTTTTAGGAGCTCAGATGTTGCCAAACTACAGTTTAGTGCACAGACTGCTGAGAGCTTTGCAAATGCAGGGACTATTTAATTTGTTGGTGTTATGCATTTGTATCTCTGAGCTCAGGAAATGGCTTAAGATGAGACACAATGAGTAAGAATATTGAATTTCCATTGTTTGAAACCTTAGTATGAAGAGAGGAATGAGACAGAAAATAGGAAATGGACCAAAATTTGAAAGGTGAAATCCGTTACAGCTTTTTTTAAAGATTTAAAATATCTATGCCGTGTTGTTGCAGCCATGTTGGTCCTACAATATTAGAGAGACAAGGTGGGTGAGGTAATATATTTTATTGGACCAACTTCTGTTGGTGAGAGAGACAAGCTTCCGAGCTTACACAGAGCTCTTCTTCTGGTCTAATACAAATTTTTTACCTCACCCATCTTCTCTCTAAAAAAAGAAGGAAAGAAAGGGAGAAAAAAATATTGTCAAGAATTACAACTATTTTTCTTATGAAGCCATTTGTCTACATTGCAGACTGTTCTGCTTATTTTGGAAACAAGTAGAAGGGAATAGGGATGGCGTTAGTAGGCAGAAGACAACCCCATGGACACAGTTTGTTGAGTTCCATCATTTGAAGAAGCTGTTTTAGACATTATGGGTGTGATTTTCAAACACGCTCAGCATCCTCTTAATCTGTTCCCGTTGAAGTCAATGGAAGTTTTATCATTGATTTCAGAAGAAGCAGAGTTAAGCCAGAATTAGACTCTGGTTCTGATCACACACTGGTTTAAAGGACCAACTCTGCTAGAAACAGTGTAATCTTCCCATTGATGCAAAATTAGTGTGAGATCAGAATCTTGCCCTTATTACCTAGCATTTAAGAACTAGTTTTCATTTTTAATTCATTTCAGTTTTGCTATGCTGAAATAAGGTAAAGGATAACATTAAAAAACAGTCCTATGGGGAAGAATTCAGGATTTAGAGCAGTGGTCTCCAACCTTTTTATGCACAAGATCATTTTGTGAATTTAAGTGCAACCCAGGATCTACCCTGCCGCTTCCCCGAGGCCCCACCCCACTCACTCCATCCCCGACCCTCACTCTCCCCGACCCTCACTCACTTTCACCAGAAAGGGGGATAGGGTGCAGGAGAGGGTGAGGGGTGCAAGCTCTGGGAGGGAGTTTGGGTGCAGGAGGGAGCTCCAGGCTGGGGCAGAGTGTTGGGGTGTAGGAGGGGTTACAGGGTGCTGGCTCTGGGAGGGGGATCAGGGCTGGGGCAGAGGTTTGGGGTGCAGGAGGTGGTACAGGGTGCTGGCTCCAGAAGGGGCTGGGGCTTGGGGTGCAGGAGGGCTGTGGGCTCCCGCCAGGTGGCACTTATCTTGGGCGGCTCCCAGTCAGCGGCGCAGCGGGACTAAGGCAGGCTCCCTGCCTACCCCAATCCCACGCCGCTCCCGGAAGCAGCCAGCATGCCCCTGCGGCCCCGGGGGCGGGGGGGGGGGGGCGTGCACGTGGCTCTGCACTGCCCCTCCCTGCAGGCACCACCCACACAGCTCCCATTGGCTGCAGTTCCCTGTTTCCGGCCAATGGAAGCTGCAGGAGCGATGCTTGCAGACAGGAGCAGTGAGCGGAGAGCCCTGCCCACTGTGGGGGCACGCTGGCCGCTTCCAGGACTGTTCCCCACTGTTCCACCAGACTTTTAGCGGCTGGAGATCGCGATCGACTGGTTGGTGACCACTGATTTAGAGTATAGAGTTTTCACTTGGGTCAGTTAGAAGAGAAAAATGAGGTATTTTTCTAAAGCCAGGGCCTAATTCTGCCAGCTTTACTCACGTGAGCAGTTCTTACACAGGTATTCTTACTGCTATCAATGAGACTTCTCTCGAATAAGCATTACTCATTTGAGCAAGGATTTGCAGACTCAAATGGTGACGCTCCTCGATGAAATCAACAGCCAAGCAAAAGAAGATCAGTTGGAAAAAGCTGGTTGCAGATAAGATAGTAGTGCTGTTATGGTGGAACTTATGTCCCTGAGCAGCATGTGTAGATATATTGGACTGGACCTTTGAATAATGGGGAAGAAATGTTCACACATTACTAACCTGCCAACCAGCTGTCTGAAGAATAACAAAGCCCTGAATTAGAAAATGGGGTCTTATAATGTGAGATTGTTTAGTCTGCTTAGTGGTCGGGGGTATGAGGCTTTGATTATTTTTCCTGTGTCTTAAACATTTTCCACCTTACAGTGAAAGATTCGGTTCAGATCAAGAAGGCCTATAAAAGTCACAGTAGGATTTAAACAACAAATTTGAGGGACATGGGAGAACTTCTTTAAATTTCACTCCTACAGTTTAAAGTACTGTTTATAATATGTTCTCCATAATACTGCTGTAAATCTAGAGTAACTCTATCGAAATCAATTGAGTTACTCCAGATTTACACGAGGATAATGAGAAAAGGATGTAGTCAAAGGAGAGAATCTTGCAACATGGTTGTCTGCGACAAACTCAGATTGTAAGCACTAATACTCCTTTTCTCCTATAATTGCGTTCATTAACTCAGGTAAAAAAGTAGCCTTGTCTTCCAGTAGATTCTTATTAATAGCTGGTTTTTGATACAGCTGAGAAATAGGGAAAGCAATATGAATAGTTTATACTTTTGTATCTGGAAACACAAGGGGTCAGACCCTCAGCTGGTGTAAATCATCAGTTTGAAGTTAGTGGTGCCCACAGATTTACATCAGCTGAGGGTCTGACTAATTTTTTTAAGTAATTGATTTATAAACATGGTTTTGGTTTTGTCGCATTTTACTTGGAATTTTATACAATTATATGTGCTAAAGAGTTGTCTGTACACAATTGCTCATAATTGGCATTACTATGCTCCAGCTGAGGAAAATAGTAAAGGAGTTTTTCAGTGACCTGTGTGCATTCTGCAAATATTTACTTACTGTGTTGTGAATGCTAACATAGTTCACCCAGAGGATCTCTCTATGTAGCGTTTATCATCTAATAGCTTTTGTTTAACTTGCACTTGGTAATATTAAAACAAATTGCATTATCAGCCCAAGAAGGGCACTTTAAGCATTTGGATTGGATTTTAGATGAAGTGTGACTTAAAGCCCCTTCCAGCACTGGACAGTTAAGTCTTGCCTTGTCCTATGCAGAGGATCAACTGGTTACTTAAGAATGGAACATCTGTGGCCAAATTCTTTCCTTGAATTGCATTGCTCTGCTTAGACGTAATTTGAACCGAAAGCCTGTTTGCATATCCTTCATTAATGATCTGGATGATGGGATGGATTGCTCTCTCAGCAAGTTCACAGATGACACTAAGCTGGGAGGAGTGGTAGATACGCTGGAGCATAGGGATAGGGTCCAAAGTGACCTAGACAAATTGGGCCAAAAAGAAATCTGATGGGGTTCAACAAGGACAAGTGCAGAGCCCTGCACTTAGGACAGAAGAGTCCCATGCACTTCTACAGTCTGGGGACTGACTGCTAAACAGCAGTTCTGCAGAAAAGGACCTGGGGATTACAGTGGATGAGAAGCTGGATATGAGTCAGCAGTGTGCCCTTGTTGCCAAGAAGGCTAATGGAATATTGGACTGCATGAGTAGGAGGCATTGCCAGCAGATGCAGCGAAGTGATTATTCCTCTCTATTGGGCACTGGGAGGGAGGTGAAGCACTGGAATGGGTTACCTAGGTAGGTGGTGGAATCTCCATCCTTAGTGGTTTTTAAGGCCCAGCTTGACAAAGCCCTGGCTGGGATGATTTAGTTGGTGTTGGTCCTACTTTGAGCAGGGGGTTGGACTAGATGACTGCCTGAGGTCTCTTCCAACCTTAATCTTCTATGATTCTATATCGATATGCTTGCTTTTGAGCAAGTAGGCGGTACATTTAGAAATCTGCAAAGTACTATGCACACTTATGATGATGTAGAAATAATACATTTTAAACAGGGAATGCTGTTTTAAAAATGTGGTTCTCAACCTGCCTTGTCATGCCTTAGATATTGGAAGGCATATGGTTCACTTTATCCTTACAGGGAAACTACTTTGCTGTTTTCAGTCACCGCTATATTTTTTTAATGGAGTTTTAAGTGTGAATGGTACACGTGTGTTGATTGTGAAGGTACCATTTTTTTTCAGTACAGCCTTCAGCTAATTACTATTAGTGGCAGTGGGGGCTTGTACTTCATTTGTGAGCAGCTATTTATAATACTGTACCAGTATAAAGCAATGCTTTACATTGCCATTTTACCACACTATTACACCACTGTGTTTTAATCCACCATAGGTGAATGGAGAACTTTAGCCATCTGTTTTATTTAATGGTATAATCAGTAAACAACATATGCACTTTACGCATTTGTCCATAAAAGACGGCCCATATTTTTGGACTGAAAGTTTACATTGTAAATTGGTGTATTCACATACATCCGCTTGTTTCTAGTTGAAAAGGCTTGCTGTGTTCACAAGATGGTACAAAGCAAGCTCAGTTACAGTAACAGCTCATACCCAGTGCAGGTGGTCAAGCTAGCTGCCATGTAGATCAAAAGTCAAACACCTGTGACTCTTGCTCTGACATGACAGTTAGTGAGACAAGGCTGGTCTTACTCCCATAAACAAGAAAGAGCTATAGACAGACATACATCATGAACTTAGGAGAACAAAAGGGGGTTTCATGATCACCCAGCATCAGAAAGCCCAATACTGCAAACTGTTGGAACATAAGCCTTTGAAATACAGCAAACATTTTACTTTATTAGATGAAATGTAAAGAGGAGGTTCAGAATTATTAAATTGCCTAGATCAGTGGTTTTCAAACTTTTTTTTTTGGCGACCCAGTTGAAGAAAATTGTTGATGCTGGCGACCCAATGGCGTTGGGGATGAGGGGTTTGGGGTGTGGGAGAGGCTCAGAGCTGGGGCAGATGGTTGAGGCCTGGGGGAGAGGGCTGAGGGGTGGGGCTGGAAATGAGGGGTTGAGGGTGTGGGAGAGGGCTCTTGGCTGGGGCGGGGGGGTTGGGTGCGGGAGGTGGTCAGGGCTCTGATCTGGGTGTGCAGGCTCTGGAGTGGGGCTGGGGATGAGGGGTTTGGGGTGCAGGAGGGGGCTTCGGGTTGGGGGGGCTCAGGGCTGGGGTAGGGGATTGGGGCACAGGAGTGGGGCCGGGCTTACCTGCGGCGGCTCCCAGTCAGCGGCACAGCCGGGGTGCAGAGGCAGATTTCCTGCCTGTCCTGGCACTGCGGACTGCGCTGCGCCCCGGAAGCGGCCAGCAGCAGGTCAGCCTCCTAGGCAGAGGCACGCAAGCAGCTCTGTGTGGCTCTCACCTGCAGGCACCGCCTCCCCCCCCCCCCCCCGCAGCTCCCATTGGCCAGGAACCGGCCAATGGGAGTGCGGAGCCAGTGCTCAGGGTGGGGGCAGCACGTGGAGTCCCATGGCCCCCCCGCCTAGGAGCCAGATGTACCACTGGCCACTTCCAGGGCACAGCACGGTGTCAGAATAGGTAGGGGCTAGCCTGCCTGAGCCGGGCAGCACTGCCAATGGGACTTTTAACGGCCCGGTCAGCAGTGCTGACCAGAGCCACTGAGACCCAATCCCTTACATTCCGCAACCCAGGACTGGGTCACGAGCCGCGGTTTGAAAACCACTGTACAAGAGAGTATTTGTGCTACTGAAGCGGTCACTGATTTAAGAACCTTTGAGACAGGAAGTAGCCCTCTTTCGCAATCAGTTGAATTTTATTTTCAGCAATGTGTAAACAAAACAAACAAAACCCATGGCTTATACCAAATAGAGTGGCTGAGTGTTAGAAAGAAAGTAAAGGGCTTGAGGTTGTGATTTCCCCAAAATGTTTCCATAGTGATAGCCAGAATAAATAACTACTAGGTTTACATTAAAAGTTCATCAACTAGGTGCTAAGGAGAATATTTGTATCTACCAACACAAAAATAAGTACGGTACTTTTCAAGAAATGGATGAGAATCCAAATCCATCTTAAACTCTAAGAAAATGTAGTAAAAAGGAAATGCAGTGGATCTAATCTACCTCAATTTCAGTAAGGTATTTGATACAGGTATTTGATACCACATGGGGAAATATTGGTTAAATTGGAAAAGATGGGGATCAATATGGAAATTGAGAGGTGGATAAGGAACTGGTTAAAGGGGAGACTACAGCGGGTCATACTGAAAGGTGAACTGTCAGGCTGGAGGGAGGTTACTAGTGGAGTTCCTCGGGGATCAGTTTTTGGACCAGTCTTATTTAATCTTTTTATTACTGACCTCGGCACCAAAAGTGGGAGTGTGCTAATAAAGTGTACGGATGACACAAAGTTGGGAGGTATTGCCAATTCAGAAAAGGATTGCGATATCATACAGGAAGATCTGGATGACCTTGTAAACTGGAGTAATAGTAATAGGATGAAATTTAATAGTGAGAAGTGTAAGGTTATGCATTTAGGGATTAATAACAAGAATTTTAGTTATAAGCTGGGGACACATCAGTTGAAAGTAACAGAAGAGGAGAAAGATCTCGGAGTCCTGGTTGATCACAGGATGTCTATGAGCCGCCAATGTGATATGGCCGTGTAAAAAGCTAAAGCGGTCTTGGGATGTATCAGGTGAGGTATTTCCAGTAGAGATAAGGAGGTGTTAGTACCGTTATACAAGGCATTGGTGAAACCTCATTTGGAATACTGTGTGCAATTCTGGTCTTCCATGTTTAAGAAGGATGAATTCAAACTGGAACAGGTACAGAGAAGGGCTACTAGGATGATCCAGGGAATGGAAAACCTGTCTTATGAAAGGAGACTCAAGGAGCTTGGTTTGTTTACCGTAACCAAAAGAAGGCTGAGGGGAGATATGATTGCTCTCTTTAAATATATCAGAGGGATAAATACCAGGGAGGGAGAGGAATTATTTAAATTCAGTACCAATGTGGACACAAGAACAAATGGATATAAACTGGCCATCAGGAAGTTTAGACTTGCAATTAGACGAAGGTTTCTAACCATGAGAGGAGTGAAGTTCTGGAACAGCCTTCCAAGGGAAGCAGTGGGGACAAAAGACCTATCTGACTTCAAGATTAAACTAGATAAGTTTATGGAGGGGATGGTTTGATGGGATAACATGATCTTGGCAATTAATTGACTTTTGACGATCAGTGGTAAATAGGCCCAATGGCTGGTGATGGGATGTTAGAAGTTACTACAGAGAACTTTTTCCTGGGTGTCTGGCTGGTGAGTCTTGCCCACATGCTCAGGGTTCAGCTGATCAGCATATTTGGGGTCGGGAAGGAATTTTCCTGCAGGGTAGATTGGCAGAGGCCCTGGAGGTTTTTCGCCCTCCTCTGCAGCATGGGGTACGGGTCACTTGCTGGAGGATTCTCTGCATCTTGAAGTCTTTAAATCATGATTTGAGGACTTCAGTAGGTGAGCGGATTATTCCAGGAGTCAGTGGGTGAGATTCTGTGGCCTGCATTGTGCAGGAGGTCAGACTAGATGATCATAATGGTCCCTTCTGATCTTAAAGTCTATGAGTCTATAAAATGTTCAATTCTTTTTATTTAAAGAGAGCAATGTTTCAGTTTACATACCTTATGCTTACGACATCCCTGTATCATGAAAATGCTTTAGGGCCAGATTCTCCTCTGGTACATATTGGCATAACTCCATTGACTTTCTTGGAGCTACACAAATTTACACCAGCTGAGAGGATCTAGCCCATTATAAATATAGTGATTTCCAGATTTTCATAGACCTTCACCCTCTTTGCTGCACAATTTGCACACAAATAAAAGGAGGTTGTGCTAATATCCCCTTTGAAAATGTGTCAATGCAGCCCAGATCTTTCAAAGTACTCTGTCCAGGCGTGGGGGTCTTCCCATGTGGAGATCCATGCAAGATCAGGGCCTTAAATTGTATTGCTGTTAACTTTAAAATAACATCTTTCTTTCGTGTCTCTCCTGCCATTTCTGATGCCATGAACTTCAATGACCTGAATTTGTGCATAGGATGAACCAAATATCTTTAAGGTTCTTATTAACCTTGGGTTGATCCTGCTTTCACTGAAATACCTGACAGGATTCCAATTGATGCTTTTTTTTTTTTTTTTTTTTTCATTATTTGTGAGGATTTGTGCCTGGTCTCCAGTGTGAAAATTCAACTGACCGTAAGCAGTGAACAGTTAATCAAAAGAAGTGACTCGAGGTGGTGGAGAATGAGTGAGGTTTCAAGGCCCAAAGGATCAGGGCCGACAGTCAAAATGACTAACACAACCCAGTTGCTTAACAAGTATGGTTGTCTAGTAAAGATGGAGCAGAATTATACGCCATCAGCTTACCATACTTTGGGGCAATCTGTTACAAAAGGAACCGGCTAACTTGTAGGTTTCACTGTATTTTACACTAATTAAATTATTTACTTACATATAAAGAAGCCAAAGGTGAAAGCTACATTACTACATGAGAGATTGAGATTTCATTTTTGCTTTCTATTCCTGCATGTGTCTGTACTGACAGGTACTATATATATCCTCAATAACAAAGTTTCTTTTAATTTAAAAAAAAAAAGTGTTCACTTTCTATTCTGTATGGCTAACATACAAGGCATAGCTTTTTAGGTCTTTTAATCTGTTTCAAGGCCAAGCTATTTATATGAGGGTGGTTTGGGAGGGGGGGATGTTGTTTAGTTCTTTTTTTCTTCTCCGTATTTATAGAGGGAAAAAAGGATATTTTATTTATTCACTAGATTCTTTATGTTGCCTCGAATTGCAGGGATAAAGTATTTTCAAGCTTATGGATGAAGAGAAGATAAAAGGTCTCATTTTATGAGCCATTATATACGCTTTCTAAGTAGTTTTCTCCTGGCTAAAATATTTAAAATAAAACACTACTCCAGTGTTACTTATGTAGGCTTTTTGTATCCATATTTCATGTAAGCTAGATGCTACACTTATGCATGTTTGTGTGCGTTTGATAGCATGTTACCTTCCAATTTTTAACTAGAAATTATTTCACTATCACTTTTTTTTTTTAATCTTGCAACACTGTTACTCAGTTTTTCTCCTGAACTGGAAAGCAGAGTCAAGAAACTGGCTCAGTTGTCTTGTAAGAGTGGATGGTCTCATGGTTAAGGAACTGAGACTAAGGAGACCTACGTTCAAATCCTGTGTAACCTTGGGCAAATCATTTCCTTGTGCCTCAGTGTCCCATCCGTAAAATGAGAATGCTACTACTTCCTGACCTCAGGAGTGCATTGTGAGGATGAAAATTCATTACTCTCCGTATGGTGTTCTCATCCCTAAGTGATAAGCACAATAGAAGATTCTATAACATTTAAATGAACAAACTAAATGGCAGTGTTGCTGACTCTGGGGCGAGGTTAGGACTGAGGTGGATGTAAAAGAGGGTGAGAGAGAAACATAGAAAGAATTTAGACAAGGATCTTTGTTTCAGACCTGCTGTTGGAAGGGGCTGTGATACAACAATCAGTCCCTGAGCACATTGCTGCTAATGTAGGATTTAGATTGGAGGAGGTGCTAAATCCATGGTGCACTTTCAGCCTGTCAGATTACCTCATGCAGGGGCTGCTATTGGTAAAAATTCCAGCTCCACTGGCCTTTAAGATATTAGTTCTGGACATAAGGGTGGATTAAAATATTTGTGTGGGTTCAACCAATATATAGCTAATCCATACCAGGAAGTATAATGACCATGAATACACCAGAGTAGTGGTGCTATCCTTAGTGTTCTAGCCTAATTCCAGCATAGGCAATTATATTCTACCTATCTAAAATTCTCCCTGTCACTTCTATCAGAAATGGCATCCTTCTAATTGCTCTGAACTGTGATGTAATATTGCTGATTGCTATTAAACAGCAGCTGCATTTCAAAAGTGAGCTATAATTTGTACAAACATTTGTAAAGTATTTGGGGATCCTCGAAGATGAAAGAAAACCTATAGAGGCAACATACTATTATTTATCACATAATACTGGAGTGGCTTTCACTCCATGAGCCTAGGTGCTTAGGGGAGTTGTGAAGGTGACACTTTTGGCTCAAGGACAAAAGGATTTATGGAACAGTATGAGTAGCTTTCCTTTGCAAAGAGCACCACTATTGCAGTCATCCAGCTTGTATGGGGAATGAATACATAACATAGTGATTTTTCAGAATGAATGATTATTGATCCTCATTGTCCTGTTTGGACTTGGAAGGGTTCTGGAGAGAACCTGCTCTCACATAGCTGATGGTGAATACCACCAAAAAAATCTCTTAAACCCCTTTCCCACCAGCACTGCCTTGCCCTGAAAAAATAGAAACTAAATACAGTTTTGCTACAATAATTAGAAAAATAGCTATGAGGATAATCTAGGAATGCATCTAAATTTCCCAAAGTAGCATGCACAATAACTCTGTGGTTTGCAAAACTATTGTTATTCTTTCTATAATCCAAAACTTTCCTTTAATTTAAACACATTCAAGATGTATATTAATTTCACAGCTGTGTACACCTGAAAAATGTAGTATTGTGAGCCTGTTCTTTAGCCATCACACCATATGGAGACTAGAAGAGGGCTCAAATCGTAGTCACTGCTGGCGGAAATGGAGGTAGGTTGAGGTAGTTGGTAACACTGTGGTCTCGATGTGGTTTTTGTGAAGAGTTTTTATGGAACACCTCTAGCGCTGGTGCACTTTGCTGGTTATATTTTAACAGTTGTCCTTGAATTATTGATGATTTATTAAAGCTGTACCAGCAAGCAATGGGAAAAGTTAAATCCCACATGCCAGTTTCCTCAGAGGAATCATCTTGAGGTATCTAAGTGATCAAATTAGATGAACCATTTATAATTTTTCAAGAGGGAATTGTTCACGAGCTGTGTTGTTCCTTAGTAGCTGGCCAGTGTTCTATTTGGAATAAGAGTATGCTATTTGTGTGTGTGTGTCGTCTTACTTGTCTGCAAAGCACGTAGGACATTGTCAGCATGCTTTATAAATAACATACCTAAACATATGCAAACACAGTATCCATGTTACCCATGACAATATTTTAATAAACTTTATATTTTACTTTACACACACACTTTATATATATGTAGATCATACCAGCAGTGTCCTAGGTGTTTTGCAGACCAGGAGATAGGCTCCCTGCCCCAAAGATGGTGCAATAGAAATAGACTATATGTACGTGAGGGATGCTGTGTATGTTGAAAGGAAAAGACAATGCTTCAGAACACTGATCAGCTTCTGTTTTAGGCACTGGTTGTGTGTGTTTAAAATTCTATTCACTGAAATGAATGGACATGCTTGTTGCAAGTGCTCATCCTCTGAAACTGAAAGGAGGAGCAGGTGCACAAGATATCAGAGAAGTGCTCTGTTTGATAAATATAGAGAGCTACTCATATTGGAGTTTCTATTTTGTCCTCTTGCTCATTTGACCCAATTCAATAGCGTTTTTATGGAAAAAAATATTGCTATGTTTGACCTGTATAATATAGATTGGTTGGGAAGCCTATTAAATCTGGCCCTCTTTTCTAAAATGTAAGTTCTAAGACCAGTTTGAGTTTGGGACCCTCTGTAGCCTGCTTTCTTTGATCCATGATCTGAGAATATATAATCATCCTCTGAAGAGTTGGATTCCATTGTGACAAGGAAGGAGAGAGGTGGCCCTGAAGAACACATCTTTACATGGAAAGCCACCCCATCACTATTCTGTGGTTTTCATCACTCTTTCAGGGGTCTCTTTGTTCTGTGTTGTTACTTAGTTGGTTTTTCTTTTATTTCAATATTAATTTTTGTTAGCATTTTTTGATAAAACCACCTGTAGAATAATCTTTCTTTTTGTATATTGCTGTGTTTCTCTAGAGGCTATTGCACAGGCATGAAACATAATCCTAGAAATCTTTCTTACTACGGGGAAGCTTGAGATAAATATTGTTGTATGTTTTGTAGGAATGGGTCTCTACATATTGCGTGTCTAAATGTTGGATAATACTTAAAACATTCCTTAGATTGTTATCAGATTATTTTAATCCTTATATTATTCAAACTGCAAAGTTATGTAAACATTTGTTTTACATGTCATCAATGAGCGGTTTTTATTTTTTGACCATCAACCACCTAGGTCAGTGAAACAAGTTTGTTCACTTTCATTTTAAAGTGAGTTTCACTTTCCAGTTCTCATGCATGGTAAGCACAATGCTTTTGTGTTTGGGTTCCTAGAAGTCTGTGGAGTGGGGAATATAAATAATAATAAGAAAAAAGAAAGCCCATACAATTATTGTTCAAAACACCTCTGAAAATATTTTGTCACCTGTTGCTTTATCTTCACCACCTTCCGTTTTAAAAATACATAAATGCTGGGCTTATATTACTTGACAGTGACCTCTTAATAAACTAGTCTGTTAGTTAAAAGAAAAAATCCAGACAGTCTTAATATAAATTGTTTGTCACATAGTGAGAGTAGTTTGTACATATTCCATTACAGTGGTCACCATTCATGTCAGCATTTGCCAGAAGTTACCACACACAAGTGATATCTGAGACATCAGAGATTTTTCTGTATAAATAGAAAAGGAAATTACTACCACACCTCAGATTCCACTGGGTAGTAACCTTTTGACAAATGTTGACTTTTTAAATGGTGACCACTCTCCATGCAAACTCATATGAGTTGTTTAGTTTTTTTTTTCTCATCTCATGTTTTTTTTTCATACAAAATTAAAGACATTTCAGGTCTTGAACAGGTGTTGGGGGTCACAACCAACCTGCCCTTCCCACACTGCTAAATTATAGACAGATCTCAGCTTGGTGGGAGGAGGGGTTGCATTGAGATGTGGAAAGGGCCATGAAGCACCAAGGTAGGGCAGTTGAACTATGAAGCTAAGGAAACGTCTCCACCAGAATGCTAGTAGCGTTAAAACCCTTATGTCATACATTTCAAAGCAGTGGTTTCAGATACTAGTAACACTGGAACTTTTCTCAAATGCTCTTTCCCTCCCAACCATATTTTTACAATTAAATACTGAACGCGAATTCTTTTTTTTTCCCCTTACTTTTTTCTTAATGTGTATCAGCTGATTTCTCTGCTGTCGTCTTGTTTGGGGGACAGAGACAAGCCTCCTTTCAAGAAAGACAATTAAAACGTTGTTGATTTCTTTATAGAAAACAATCCGTGTGATAAGGCGAACTCTCTGCTTTCTGGGGAAAAGGAAATGCAAATGTTTTAACTGAAGGCAAAATCCTGCTCTCTGCTGCACGGGTTAATGAAAGAAAAGAGAGGGCAGAGGAAACCTGCTTCTCTCACCACATACCCAGTATAATAGGATTGCAGTGTTGCTTGCAAGGATGCTAGGAAGGGCCCCAGACTTCAACATCAGACAATGTACCACAGTCCCAAGGGGGACATGACTTGCCTGCTTGGGGCATGGCTAGGCCCCCAGCCGCCAACACTTTTGCTGAGGTTAGCAGCATGTGCTAAAACAGATGTATAATGCTCCTTTGGGGACAGCACGAAATTATGTTCCTCCACTGTTGTTCCCTTCTTTCCCCTTGCTGCCTTGAGCCATTTTGCCTTGCCCCCAGTAGGCCGAGTCATGTTCTTACCACAAGACTTGCACCTTCTCCATCCCCTTTCTACAGCTTCATTCAGTCAGGGCAGGGTTTGGTTTTAGTTTAATCTTTCAATTTCAGATTAATTTTTTTTTCTGGCCAACACTTTTTGATATCACCATTAATTAGAACCGCAATGTGCCTATAAAAATAAAGTGACCTCTTTACTGCCTTATCCTTACAAAATAGAGCCATCATTTGTAATAGCTTAATACACATTCACAATAGCACTTTGTCCTCTTTCGCATCACTTGCCAAACTACTACTGTTATGGCCACTGCTGTATCAGCTAGTTTTGCCACAACGCACATGGATGCCAATATTTTTTATATAATATGAAACATGCATTTCCAAGCAGCCCAGAGAGATATCTGATTATTAAATCCCTTGACTGTCATCTGGATTTTGCATCAGTTCAGGTTTCAAAACTGAACAAGTTGACAGTATTGAGATTTAAAAGAAAAACATTTAAAGTAAAAGTATCCAAGAAAACTCTCACCCTGAAGCAGACTGCTTTATTCTGCATGCACGTGGAACAACAGAAAAAAGCAAGGGCTATGTGAAGGCAATAGGCTAGAGTTTATAGTTGTGGTCATCGGTTGTTTCCTCATCTTTAGTGTTTTACTCTTTTTATAACCAAAAATAATAAATGCGACTTGTTTTTAGGCTTCTCATTCTCAGCTGTTTAGAAAACCTAAAAGGTTGGAACCTGCTGAAACATTTGTTTTAATATGTTGCCTGCATTATGCTTCTCGGAGTGGTATTTAGTGTTATTGTTAATGATTGAAGCATTAGCATTTAATTGTATAAAGTACTTAAAGTCCAATATTGCTGCTTCTTTGGTTGAGTCCATTAATACTCAAGCATCTGTAAGAAATACATTGAAGTTGAAGAAGGCCATAAATGTTCCAGCTATAAAGAGCACCTAATGTTTTTCCCCCCAAAGCCTTTAACAAAATAATTTTAAAAATACCATGGTGAGATGAATAGATAAAAGGCTTTCTTGGTTCAGTTGTGTTTGGTTTTGCTTTTCTCCAGTAATTGCTGGGGTTGTTTTGCTCATAAAGAGGGAACTGATGCCAAGCAGAAGAGGTAATTGCACAGTTCTGTTGTAGGATATTGTGAAACTTCTCAAGTAGACTTTAATAAAGTACAACATCACAATTTCTCCAGTGAGGGATGTTTATTGCATAAAATTCCTCCATACACAGTTTGGCATAGTTGGCAGTCCTACTTCAGATATCTCCAGACCTGAATAAACATGGTAGGGGAGCTCGCACAACGGTGCTTGTATTTTATACCTGATTCCAATCACCACTACTATCAGGCTCTCAGGCAAATAATCACTATAATTTCACCACCAAATATGAAACAGGAAAAGATCAAATTGAGCACTGTACTTTCAATTACCCTTGTCTTGCATTTGGTTCCATGCAGACTCTTGCATCTGCACAAATTCATATTGGGGTTCTAACATGTGCAAGGGTCTCTCCTCAGCGTAGAGAGCTGTATGTGCATGTGCCTTCCCTTGATATCAGTAGTAGTTACTCATACATGAAGACTAGAATAGACCCAGAAACCTTGTATGTTTTTCAGTCCCTGTCAAATTGTGATGCAAAATCTTCGCTCTTTGTAACTTTTCAGGGCATTGTTTTTTATGTAATTACATAGTGCCCTTTTAGTACCAAAGAGTCCAACACTTTCTGGGGCTTTTTTATCCGCTTCTTACAGGACCATTTAGTTATAAAGTCATTAACTATGAAAGATGCTACTACATAGTCAAAAAGAATGCTGTTTCCACTAGTGATGGGCCCCAAACTCCAGTTCTGGATACTTCCCACCTTTGGAATTTGCATCCAGATCTGAATTTTGCAGCTAGACTTGGGGTGGGCCAAGCCAAAACCTGAGATAGAAACATCACCAAAGTTGTAAGTATTCCAAATCCATATTCATATATTGAAGAATAAATACATCTCTAGTCTCTGGGGACTTAGTAAGTCAGTTTCCAATGGAAGGAAGAGCTTATTTAATTTAAACTCAAATAAAAGGTATTGCGCATCATTAAATATTTATTTAATGTGTTAACGAGTGTAGCACAGAACAGAAGCAACATGAGCAGAGGCAACACAATCTTTCCCCCATTCTAACTTGTTTTATCCCTGATCTGGGAGACAAAACCAACTCTAGAAATAAGACTCCAGACCCACTCAGCCCTGGGCCCCTGCTGATTCTGCAATCATGGTATCGTTTCAAATCATACAGTAGCTTTCATTCTAAACCCTTATGTATAGTTGACACTACCGTTTAGGCTGACGAGGCTACATTTTAAGACAAACCACAGGAAATGGCTTGGAGAGGTGGAGAATATTAAGAAAATATTGTAGTGGACTGCTGCCTTAGAAATAAAATTAAACACTAGTGACTCTGTTTTCCTGTACAATGTTTAAAGCAGAGGTTTTGATAATTTTATAAAAATATATGACCGTTATTGGACACAGATGTGCTTCAAAACATACAGTTGTTTGTCGTAATAACAAAATGTGACATTTGGCATAACAAACTCCTTTAGACAAGGGTAGTTTAAGCGCTTATAAACAAAGCACTTTTTTTCCCCCTAGTGTGCTTGAACAAATTGTATCCCCTTGATACTACTATTTTCTGTGAGAGCTTTGAGAATGGAAAGTATTCAAGTCATTGTTTACTGTGGAATTTGTTTTAGCTGGGAAGTCAGGTCACAGCATCAAAATCAGAAATAGTTCTTTTAATGCTAATGGACTGTATTTACTTTGGTATGTAGAGAATGGCAACAACAAATCATTAATATGAGAGATTGATAGTGCTATTCAAAATCTTTCATATATGCTCCATGAACCTCTGTTGCAAGATGAGAAAGAACAGTCCTTAACTTTAGTTGTGTGTTCTCTTGACAGCTTTTTTTCCCCTTGAAAAACAGAAGATTAAACTTTTTTTTAAATCCCTGCATTGTATAAAGAACAGTTGAAAAAGACGCAAACTAATAGTTCATAGTTCGTTTCAGCTTTTTACCAAAATAGAAAACACGCCGTACGTTCAGGGTAAGGAGTGGTTGTGGAAAGCAATAATTGGAAAAAAAAACTGCTTTAAGGCCCAGTCTAGAAACTTTGCTGGTAAAGCAATGTCCATTAGGAGTGTGTGTGTGGTTTTTTTTTTTTTCTACCCAACAAGTCTATACCAGCTAAAGCCCATCTGCGGAAGAAATACCAGCATAAAAGTGCTTTTTGCTGGTATCATTTATTTTGTTAGGCCTGCTGGTATAAGCTACACTAGCAAAAACACTTTTTACTGGTACACTGCACCAGGAGGGTTTGCCATTAAAGCTGTACTGGCCCAGCTATACTAGCAAATCTTTTGTAGTGCAGACTGTTCTTCCAAATCTACTATTTTTGCATTCAAAACCGTTTTCCATTCATTCCAATGGTTATTAATTGTCATAGTTATAGCTTTCTAAGGTGTTCTTAACTGCTCTGGCTTTGTTGCACTGTAATTACCTTGAATTTATTAATCTGCATTTCATCTTTCAGCCATATTTTGAGAAATGTTAATAAATCTATTTTGTAACACATACCCTTGCATGAAAGGAAAGGCATTTATTTACTTTCCTTGTGTTTAGTGGTTTTCCTAGCTACAGCTCAAGCACAAAAGCCAATATGCTGTCTAGCTTTTTAAAAGAAGTGAAAAATAAATATTCCCTTGGATTTATTTTCTGCTTATTTACACAAATATGTTTATAGTAAAATATGTTTTCTCTGATAAATTAAGAGTCTGTATACCCAGATTCTGTAGATCGTTATAGACGTTTTTTAATTTGGATCCTGGACTAGGTATTATTAACTCACAGGATTACATAGTTCTATATGTGTCGTGAGCCTTTAATGTAAACTTTATTCTTGTTGTATATACACTTTGGGATGAGAAAGGAGTCTGATTATTTTGTACTGAAACTCACTGCCTTAGCTGTGTTCAGTAAGTGGAATCAGAAAGGACAGAAATACATTCCAGGTCCCAGTTTCACTCTTGTGTAAACCCCACTCTCTCCAAAGCGGGGACATTAAGAGGATATGCTGTCAAGATACCATTAGTAAGGTGATTACTGGATATGTTGCATAGTCTACCATCCATTATCTGGACTGTGATGTCCTCCAGATATTTGGTATGCCCACTGACTTTGTAAACCGTGTGCCCACAGACTGGGTACTGTTTACCAAGGTTACACTTACTGTCAGCCATTTTGCTCAGCTGACCTTTGCTTCATTATAATTTAATGCAATAGAAGGTTGGCATGTTCTTATTTTAATAAAAAGAAGTTATAACTTTGACTTCAATGGGAGTAAAATTAGACCAGTGCTGAGTGCTTTTGAACTAAAAATAGTTAAAATTCTCTGGATCCAGGACACAGTATAATGTACTGGCATTAAATCTGACTACAATAGAACAATAATTTACTCTGCTAATTAGTTACCACAAAACCCATTACTATCAATACCAATCTTGAAAATCTTTTTAAAACTAAAAACTAGAATATGATCTGCTAAATAAAATAGATACACTTCTTATTCTGGCAGGATACAGAAAATTGAGTAGAGTTTTTAAGTGTATTTGGCAGACTGGTCCCTCAAGAGCTATTAGTCAAGATGGTCATGGACACAACCCCATGCTCCGGGTGTCCCTAAACCTCCAAATCCCAGAAGCTGGAACTGGATGAGAGGGGATGGATCATTCAGAATTGCCGTGTTCTGTTCGTGCCCTCTGAAGCATCTGTCACTGGCCACTGGGCTAGTTGGACCATTGCTCTGACCCAGTATGGCCGTTCTTGTGTACCATTAACACCTGCTTTTCTATCAAAAACTATTTCAGATGAAAGTATGAAGTTATGGTGAAGGTGAAATTATAGTATGTAGTGTGGAGGTTTAAAGCTGTATTTTGAATTTTGATTTTGAGTTGTCTCCATTTTGGGAACCTTAAATTATCTCATGCTGGTGTCTCAAAAAACATGTTACTCAAAATTAATGGGCCACTTTTGAACATTTAGGCCTTAATGTTTTTTCCATGTAGCTCTGGAGATTTAGACTCAAATACAGCATCGATCACAAGTAAAATTAATTGTCTAATACCTTGCTCAGATGCATCCTTTATAAGTTTAGTTTAAAAAAAAAAAAAAAAAAGGTTGCCGGCACATGCTCAGTACCTATTTTTCAAAGGCTTATACAACTTGATGAAGCCAAAATAAATTTTCTCCAAGACAAGCAAAGGCTTTTCTTCTCAGTGATGGCTATTTCCATGCCCTCTTTCAGCTTTCATCCTCTAGCCATTTCAGCTTCAAAGCTCAACAGCAGCAAAAGTCACAGCATTTTTATAATGGGAAAACTCTGTTTTTTGAACTCTTTGCATACTCAAAATGGCTGATCTCCTTTTGCTCAGACTTAACAAAACAATCTGGCAAAAACCAAGAATGGAAAATTTCAGCCTGAAAGATGGAAATATCAGAAAGCTGTGAGCAACTAACTATTAGTAGAAGGCTAAAATGGAAAGAATTACACATCCGTTACTGTAGTGGCTGATACCACTATAATACAGTGACTTTCATCTGAAGGATTCAAAGCATCTCAAAAACTACTACACGTCCCCCTTGCACAGGTATAAGTATTGATGGCGAGGCACTATTTAGTTGAGAAAAGACATGCCTGGTCCCTGGGGGTATGTACCTGTATGTACTCTACACCAGTGGTTCTCAAAACCAGTCTGCCACTTGTTCAGGGAAGTTGTTCTCAAAACCAGTCTGCCACTTGTTCAAGGGCGGCCAGCACATCCCTCAGCCCTCACCGCTTCCTGCAGCCCCCCATTGGCCTGGAGCGGCGAACCGCAACCAGTGGGAGCCGCGATCGGCCAAACCTGCAGATGCGTCAGGTACACAAACCAGCCCGGCCCACCCGGGGCTTTCCCTGAACAAGCGGTGGACCGGCTTTGAGAACCACTGCTCTACACGGCTCTCTACTGCCCAAGCAGTGCTTCCCCCCATCTACACTGCTGTTTTTAGCAGTGCAGTGTCCTGCAGTTGCCTACCCACTGCTGGAGTCTTTCCTCGCCGCAAGGAAAGACTTGGGCAGTTCCCTGCTACCAGAGCCTTTCCCTTTGTCAGGGAGTAGCCAGAGCCTTTCCCCACTGCAGAGTAAAACTCTGGAAGAGGACAAAGGCTCTTGCAGGGGGGAATCAGTGGGAAAAGCCTCCAACAGCTCCACACTGCCAAGCCTTTCACTGTGGTCTAGCTCCATATACCATACACACTGCCTCAAGTGGCATGCAGTGTAGATGTAGCCTAAGAGTGGTAGCTGGAGGCTTTCCATCCGCTGAGTACAAGGGCAAGCATTTTATCTCAGGTGGCTCTGGAGGGAGCATGCTCAGGTGTGGCACTTTATTCCTCCTCCAAAGATGTGCATGATATTACCAATGCTGTGTTCAAAAATCATGAGTCAAGCCCCCCAAATATCAGATTTCAGAAAAATAATAATGTTCTGTCCTTTTTGTTTGCTTGTCATTTGGTGCCTTTAGCATTCACATTTTCAGGCTTTTCTTCACAGCCATGAGGTAGAAAATTATTTTTGTTTGCTTGAGAAGCTCAATTTTCATTTAAAACAATCACATGACTCCTGGAGCTGGCGCTTTTAAGAAAAATACCAAATATCACAAGGCTTGTAATAAAATCGCATGAGTTGGCAACATTGCGTCTTCCAGAGCCATCCTCATGGCACTAATAGGAGAAGAGAGGGAAATGCACACACTTGTGCCTCCAACCAATTGGTCCATTCCCCATTTGGGTCTAGAGTGCAATCAGCCATGCTTGTCATACCGCATTTTCTGGTGTTTAGGAAATGCTAACTTCAGTATTCTGGCTTCCTAATATGTGGCTCTGATAGAGCAGGAGAAAAGGAGCTCCTTCCATTCTCCCACTATATCACAACCTCCTAGAGGAAGCCATAATTTGACTCTGTAAATGTAAACAATATGAAGATTATTTTTTCTCGGGGTACCCAAATGAGGAAATTCTGAAACAACAGTCTTCATCCTTTGTTATATAACCTTCAAGTAGTTGAAGAAGAAAATGGTATAACTGGGGCAAAACAAGGCTTTTTGAAGGGAGCTTTTATTTGAAAGTTTTTCTCTTTATAATATCAGTTTTCCAGAGATGCAGATGTGCACAATAATCCTAGGGGGATATTGGTATTTGGCCTCTAGGATTGTAAGAGTCCTGTTCCCAAGGCGAAGATATGCAAAGAGCCAAATGGTATTTGAAACTTTTACGTAAGACACATATGGAAGCTCATGGAGTATTGCATTGCAAATCACATATTAAAGAGAGAGACCTGGCTCCTGAGCTGCAAAATGATTGGCACACAGGTAGGGAAAGGAGTTCTATATAAAAAATATCCTTAACCACTTGTTTAACTCATGAATCTGCCATTTGCTAAGCGTATTTGCACCAGGACAGCCTTTCTGTGATTGTTTTTGACAAGCACACAAATGCTACAAACCCTTTCACCTCTTAGATAACTGTGTAACGATGGCAAACCAAATATTGATAGCGAGCAATGCTCCCATGAGTACGTGTGCTGAACAGCTGCCACTTTCCACCCCGAAGAAGATTGTCGCATATCTGTGCTGAATGAAGTGATTCCTGGATGCAGTTTTATAAAGCGCTTTGCATTCCTTTGGGATGAAAGGAAATAGCTAAATGTGAGATATTGGCCCAGTTGGGCTCCCATCGAATTGGATGGGATTTTCACCATTGTCACGACAATACTGTCACTTACTAACATGAGCATGTTCCAAAGGTTTTGAATATACCCCAAGACCTATTCCAAAACTGTGTTTTACCTATAACAACATTTAGGGTTTTTTTCAGCCCCTTGCCTCTGAGGATTTGAAAATGTTTTTCAAATCCTTATTTCTGGCACAGGGAGTATTATTACCGCCATGGTACACTTGAGGAAATGAGACATCGAGAGGTGAAGTGACATAATTAGAGAGAAAATAAGGAACAAAAAACGTACCCACGGTCACAGAGGAAACCATGGTAGAACCAAGACAAGAACCCAGGTCTTCTGACTCTTAATTCCTATACCTTGATAGTCTTTCCTCTCATGCTGTCTTTCCTTACTCACCATCTTTATCCTAGCATATGCTGCCCACGCACTCTAGCAAATGTGATAACCCAGTCTTCTGAGGCCGTGACAGAAGACATTATACACTGCCATCTCTGAGATGATGGAAAGTGGTCTATAATATGCGTTCCCTAATATTCTGAGATTGTTGTTTCAACCTGAATTCTCTATTCTTTTAAGAAGGGGTACTTGCAGCCTCGAAAATAATGTAAAGAGTATGCCTCAAAAGTCTCCTTTAGCATGGGGCTCCACTGCTACAATTCAGAAGCCTAAAAGGTGTTATTCCATTCTAAGTATCTACAATATTTTCTATAAGTAGGTCAGGTTCATTTAGCCAAAGCTGTGAGGAACAACATCTGAAACTGTAACTACAGACCAATAGGCTGACCTACTTTCTCATTTTGAAAGACACATTTTGGATTCATATTTTGCATAGCATAATTAACCCCAACCCACATTTTAAAAGCTGAAAAAAATGTATAATAAACATCTGCATTGTTTTAATGGTCATAAAGCAGGTCAGTGTGCCTTAAACAGGCATTGTATTTATCTTCTGACTACAGTATATTGTTAATGGTAATCCATTAAATGGGCCAGTCTTTAGCCCACTTAATGTGGGTAGATAAGAGGCCTAAGGTTCATGTGTATCTGCTATGAGGGGAGAAAAAGTCAGTAAAAGCAAAGGTAAGTCCTCAAATGGTGATTCCCCTTTTCCATGCGTGCCATAGAGAAAACCTCCACTGAGATTGGAAATATAGATGTCAGGGACGAAGCCTTTGTACATTGCAAAGATTAATCTAGCCTCAGTTTGACAAAGGAAGAGAATCATCAGGTCTTGTCACTGTTCCCCAAAGCTCTTAAGCACATGCTTAATTGTAAGCACATGAGTAAACTATGGAGGTAAATGGAATTACTCACGTGGTTAAAATTGTTCTGCTGGGTTGGAGTCTGTTCCCTCTAAACACAATATATATACACAGTAGCAGGACACAGCTATGAGGCATCCCTGAGAATTACTTGTTGTGTGGAAGTTAGGATTCCATCTCCCAGCTCTGCAGGATATTCTGCAGCACAGCCCTTTTACTGAGGCTGTGCTAGCTTCCTGGCAACTGGGCCCTATGTATGTATGCATGTAAAAAGGCATTGGGTGGTGATTGCCACTTGAAAGACCTAGAAGCACTCATCAGCTGGCAAAAGGGTCCAGAAGGGAGCCACTATAGATGTTACTGTTGGAATGATCCCTCTTGTATCTTTGTTCTGTGGGATGATATGATAGCAGAGCAGTAAGCTGCTGAAGGATTGTGCGGGTTGCCTTGCCCTGCTGGATACAATGATATATCAGCTGTGTCTCATGTCTGAAGTTTGCCTCTTTGTTAAAAGTAAAATCTCTTTAAACATCACCCTGTTTGAAAGAGTTCTTCAACATTCAAAGCAAATGATCTTAAGGATGATGATAATCATTAGCCTTTCAATGAACTTGGAATCTAAAAACTAGTTCATAGTTAATCAGTTAAGTTAATCAGAAATAAGATTCAAGTTAGGGCAATTAGACAATTGCTACATTACTCAGACTGACTAATGATGTTTCACTGATCTTCGACAAAAGATAATACAGTGGATGAAGTGTGTGGTTTAAGAATAAGTTATTCCAGGTTTAGTTAGTTGAAAAGTGACTTACCAAAATTGTTAATGGACGTTATTCAAGATGTGCTGTGTAAGTCTTTTCCGATTAGTGTTAAGGTCTTGAAGGGCCAGTCTTAGCTTTTTATTAGTATGTTCACTTTATTAATGTAGTTTTTATGTATGCATAGTGTGACCATCTGGTACATCTCATGATGTTGCATAATTATGGTCTTTTTAATTTGTTTTACCTGGATCTACTCAGTCTTACTTAAAATTCAGAAGTATTTCATAGCTTAATAACTTAATAACTCATTAGAAAGCCATGCCATGTACTTGAGGTTACCTCAAAGGCTATCCATATTTAACAATAAACTTGAGATAATTCCTTGACTACTTGACTGTCATTGACGAGTTTAAATATTTAAGGTTGTGATTTGACCTTTTGCCTAACATTTAAACCAGGTGTCGAAAATGAAATAAGGATTGTATACAAAATTGGAGTCGCTTTAAAATGTATTTGGCTTTTTAAAGTACTATATCAACTACTTTTGCTGCTAATAATCAAATATAGAAATATAATTTATGAAATATACATTTTAAAATATTTTATTATATTAACTTCATAATTAAACTGGAAATTTGCTCTCTGTTTTAAATCTGATTTTGATCTTCCTTACTAAAAGTCCCCAGAAACGTTGCTCATTCCTTCAAATTTTGTATACATCACATGTGGCCAACAAATAATATTTTGCCTGAATTATGAGTTGATACATGAGATTTTTAAAACATGAGACAAAGAAAGTTTCTTAATCATGATTTACAGATCCTTCAAGCACTTTTTTGGCTGCATCTCAAAAACAACGAGGAATCCGGTGGCACCTTAAAGACTAAAATTTATTAGGGCATAAGCTTTCATGGGTAAAAAAAACCCCACTTCTTCAGACGCATGGAGTGAAAATTACAGATACAGGCATAAATATACTGGCACATGACGAGAAGGGAGTTACCTTACAAGTGGAGAACCAGTGTTGACAAGGCCAATTCAGTCAGGGTGGATGTGGTCCACTCCCAATAATTGATGAGGAAGGTGTCAATACCAAGAGAGGGAAAATTGCTTTTGTAGTGAGCCAGCCACTCCTAGTCCTGGACACATTTCCTGAACACTACAGTGCAAATAAGTGGTGGTCACTTAAACACCACCCTATACTGGAAACCTACTGACTGCTATACTTACTTACATGCCTCCAGCTTCCATCCAGGACACATCACACGATCCACTGTCTACAGCCAAGCCCTAAGATACAACCGCATTTGCTCCAATCCCTCAGACAGAGACAAACACCTACCCGATCTTTATCAAGCGTTCTTAAAACTACAGTACTCACCTGGGGAAGTGAGGAAACAGATTGACAGAGCGAGACGGGTACCCAGAAGTCACCTACTACAGAACAGGCCCAACAAGGAAAATAACAATACCACTGGCCATCACGTACAGCCCCCAGCTAAAACCTCTCCAGGACATCATCAACTATCTACAATCTATCCTGGAAAACAATCCCTCATTCTCACAGTCCTTGTGAGCAGGCCAGTCCTCGCTTACAGAGAGCCCCCCCAACCTGAAGCAAATACTCACCAGCAACTACACACCACAGAAACACTAACCCAGGAAACAATCCCTGTAACAAACCCTGTTGCCTACTCTGTCCCCATATCTATTCTAGCAATACCATCAGAGAACCCAACCACATTATCCACACCATTAGGGTCTCATTCACCTGCACATCTGTGATATATGCTATCATGTGCCAGCAATGCCCCTTTGCCATGTACGTTGGCCAAACCGGACAGTCTCTACATAAAAGAATAAATGGGCACAGATCAGACATCAGGAATTGTAACATACAAAAGCCAGTAGGAGAACACTTCAGTCTCCCTGAACATTCAATAACAGATTTAAAAGTAGCCATCCTTCAACAAAAAACTTCAAAAACAGACTTCAAAGAGAAACTGCAGAGCTACAATTTGTTTGCAAACTTAACACCATTAATTTGGGCTTGAATAGGGACTGGGAGTGGCTGGCTCACTACAAAAGCAATTTTCCCTCTCTTGGTATTGACACCTCCTCATCAGTTATTGGGAGTGGACCATATCCACCCTGACTGAATTGGCCTTGTCAGTACTGGTTCTCCACTTGTAAGGCAACTCCCTTCTCTTCATATGCCAGTATATTTATGCCTGTATCTGTAATTTTCACTCCATGCGTCTGAAGAAGTGGGGTTTTTTACCCACGAAAGCTTCTGCCCAAATAAATGTTAGTCTTTAAGGTGCCACTGGACTCCTCGTTGTTTTTGTGGATACAGACTAACACGGCTACTCCTCTGATACATCTCAGAAGTGGCTCATTTTACATGTTTCATACAGGGTTGGTAATATCTTGTGCACAGGACCAACTTGTAGACAGAGAAAGGCATATTAAAAAGTTGTGAACCAATTAGATGCTTCGGAATAGTCCATTGGGGTCTGGTGGATTTTTAAAGGGCACCAAATGACTGGTGCAGACCTAAGTATTTGTACTAAAAGATTTTCTGTTGCCTTTGTCTTTGCACAGATAATTTTCAGAGGGTAAACCACATCCTACAGAGGTTTGTCATAGTATATTTTTTGCTGAGGAAAATTAAGGAAAATGGCAGCCCACCATCCTCATCAACTGGTGCTCTTCCCCTTTTCCCTTGCTCCAATAGCCTGGACAGTACTTTGGTGGTGGTACACAATATGTTTCTTTAGATCAGTGATATACAGTAGATGGTTTCCAGCTGAAGTTAAGGGCAGTTTTGCCATTGGCTTCAATAGAAGCGTGCCTGGGCCTAAACTGTGTGCAGCCCTAAGAATAAAATATAAATGCTTTAATCGGTTTTATGACATCAACTTAAGCTGGCCTAATGAATCTGGAAGAGTTGCATAGCTATCCATGGCCATTGTATTTGATTTAGTTCTCTTGTGCATGTACATGTGCCTCGGTTTCCCTACTATTAAAATGAGGATAATACTGAGCCAGCATTCTGCAGTCCTTGGATGAAAGGTGCGATGTTCAAAGAGGTGATTCTTATTTATTTTTATATATTAAATAAAATTACATATTTAAATTAAAACTGTTTCTTAAAAGAGCTCAGTTATGAGGTACCCAGGCAGAAAGTTAAAGGGTGGGAGGGCAGGCAGGGGCAGAGAGTGGGAGGAGCCTTAACCGTGGCCAGTATCTGAATGGCACAGCTTACTTCCCCAGAGAAGCACAAGAGAAGGAAGAACTGATTTGTGACTATGAGACAGTCCCTGGTACTGTGCACTGCCCTTTACTCAGTGCTTGTGTTAATTCCACAATCTAGCCCTGCGTGAAGGTCAATGAAAACAGTGGCTTCATTGTTAGAGGGGATCATAAGAAGAGTTTCATGGGACTAAACTTTTTAGATACAGTTTAAAAACCAGGGCCAGCCCACAACATTTTGGCACTTGAGGCGGAGAGCTCAAATGACGCCCCCTGCCCCCTTGCTTGGGCCAAAACTTTGAAAGGTCTCTTGTGCCCTCCTTCCTCCAGCACAGCACTCCATCTCTGGGCATCTAGAGCAGAGAGAATACATATACAGCAGCAGACACAATTTTCCATACACTGGGTCCTAGTGGCACCCCCCCACAGTCTGGCACCTGAGGAGGCCGCCTCAGTTCGCCTCATGGTAAGGCCAGCCCTGTTGTGCAAAGATCTTGCATCTGAGATTTTAAATCAATGGAGCTTCTTTGGGAAAGTAACTACTCAGAGAGAGAGAGAGAGCGCAGCTATAATCAAGTCAAAAGCCTTAGTTATGACACGGTTAAAAACTGTACTGCAGGTGATACCTAATCTTGTCCTAACTTTAGAGTAGTCCAAGGTTTTACCCTGGACATGGAACATAGTTACTTCTATCTAAGCTACAACTTTTAATTATGTTTTAATCAGTTCCAAAGGCAACCAGGTTTTAACCAGACACCCTGCCTCAGTGGTAGAATCAAGTCCAGATTCTGATTCTGGCACCTTACTCCGCAATAGCCTCATTGACTTAATTTGGACTACTTATAAAGTAAGATAGTATTCAATGTGCTTGTGTGGAAAGGTACTGGAACATGGCTGTATATGGAACTTTATCTAGCAACAACATACAGCACAGCTAATTGTATCTATGGAAACAGCTACACACTACAAGACTCCTTCCTTTAGACAACTATAATGTCTAATTTAACTTTATCCATGTGTTTCTCACCATCACAAAGTCCTCATTACTCTAAGAAACCACAGCAGCTTTTATTAGCATGCTAATAATAAACATACTATGGAATTTTATAGTATAGTGGCTATAATCCAGGTTTTGAAAAAAAAACATTTAGCAATAAAAAAAATCACATCTGTGTTTGATGTTAACGCAACTAAAAATATTATCCCCATTTTATAAATGGGCAAACTGAGGCACAAAGAGGCTAACTGATCTCTTCCATGCCTACCAAATAACTAATAGATTGATGAACGTGACTCCGGAGTTGATACAGAGAATCTTGATCTAACACAGCCTCCCTAAATAGTACTAACTTAAAGCTATTTTGATGCTTCCAGAAAGGATATAGAGGCAATTTCTTTATGCAAGATTGAGGGATATTGTTGCTCTACTATTCCAAATTTATGGTGAGAAAAGTGTACACTTGCATTCTAATAAAGGAAAACAATGGATACAAATTCTTACAAGTTTTTAAATGAAAGTTCTCCTTAAAGATGTTGTGTTCATTATTTTTTTAGTTATTTTACTTTATTGCTATCAAAACCAATTTAGGAATAGCCAATTATAATGGCTACATAGGGTTAAATTAACCAACAGCATGCTAATTAAAACAAATATCTTGTTCCAGGGTCATACAAATGTGGATTTTATTTTTTTTTACTAAACTGTCAAAGTGCTTTTGTCAGATAAAGTAAGAAATCTATTGTTGAACCAATGACCTTCCTGCATACTACTCCAGAATACATTAGCATTAAGTATTTCACCTTGCAGACAATAAATTACAAAAAAGGCTCTTTAAAGTGGGGATGGTGGGGGAAGAATGATGGAGCTAGGTGAGACAGTGGGTTAATGCATCAGTAGCTCTGGAGCCCTTACTGTGCCAAAGTTTGTGAAGAGAGATGTGTGTTCTCAGCCTAGTTTCTACATTGCAAAACTAAACACTGAGACCCTGTTTTTGAATCCTTTGCTTAGAAGAGGTTGTGGGCTAGAACACGAGTGATTTTGCAGGTCTAAGTGAGAGAGCTGTATGAGGAAGCTTTTACAGTACCTGGCTAATGTTCTGCCCTTCACTTTCACAAAATTTAAAAATATTCAATTTCACAAGTCAACTTTAAAAAAAAAAAAGTAATAAAAAGTCTGATGTGTTAACCTTGATGCGGAAGGAAGATCAGCATTACAAAAATCTCCTTGGAAAATACACAGTTCTTGGGACTCTTTCTATCTTATCATACTTTTACATTTCCACTTGATCATCTAACTTTTAGTGGTGCCTTGGTAGTGATTTGCCAATACTATTAATGAGTTCCATGGCTTTAGTAAATAAGAGATCAAATTTACTTCACCCATTTGTGTTAAAAATTGAGCTAATTGAGCAGTTGAGTAGCATCAGTGTCATCTAAATCTGACACTTCATGCAGCCCTGAACAGATTTTTATAAGGTTGCTGCTCAAATTAATAGCTGATGCATTGTAATATACAAAACCCAGAGTCTGCTTGAGCTGTTTATCTTCAATTTGGCTGTAAACTATGAAAGTCCATTTCAACCACATAATTGCCTTTTAGTGTCCTTTACCATCAGCTGTAAAATGTCAAACAAACATCAGCAACCTCAGCAATGGGTACATTTTATGAGCATGTGGTAGACTTCTTCACCCCAGTAAAGTTTATTTAGGAATCAAAAGTTGATAACAGTCTAATGCATGAAGAAAGCATGGGGTTTTTCTCTTTGTGTCAGGCAGTATCAGTCTGATAACCATCCTGAAGTAAAATATGGAGGGTTTCCCTTAGTTTTACATTACCCTGGATATTACCATCTTGCCATCTTCTAGCTAGGCTTATAAAATAACTATTCACATAAACTACATTAACATTAAAAAAAGAGATAGCTGAAGGGGTATTTACACACAAAATGAAAGAAAAATGTATAATGGTTAATAGGAAAAAATTATCATTCTCCTGTGGAATTTAATTGTGGAATTGTACTTAAAGTCCTATGGAATTTAATAGGGAGTCCTATTCCAATGGGGTTCTATAGAAATTGTTCTAAAAACATTTAGAATTTAATAGAGATTTATATACTTTCTGTAAGTTTTGAAGCATTCTCAAGGATTCAGTAACAGGTATATAATTTTCTATTAAATCCTATAGGATGATCCAAAATAATCTATTAAAGTCCAAAGAATCTCCCCATGAGGGAAATTAATAATACTTGTCACTTATCTCATCATTTTCATCCATGGACCTTAAAGCATTTTACAGAGGAAGATAAGTGTTATTACCCCTATTTTACTGACATGGAAACTATCACTTGAGAGGTTAAGTGACTAGACCAAGGGAAGATCACACATGAAGTCAGTGGCCTGGGCCAGGAATTAGATTCCAGATCTCTTTATTCCCAATCCTGTGCTCTCTACCTACTGAATCGTGCTTCCAGTAAGAGAATACAAGTCTGTTTGCATATCAGAGGGGACTGGAATGTTGCCATGCATTAATGTGCACAATCAGGAGTTTACATGGGAGTCTGTTTGTATACATGGAGTAATTTAGCTCTGTGTAAACAAATTCTGTGTTGATTATGACAGCTAATGTACACTCCGCAATATTAGTGTTAGTACTTAGATGTTTTTCTGACTAATACCTGTTTGTTTTCTGTCTATACCAGAGTGTTTTATTAATAGCTTTAACATGTAAACAATCACCTCTAATGTTTTGATGCTGTGCATGCTATACCTTCAAAAGGATTCTGCTTTTGGTATAGTAATTAATACTGGCTTATAAGAGATATTCCATGGAATAACCTTGTGCTAATTCAAGCATTATTATTGCCTGTGTAACAAGTGGCACCAAGTCATTCAAAAATAAATCTGAACAAATTAAGAAAAGATCAGTGCTAGATGGTGTCAACGCTTATAAAAATATTGTAACACTGTAAACTAAACTGCCGAGTTCAGCCACAACTCTTCTAAAGAGGTGTAGGAAGCAGCACAAATGATCCCGGGGAAGACTGTCTATGAAAGGCTGGATGTGGGGTCCTGCCAGTATAAAGCCTCTCACTTTGTGACATCAACTCCTCCCTCCCCCAGGCTGTGTGTGACTCACTCTATTTCCAACATACCCTGCTCCAAAGCAGTGCAGGTTTCATAATAGGATAAATATATAATTACGAAGTATCCGAGGGGTAGCCATGTTAGTCTGTATGCGCAAAAACAACGAGGAGTCCGGTGGCACCTTAAAGACTAACAGACTTATTTGGGCATAAGCTTTGGTGGGTAAAAAACCCACTTCAGTTTATGCCCAGATAACTCCGTTTTTAAGGTGCCACCGGACTCCTCGTTTTTATATAATTACAGTGATTTTAAATTAAGTGGTCCTGATTCTCCGCTATGATCAATCTGATTTACATGAGCACAGTGGAATAACAACTGTCCATCTCAAAAGAAAATGGTGTAAGCACCAAAGCAGTTCGGTTACTAGGTGTCATTGAAGCACTTGGAGGAGAGGAAGGTGATCAGGAACAGTCAACATGGATTCACCAAGAGCAAGTTATGCCTTACCAATCTGATTGCCTTCTATGATGAGATAACTGGCTCTGTGGATATGGGGAAAGTGATGGATGAGATATATCTTGACTTTAGCAAAGCATTTGATATGGTCTCCCACAGTATTCTTGCCAGCGAGTTAAAGAAGTATGGATTGGATGAATGGACTATAAAGTCAGGTGGATAGAAAGCTGGCTAGATTGTCAGGCTCAGTGAGTAGTGATCAATGGCTTGGTGTCTAGTTGGCAGCCGGTATCAAGTGGAGTGCCCCAGGGGTCAGTCCTAGGGCTGGTTTTGTTCAACATCTTTATTAAATGAGCTGGATGATAGAATTAATTGCGCCCTCCGCAAGTTCACAGATGACACTAACCTGGGGGGAGAGGTGGATACGATGGAGGGTAGGGATAGCGTCTGGAGTGACCTAGACTGATTGGAGGATCGGGCCAAAAGAAATCTGATGAGGTTCAACAAGGACAAGTGCAGAGTTCTGCACTTAAGAAGGAAGAATCCCATACATCGCTACAGGCTGGGGACCGACTGGCTAAGCAGCAGTTCTGCAGAAAAGGACCTGTGGATTACAGTGGATGAGAAACTGGATATGAGTCAGCAGTGTGCCCTTGTTGCCAAGGTGGCCAATGGCATATTGGGCTGTATTAGTAGGAGCATTGCCAGCAGATCGAGGGAAGTGATTATTTCCTTCTATTCAGCACTGGTGAGGCCACATGTGAAGTATTGCATCCAGTTTTGGGCCCCCCACTACAGAAGGGATGTGGACAAATTGGAGAGAGTCCAGCGGAAAACAACGAAAATGATTAGGGGGCTGGGGCACATAACTTACGAGGAGAGGCTGTGGGAACTGGGGTTATTTAGTCTGCAGAAGAGAAGAGTGAGAGAGGATTTGATAGCAGCCTTCAATTACCTGAAGGGGGGTTCCAAAGAGGATGGAGCAAGGCTGTTTTCAGTGGTGGCAGATGACAGAACAAGAAGCAGTGGTCTCATGTTGCAGTGGGGGAGGTCTAGGTTGGATATTCGGAAACATGATTTCACTAGGAGGATGGTGAAACACTGGAATGGGTTACCTAGGGAGGTGGTGGAATCTCCTTCCTTTGAGGTTTTTAAGGCCCGGCTTGACAAAGACCTGGCTGGGTTGATTAATTGGTGTTGGTCCTGCTTTGAGCAGGGATTGGACTGGATGACCCCCTGAGGTCTCTTCCAACCCTAATATTCTATGTCATACTGCATCATCATGAGTGGCTGAAAAGTCCAACTCTCAGGCAACAGTCCTTACCACAGCTAATGCAGCCATAAAGAGCAGGGCCAGAAGATGAAGCCAACACACTACTGGTGCTTGTGGCCTCCTGCACTTCCCTTTTTGCTCTCTTTGCTTTCCTCTCTCTCTCAACCACCTCTGTTCATCCTCTTTGACTTCCTCATTCAGCACAGACCTCCATGTAGCCTTTTTCTCACTGAATCTTCCCAGCTTGTGGTGTCAAGGTTGAACATTTTCAAGTCCCTCTTGCAAATGTACTTAAACCTAAGCCTAGGTTGGTTCAGTGGCCTTGGAGCCATCCACAAGATCTCCATAGAGGAGATCCTTCAGAATGTGTCTATCATCCATGCAGTGTAGATGACCATGCCAGTGGAGATGTCTGAGGAAGGAGGCAGCGCCGGGGTGGGGATTTGGGGAAGGGGTTGGGGCAGGGAGGGGGCGGAGTTGGGGAAGGGACTTTGGGGAAGGGATTGGAACGGGGGCGGGGAAGTGGTGGAGTTGGGGCGGGGACGGGAGTGGGAGGCGCGAGCACCCACCGGTGCCGGGGAAAGTTGCATCTGGTAGACCCAGATCTTGGTGTCTAGCATCAGTTTCCTGTTATACCGCATGCGCTTGGTCAGTAGGCTGAATATGGTGACTGCCTTCCTGATGTGAGAACTAAGCTTGTCATCTAGAGATAAGTTATCCGATACAGTTGAGCCAAGATAGAAGAACTTATGCATAACTACAAGCATGGTGTTGGCTATTAAAACTTCTGATGCAGTCAACACACCTTGTCGTAATCATTGCCGTCTTTAGATTTATGGTTACTCCAAATTCATCACAAGCTAGTGCAAAGCTTTCATAAAGTTGCTGGAGCTCCTCTTCACTGTGTCCAATGAGCACTGTGTCATAGGTGAAAAGAAGTTCTTCTCTCAGTAGGTGTTTGACTGGGCTTTTTGCACTTAAACATGCTGTGTTGAAGTTTTCCATATGATCTTGTATGGCGATGTACGCCCTCGATGTTAGAGAAAGCATGATGAAGCAGCAGAGAGAAGAATATATCAAAGAATGCCAAAACACATTCCCGCTTGGCATCACTGTGATTTCAAAACTGTCAAACGATCCCCATAATACCAGACTGTCACCTTCATGCCATCGTGGAACCATCAAATCAGACTGATGAGGATTGGGAGCAACCAATGTTCTCTAGCAATTGGAAAAGAGAAGAGTGCCCATGAAATCAGGGGAGTTAATTCATCAAAAGACTGATGTAACAAAGTGGAGAACTGGGACTTGTATTTGAGCTACCCTGTCTTTTCTCTTTCTACTTGTGGGTGAATATTCTGAATTTAACCATTAAAAATGTTATTAAAGATAAGGCTTTGACTTTAAGCCCATCCTGTTGTATGCTGAGATTGCACAGTTCTTAGAGAAAATTTTCTGCAATACTAAAGCTCAGTCGGGTAGTCTAAGGACATAGGTTTCAGCCGTAACTCAGAATTTCTTTCCTTTCTTGGGTTTTAGACCTTTATCTTTCTGTGGTTTTTATATTGTAGTTGATCATGATAATATTACGATACAAATTAAATTCTGCTTCCAACGAATTTTTCCTGTATCTCATTTGCTTTTTTCCTTCATGGCTTATGAAGTGTCACAGCTCAGTAGTACCAATTTTTTTTTTCATTTAATGGGCAGTTTTAATGTTCTAGGAGAATCCGTTTTCCTAACATGATGGTATTTTTAAGCTGCTGCATACCATCTAAATACTTATTACTTGTTCTGCAGTCTTTGAACACATCTAGTTATACTGTTCTAGCATCGTGGCAAATACAGTTCCACGATCCATAGCAAAAGCAAGCACTTATGATTCATGGACGACATCTGTTTTAAACCTTTATTTTTCTTGTGTTTAGTTCTAGTTAAATAACATTTCTAGGGATACGTTAACACCTGAAAAGCTTTCACAAAGTCAAAAGTTACACCAAGTAACATTCTGTGAAATATGCCAACTAGGTAAATGTTTTGTATATTTCAGTGCGCTAAGCAGTTTTCATCTGACCATAACATTTTCTTCGGACTAAAACTTGACATTTGGTGTGTCTGAGATGAGCATTCTTCTTTTCACCCACAAAATTTGTATAAAAATCTATTTGTTCATTTTAAGTTAAATTTGTCTTTTAACTGAGTGTGAGTACGTGGATGGTTCTAGGTTATTCATCAAAGCTGGAGCCCCATGCAAGCCTTTTGCCCCACTTTACTGGGTCGTGAAATTCACCCCTGTGCAGACACACAGCCCAAGGCCTATGTACCAATCAAATCCTATTCACTCTGGGATGAATTTTGCACCAAATCTATGTAGCCGTTTGTCATCATATTTTACAGACCTTCAGCAAGACTTGATTATAATCTAATAACCTGGTTCAAATTCCAAAATACTAATTAAATCTTTTTTGAAATGATGTTTCCTATTTGTTTTATAAAATATATTTTGGTTTGCAATTAAGAGTGTTGGGAATACAAGGTGGGAAAGTGAGTCACAAGTCCACCCTATTTAGGCTTAATCAATTTTTTCCTTTATTTAGACATTTTCAGATGGAATTATTGTCACTTATAGAGTCTCACCATATATTTATGCCAGATGATAAATAGATAAAATGGATAAGGCAGGGGCCCAAGTTGCCAGAGTCTGGAAGTTCTCCTGTACTTCATGATGGTAGTCACTGCCTCTGATCCCTGGTCTGGTCCTTCGGTTTTGTTCCTTTAGTTTTTGGGTCCCCCTTGACTTGAGTTCTTATACACTTTCACATTACATAATCATTAACTTTTATCCAATCAGCATTAAGTATTTGTTTTATGTAACTCATAAATGCGCAAGGTTCAGTTTACACTTTTGCTGTTTTCATGTCATGTATTCATGTCATCTTGCCCTTATTTTTCTCAGTAGAAAAGACTTTTAACATTACAAGTTTGTGTAGTTATTTTACTGATTCACTTTTCCTTTTACTTAGTCTTCCAGTGTAACATATTCCATGAAACATCACCATGGTTCTAAAACAGTAGCATTATTTAAGCAAATCTTTGAAAGGGTGTGGGGAGGGAAACCTGTCAAAACAACATTCATGCCAGACAAAGTTAAGCTAAGACTTTAGCCTAAGGGTTACCTCATAGGAACTCATTCACTACCCCATAATTATAAGCTATTAAAGTAACAAAACCCTTATTTTTACCATTAGCAGTTCTTCATCTTTATATTTCAGTATCATAATTCAGTATATATTTATTATCATACCCTTTAATTTTTATCTGAACAGGGAAATTGTAGGGAACGTGGTTCCCTGCTAATGTCAACATTTTTTTCTTCTTCAAACATGGATTTTTAGGGGACTTTTTACTCAAAATCCAACATTATAGACATTAAGGCCAGAAGGGACCATCATGATTATGTTTGTAAATTATTAAAAGGACCTTGTCAATACTTTTGTCTGTTGCATTTTTAGGTAGTTTTTATTTTAATTTCATTCGTGATATTTAATTGTATTTAATTGTTCCCCAACAAGGGCTTGTACATACTTTCACAATGAGGGATTGTTGGTTGAATAGGACTCTGTCATTTAAAAACAAATGAGTTATTTAATTTAGAATAGCAGCCCTTAGGCTTGCGCAGTAATTTACTTTCAACAAAAATGTCATTAGCATTTTCACGCCATAGATTTCCTGCATATCTCATCGTCATACGCATGTTGGACAGCATATTATGTTTTCAGGGGGCAAATTCTTGTTGATTCAACAGACTGAAGCAGTTGTTACTACAGTGCCAAATGTCACATGTCTGCAGGAGCAATTTCAGGTTTTTTTTAATTGCCTATTTTATCTATTTATTCATTTGTTTGGGGAGGGAGAGAGAATTATGTCAGAGAGGTGGTCCTAACTTGAATTTTCTGGTGTTTGACCATCTAAGTCACTCTAAAAAACTATTTTTACTTAATTTCTGTGTTGAAAATGTAGTATATTTTTACAGTGCTTATGAATTCTATCAAACCATGCTGAAATGATAACATAGTCTCTGCATAGAAGGTATACAATGAATTTTATTACAAAAGATACGTTAAGTCCTTCTGAAGTACCATTTTAGTTGTTGATCTACTTGTAATTTACTTTTGTTTCTACCCAGAATGAAGACAGAGAAACAGATGGTGCTATTTAGTAGTTAAAGCATGGGACTGGACATAGCAATTCTACTTGCCTTTTATTCCCAGCCCTGCCACTGATTTAGCTCTGTGACTTACTTTCTCTGTACAGTACGTAATTTTCCCATCTGTGAAGTATGAATAACTTCTGCATTACTCATTACTGTAGGAGGATAGCCATAGTGTAGGGGAATTGTTAGGTTGCATAGAGATGGTATAACAGTTCCTGCTTAATCCCTCCTCCCTATAGGTGGCTTAAGGGATATGTGTTAGTAAAAGAGGCAATACAGGGCTTCTCTGCAACCTGGCAATCCCCCTGTGCCTTCTCAGACCTTTAGGGCCATTGGCAGCTGGCCTAATTTAGAGTAACTCTCATGCCGCTCTAATTCATGCCAGGGCATCAGACCAGTGCAAAGCTGGCCCAAGACCAGGGTAGCTTAAAGCTACCTTTGCACGCTCACTCACCAGTTTGCACTGTGTGCACTCCTTTGTTGCAGCCAAGTATCAAAATCAAAGCGTGTATAAACTGCAGAGAAACTGATAGTGACCATAGAATAGTACGGATTCTTTTCTCTCTTTTTTTAAATTAGCGCTAGCAGAACAACACCACCACCACTATGTGACATGCTGCAGTGGTAATTTCAGGGGTCAGGGAGCTGTTACAAGTCATCGTCATTGTCGGGGGGGTTTTCTTGTATCGGTTTTGGGGGCTGGACAGAGCTTTAGTGAAAACTGATCATTTTGTGAACATTTTAATAATGTTTCCAAATAATTAAAACGAAAGCCATTAGAATTTGTTTCTTCCCCAGAGAGTTTGTGTTCATCTTCACCATCTTCCATGCGCATTCCACCACGTTGCTTCATTCAGTGTCTACACTCATTTTTCCACAGAAATATTTAACTACAGCAGAGGTGTGGGGCAGACTCCACTAGTTCTCTGCTGATGCGCTCTTGTTGCTCTGGTGGCAGGGGATGCTTAATTACTAACTTGTTGAATGCTTCCTATTGCTAAACTGGCAACAGCCAGTATCAAAAATGTAAACCACTTTCTTGCTACTGAGTAGTCAGAAAGGCAGCAGCATCTAAGGGCTGATAAGCTTTGGTGGTTGGCCACATGGTGAATATTTGAAAACTGTGGGCTTTTCGGGCATGCCCTCAAAAACAAAATCCCCGATTAGCAATAGTGTGTTAGAAAACCAGTGTCTGTAATGAAATCCCCTTTTTTTACATAAGCAGTTGAGCTCCTGAAAGCTTGTCCATTTTCAATTTCTTTGAAACCATCACCTCTGACAAATTCTTCTTCTGAGTTTTACCCTTGGTCTTTTGGACTAACACAATTACCCGCTCCTGAATAAATTTGCCATATTGAAATATGTCGTCATTTTTAGACAGTGAAACATCTTTCTTGCATTAGCCACAGAAATTACATCTTTATGGTCACATGTGTTGTATTCATAATGTATCGTATTTCTCAGATGAAACATCAGTCAATTCTGCTATTTTGGCTAATGAATTCAAGCAGTGTTTTAATCTCTAAAATGTAATAATCCAGAGAACTTCAGTTAATATCTAATGAGGCCACTATTTTAATATTTTAGTCCAACCCCTACAGTATTAGGAGTGAGGGGTTTTAATAGTGGGACAGTGACTCTAGTTTGAGAGTACCTAGCAATCTGAACAGATTAAAAAAAAATCTGCCAAAGTCACAAGCAATCTTTGTTATTTTTATGATGGGGAATAGGTAAAATACAATGTGCCGGATCATGGCCACCTGTGAAAAGAGGCCAGACCATCTGATGATTCCTGCAGGAGTGGCTTCCTTTGGCTCTGGAGTTGCTCTGCTGCTACTTTGACTCCCTTTCCTCTTCACATTTTTGGATAACTGCAGTAGGATTTCTACTGTTATTGTGCAATCTGTCCCACACAGCAATTGGGGGTAGTGGGAGGGAGGGAAATGGCCCAGTATTTAGCGCATGGCATATTATTATACCTGTCTCACATGTTGATGCATCTCTTCTTTATCTGTTCTATCATATTTGGCTATAGATCTGAGAGTGAGATCACATTTGTACCTAAATGGCTATAGAACTAAGGGCAAGATCACACATGTATAGAATCACGAATGCTACAGAAACACATTACTGGTCTGTGTTTAGCATCAGCATTTGAAAGTGCCAAATTGTGTTTCAGGTAGAAAAGGCATAAACTACTATTCATTTACTCCTTGCATCAGATGACTAATATTTACAAGTACTTTTACAGTTACACGTATTTTTACAGTTACTTATGGACAAACATAACCTTTTAGCCTAAGGCTGCTGACGGCACAGAACTATAAAATTAAAACAATGTAGTACTTCTGTTCCCTTAGTTTTGAGTTACAGGCTTCTCTATTAATCATTTGAAATTTGCCAATTATGAAAGCAAAGAGAGTTAAATAATTATGCTTGTTCATTGTTTTGGTCTTAAGCAGTTTTGTGTAGATTCTCTTAATAATTAAGGGCTTTACTGAGCACAGAAGATTCCAGACAATCTCCCTGAAATTAGATTAACAGATAAAGAAACTGCTCTGTAGTAACTGTATGATCCCACCTACTAAAAATCCCTGTATATTTTGTTCCATATACGTGCTGCTGCTAATTCTATTGTGGATGAAAAGTTATGGGTCCCCTCTTCTTTATTTAAGTTAATCTTTGTAACTTGACTCCAGGCACTCAGCTGGTCACCGAGAAATATGGTCAGATTTTATATTTAATAGGTTGGTAGCACTTTGAGTCCCCAGCTGAGATTGAGGCCTCTTTGTGCTAGGCATTGTACAAACACATGGTAAGAGGCAGTTTCTACTCAGAGGAGTTTATCATCTGTGTAGAGAAGACTGAGAAAGTAGTAGCATTATCCATATTTTACACAACTGAGGCGCAGAGAGATTAAATAACTTGCCCTGGGTAATACAGGAAGTCTGTAAGAGAGCTGGGAATTGAACTTTGGTCTCTTGAGTCTGAGTCCAGTGCCTTAATCACAAGACCATCCTTCTTCTCGGAGTTTTTAAGGCCAGAATGGACCATCATGATCATCTAGACTGACCTCCTGCACATTGCAGGCCATAGAACCTCGTCCACCCACTCCCATAATAGACCCATAACCACTAACTGAGTTACTGAAGTCCTCAAATCGTGATTTAAAGACTTCAAATTACAGAGAATTCACCATTTACACTAGTTTAAACCTGCAAGTGACGCATGCCCCATGCTGCAGAGGAAGTTTAAAAAATCCTGTGGTCTTTACAATTCTGACCTGGGGAAAAATTCCTTCTTGACAATGCCTAGCACAAATATGGCGAGCAGTCAGATCCTGAGCATGTGGGCAAGACCCACCAGCCAGACACCTGGGAAAGAAAACTGTAGTAACTCAGAGCCTTCCCCATCTAGTGTCCCATCACTGGCTGTTGCAGATATTTGCTACTAGCAGTCACAGATCATCTACCTGCCATCGTAGACAGTCTCATCATACCACCCCCTCCATAAACATATCGAGCTCAATCTTGAAGACAGTTGGATTTTTTCCCCTACTGCTTCCCTTGGAAGGCTGTTCCAGAACTTCACTCCTCTGATGGTTAGAAACCTTCATCTAATTTCAAGCCTAATCTTATTAATGGCCAGTTTATATCCATTTGTTCTTGTTTCAACATTGGCACTTAACTTAAATAACTCCTCCCCCTCCCTGGTATTTATCTTTCTAGTATATTTATAGAGAGCAGCCATATCTCCTCTCAGCATTCTTTTGGTTAGGCTAAACAAGGGCCACGCTCTTTTATTCTCCTCTCATAAGGTAGATTTTCCATTCCTCTGATCATCCTAGTAGTCCTCCTCTGCACTTGTTCCAGGTTTGAATTTATCTTTCTTAAACATGGGGGACTAGAATCGCACACAGTATTCCAGATGAGGTCTCACCTGTGCTTTGTATAATGGTACTAACACTTCCCTATCTCTACTGGAAATACCTCGCCTGATGCATCCTAGGACTGCATTAGCCTTTTTCACGGCCGCATCACTTTAGTAGCTCATGGTCATCCTGTAATCAACGAATACACTCTGAAATCTGTACAAGAAATAAGACTGCTCATTCAAATTAAACACAGCAAAACCTCTGTAAACACAGCACGCGCAATCATAATGTGTCTTTGGACAATGTATTAAACCCAGAGATTTTATACCTCACACGTATTACTAGGATTTATCTCTTGATTTCATTTAATCATATAGGGATCTCCAAAGAGGTGGTGATTTTAGATTCCATACTTTATCATTTATACACTAAGATGTAGTTTGTCTTATCTCCCAGCTCGCTGACATTTTCTGGGTTGAAGAAGCCTCTTCATGTTGCTTATGTAGTTCAATATTGTGACAGGGTTGATATCGTTAATGAAGAATCTAATGTTAAGATTTGATTGGATTTTTGCATGGAAAATAATGAAAATGGTGCTTTAAAACATCTTGTAGAAGTAACGGATAGCTTTCCTGGATTGGGCAATGTGTGTTGATTTCTTCTGGGGAGGGGAAAAAACCTGGAGAGACATTTTAAATGTCAGTTCCAGGTCAAAAGTTATACAAGCAAATACTCTTGACCAAGGTGTTGAATATAAAGTTTGATATGCATAAAGCTAAATAATCGGAAATAATACCGTGAATAAAAGATATTCATGTATTTACTCTGTGCTTATTGTTAGCGCTAATAATGCATTTCAGCATATTGAAATTGCTAGATAATTCTTTTGTGACTTTTATGCTGGATATTGTTATTTAAATGAACCCATAGACCATACTGTAATGAAGAAATGCATGTTTTGCCTAACTCTGTTATCAACCAACATTCCAGCAAAATGAGAATTTTTGCCTCCATTCATTCATAAGGGAAACTGGAGGTCACTGATTTCAATATGGACCTTTTTAAAGCTTTTCAACAGTGAATAATTATGAGCCACTGCTTCTGAAATTACCTGTATTCACTGTAGGGAAGAAGAAACTTTTATCTTTTGTAATGAAGTACACTTGCTCATTCAAACTTTGTCAGACTTTCTTAACATGGTAGTTTTATTGTGCTAATTTAGTGTTAGGTGGAGTAATAAAATAAACCCATTTTTAAATATACAGATACTCTTGTTTATTCAATTTTGCTTTTCTTGAATTTTGGATCCATCATGTAGAATAATACAGATGCACAAATTTTGTGTTTAGCGATTGTATAAATAAACTTATCAGTACAAATTGCTGTTTACTAAGACAAGTGTTACTTCAATTGCAGTTTCAAATTCATTTTGTACTTTCATTTGAAGAAGGAGGTTTGAAACTGTTTTGGTCATGCTAATTTTTCTATATTAAGTTTAAAAAAAGATTTTCTTTCTTATTATAGTTCAAAACGACATAGAAGAGAGGGCTTGAAAATATGGCTAGCAGCAATGGGCTTTGGGCTTCTCTCTTTGTTCCTAACAAAAAACAAACAGGTTGGCAATATTCATCAGTGTAAAGAAATGCTAAAGTCATTATCTAGGGAGTAAATTGTTTAAAAAATGATATACAATAATTTGTTAATTATTGTCAGAAAAAAGCATACAGTTTTACTTCTGAAAATATATGTTCTGGTTAATGAGAAACATTACCCTGCAGCTTCTGTGGGATTTCTTGCATTTGTTTAAAACAAATACAATCCACTTTTTCTTAGTTAAGGGCTAAAATTCCTACTAACTTGTTGTCCCAGGATAATAGCCTGATATTAGACAAACGCTAAGGGGAAGCAGAGAGGTTTACTTTTGAAGGGCAAATATTGGTTTTGTGGCAAAGTTCTATTACAATAACTTCATTTCTATTGTACTAAATGACACATCTAGATTTCAGATGGATGTTTTAATTGAGTAGGTGGTTACTGTATTTTGACTGAGACATTGCTCAGTACCTTTCAGGAAGCTTGTACCTTTATATGGTTTAGGTAGTCAAAAAGCACTTGAGTCTGTCTTGTACAGCACTACACACATTGTTAATGCTTAAAATATGATAAATAACAGCTCATCCATAAAATACACTATTTTTTAAATGAACTCTAGTTTTATTAATAAGATTATTTCTGGTTAACTAAATAGTATACTTGTCTGTCCATGAAGCCAGTCAGAGTTCAGTTACCATGCTCCGTTATTTCTCCTACAGACTGGGAAGAGCCGGAAGGAGAGATTAGGGAGGGGAGGGGAATGGTGAGATGGAGAGAGAGCTTATGTTATTGTTTGTGTTTTTAAATATCTATGTGGCACCCAGATACTATGGTGATGGAATTATATAAATAGATGGGTAAGTGGATACTAGTGCAGTGTACAACTGTCACTCTACTGAGGTAATATTTATCTGACCACATTTGTGTGTGTGTCACTCATCTGTAAATATGGGTCATATATCCGGTAATCTGAGTGGCTGGCACAGATTTCATTGTGTATAATAATTTACTAAGTTCCCACTGTTCTGCTCATGTACTCACAGCTCTGTGCCCATGTAACGATAGCACAAGCAAATGGATCATTCAAGAAACACTCTTAATCGTACAATTAAAAACAATAAATATGGAAAAATCTTAAGTCATCTTGTCTATCCAGCTTAGTCTAGCTCTATTTTAAATGTCCCAAGATAGGGGGCTTCCATCTCCTTGCCTTGGGAGACTCTTCCATGGTCAAATAGATTCTTTTTTTTATGTATGCAAAGTGCTGTCAGTGTAGGAAGTGCCATATCCAAATTCAATATTTTTTCACAATGTAAAGTTTTCTTAATTTCATCCCATTGCTCCTAATTATACCTTTGTTTTACCGGCTTGTACAATTCCTGTCTCTCCAGGGTGTGTACACCTGTCAAATACTTTTATACAGTTATCATGTCATCCTTAGTTGCCTTTCAGCAAAGGTGCATTATATAGCTGTAATCTTACATTTTCTTACAAATCAGTCCTTAATTATGTTTGTTGCTATTGCCTTCATCCCTTCTAATTTGTCTGCAATTTTGTGTTACCCATAACCAGTGCCCTGAAATGAACTACAATATTCCTGGTGTGGCCCTAGCAAGATCATGTGGAGGGCATCTCACTACCATGATGCAAGTCCCGGAGTATGCAGCCCAAAGTCATGTCTAACTTTTGTGCTGTATTACATTGCAAATTCATATCTAATTTGTTCTCCTTCACTCCCAGACCAGCATGGGCTGGGATTGGGCGTGCTGTGGAGATTGAACTCGGGACCTGGGAAGAGAGCACTTTCCCTTGCATTGTTAAGTACCAATTTATTTGGCCAGTTGAGAAAGGAGGTTGATGAGATCCAAAGGAAGTCATAGCCTTTGGCAGGAAGAATGCTTGTCTAAGCACTAGTGTGAAGGAAAATTGGGAGTCCCTGGGCTTCCAAGTGAGAGTCGCAGTATACTTTCTCGTCCATACAAAAGAGAGTATGCACCTCTTCTCTTAGCTATATAGAACTATTGAATCAGTGTAGTTCTGGGTTCACAATTCATGTGTCCCATTGAGCATTTCTAAGAAAAAAATGTCTGTTCTTTAGTTTTGGCTTTGTAAATGCCAATAAAAATGGTCCTCAGCTCAGGAGACAGTGTAACATGGTGTTAAAAAAATTCTTCAGTCTTTTCCAAACTTGTTATTTTGCATTTATTATAGCAGAAACATGAGCAGCCATTATAGCTAAAGCTGCATAAGCATCCCCATTTGAATCAGCGGTTTTCAGTCACTGGATAACTTTCTGAAACTTACAAACTTTAGGCTAAACTTGTTGAGGCCAGGTCACTACCCAGAGGTAGTTGTTTTTTGTTTGTTTTTTAAATGATCTAAGTGAAAACACTTCTCTCATTTATTTTATTATAAGAAAATTGGAGTAAAATTACACTTTGCTAATTATAAAAATAATCCTGCACCTTTTCTTTTGTATTATTATCTGGTGTTGAAAATAATGTAGTTGTTACATTATTGTGAAAATGTATCTGCTGCTTTGTTAAATTAGAACTAATTATTTACAGTTTGCCCAGAATACTTTGGAAATGTCTTGCTGTATTAAAATGTCTTGCTTTATGTCCCCACACTGTACAGTTTTCCTCATTCAGTTCTGAAAAGGGAGATGGTAAATCCTAAAGTGTTTTTCCAATGGTATGTGCTATGGCAGTGGTTCTCAAACTTTAGCAACGCAAGGACCCCCATTTTGATTTAAAATTGTTCACAGACCCCCAAGCCGGCTTCTAATTTTCCCCAGGGGTGCTCAACCCCCACTACACCCTTTCCCCCAAGACCCCACCCTCCACCCCATCTCTTCACACCCTTGCTCCAGGCCTGCCCCTCCTCTTCCCCGACTTTCAGCCCCCTACCCTGAGCACGCCCCATCCTCACTCCTCCTCCTCCCTCCCAGGGCCTCCTGCACGCCACTGAACAGCTGCTCCACAGGAGGCCCTGGGAGGGCAGAGGAGGAGTTGATCAGAAGGATGGCGGCCCCGGACATGACTCGCGGACCCCTGGAGTACCCTCATGGACCCCTAGTGGCCCACAGACCCCAGTTTGAGAACCACTGTGCTATGGGATTCTTTTTTAAGAAAACATGTGCCTGTCCTCAGAGAATTATATACTGGAAAAATATGAAAAACCTTATAACATGCCATATTTATCTCCTTATTTCAGTTATCTGTTGTTGAGTCAAAGGCGGCAATAAAATAATTTGAACTTACCTATTAATGCGATAGCAACGTGTTGCTGTGCTGTGTGGGAGACCTGGGGTTTAGCTTGACCTCAGAACTTCTGCTCTCTGTGCCACTGGAGACCAGTGTGGTGGCCTGTTTTTCTTTGAGAGAGAGCACAAACTGCACCACTGTTCATAGAGCCTTTTCCAACGGCTCTTCATAGAGCTACTACCAAGGTCACCTCCCTTAATTCTGCAGTTTCTGCCTTCCATACAAAAGGAAAGATGTGGCTGTGCCAGCTTACAAAGAGAGAACCAGAGAGGGTTGGAGTTGCCACTTCTGAATTAAGAAGTGCACAGTAAACAATCTTTGCCAGTGTGGCTTGATTATAGCATATACTTAAGAAGATTTTATAATCTGTTTTCACAGGTGAAAGAAGATTCTGATATTATATATACAGGGTCCTCTAATCACTGCTTTAATGTAACAATTAGCCCAATTGTGAACATTTTGATCTGTTTAGCACACAAATTAGATTGTCAGCCACCAGCTATAATTTTGTAAATTCCTATAAAAACGCACAAAAGATTGTAAATACTGAATAAGTTCATTGTCTTAGCAACCAATTTGGGCGGGGGGGGTGGGGGGCAACTTTCTTTTCCCCTTTTTCTTTTAGAAATACTTTGTGGTTCACCAGCGCAGACACTGCGTATTTTTGTATCCCCATGCGGTCACCATGTTAATAGTTGTTTGCTAGTTGTGGTCAGTTGATTTAAAATAGCTGACAAGCTGGTATTATAGGTCCCAATAGATTATTCTCATATCAAATGGTAGTATTGTTGCTTCAGACCAAATCCCCATTCATGACAGAGTTCATTATCGCTCTTTAATTTATGATAGCATGTGAAAGGATGAGCCTGAGACAATATAAACGGAGACTCAGTTTCTTAAACTTTCCGAAGCTACTCATCATCCGGTTCCTATTTTATGCTAGTTGTTTAACGTCTATGTTGTTGCAAAAGGATGCGTTGCTTCGGTACGGCGTTATTGTTGGGTTTTCGAATCGAACACTTGTTTGTTTGGTCGCAAATATGAAACCGTTTACAAAACTGGGGGGAGGGATAGCTCAGTGATTTGAGCATTGGCCTGCTAAACCCAGGGTTGTGAGTTCAATCCTTGAGGGGGCCATTTGGGGATCTGGGGCAAAAATTGGGGATTGGTCCTGCTTTGAGCAGGGGGTTGGACTAGATGACCTCCTAAGGTCCCTTCCAACCCTGATATTCTATGAAAATATTTATTGCCATATTGAATTAAACATGCTGCTAGTATATATTTTCCCACTGGATGCATGTTGTATATCTTTTTTATTATTAATTATTATTATTATAATATACATTTGAGGGAGTTAGTTTAAAATATGTTTTATTCAGTATATTATGATGTCACAAAAGGCCTACCCCATTCATTGACTCACTGGGCCGTGGGAACACTCTGGAAGTAGCAATGCTCTCAAACCGTACAATGAGAAAGCACCTCATTTACCCTTCAGCAACCCTTCAATCCCAGGTTTTGGCTGATACACAAAGCAACATCATGCTCTGGTGAGAGTTGTAGCTATCCCTTTCTGGCCAGAATGGAGGGGCGCCACAATGGAGGGCCTCCAGAGAACTGAAAAGGGGGAAATGGTGTTGTTAGCCATTAAGCCAGACATCGAGTCAGGATTCTGAGTTTCCGAGTCTGCCCCAGCTCAGAATGAGACCTTGGACAAGTCCCTTAGGCTCCCTATGACTCGATTTACCATCTTTAAAATGGTTATGATACTAGCTTAATATATAATATAATAGGCATATCTCCATTATATTATATATCTCCTAGAACTGGAAGGACCTTGAAAGGTCATCGAGTCCAGTTCCCTGCCTTCACTAGCAGGACCAAGTACTGTCCCCTGACAGATTTTTTGCCCCAGATCCCTAAATGGCCCCCTCAAGGATTGAACTCACAACCCTGGGTTTAGCAGGCCAATGCTCAAACCACTGAAGATTGCTGTTTTTAAAGTGTGTGGCGATTCTTTGAAGAAAGAAACAATGGGTGACCAAGACTGCTTCTTCACAGGGCCTGAATAACCCTGTTCAGTGGCACTAAAGTGAAGTGGACTTCACACGTGCACTGCAGATCTGGAACAGTGGCTACCGCTGCTCTTCACCGCCCATGTGCAGGCTTCAACCATTGGCTCTGTGAAATCATGTAGCCTATGAATCCTACGTAATGCATTCATACCCATGATTGTCACCACAGCATCTGAGCCTAAGAAAATGATCACAAGCACCTCTGTCAGGGCTCCAACACCCATGAATCAGCTTCTCCAAAGCCAGCATATATCTCCCCTCTTCAATGCATTGGTTTACAGAGGTGCAGTCCCACGGTGGGGCTTAAATACAGCCAGAGAAAAGGGGGGAAAGGAACTTGTTACCCTCTATAGTCACCATATTTGAATAAATGTAAATTACTGAAAAAGAAAATATCATTCTGCAGGCCAATGAGAAAATCTAATCATGTATATTTCTGAAAATACACAAATGGCTTCCATGAAGAATTTAGAATGAAAGATGTGATGAGTTATAAGCAGTCATTAACATTTGTTGAACATTCTACTTGTTGTTAGTGTTTCATATACTTCTGGTTCAAGCATTTTGTAGAAAAAGAGGGGAATAAATGGGGTAACGCTAAACAGGTGGTCCTGTATGGGGAATTTCTAAAGCTTTTTGTGTACTTTATGTCTAAGATAACAAATCACCCAATGTCAGCTTGTGAGAAATGATTGTACATTTTTAAGAAGAAAAGCTCTTGCGGTCCTAGTCGGCTGAATGTCAGGGTTTCAAATTTGAGAATTTCACGTAGAAAGGAGGTTGCTTGCAAGTGAGGTGAAAGTAGAACAAATAATTGTTTGAAGACAGGGTTGTTTTTAAGTTCTCAAAAGATGGTTTATCTTAATCTTAACCATAAATGTATCTATCTCCACCACATTCTGTGTGATATTGGTCTTATTTTATCTTTGACATCTGTATGAAATTCCCATATTAAGGAAGGTAAAACTATAGTCACCAAAGGAATCAGTAGGAATAAAGCTGTCTAGTAGCCTGGTGAAAAAACAAGAATCTACATAACTTTTAATTGTTTGATTGTTTATTCTGTTCTTGAAGTAAAAACATTTTCAGGAAGTAAGGCACAGAACTTGCTGCTTTCTTCCATATGTAGCTTCTTTTAGAAGCTATCCCTTCGTCTGAAAGCTCTGAAATTCATAAACTCACTGTTAATATCTGTATACAGCTACCTAATCGATGATGTTTCTAGGACATCCATAAAGGTAGTTTCTAAGATCCTCAGTATCTTTTGTAGTCCCTTTTGTAACCAGATAGCTCAAGAGATTGGTAATGGGTTACATAACCTTTCATCTCCAGGTCAATAATTCAGATCAGACTCAGAATGGAAACGCCTTGAAATCATTGCTCTCCAAAGGCTGTTTGTCAGGTTGAGTTGGTGGTCTGAGTCTAGTTCTTAACAGATAGGGTGAGACACTGGTTATGTAGGGAAGACTAGGTATGGAGACGGAACTACTTTCACTTGTAGAGATGTTTCTTGAAAATAGTCTGGAGGAATCATCAGTGGGACAGCTTCTGAGTTAGCAGCTGCTATAGATGGGTTCTGTGCATACAGGAGATGTCAACTTTCAGCTCTGCCAGTCAGGAAGCTTTCACCTCCATTACATTCACTTGAGGAGGTGATGGGGACATAGTCTCAAGTGTATACACAAAGAGCTCTTACTTCACAGAGAATAGAAAACAGTAGAATTGAGTTAGGAGGGTTTTCTCACAACTCTTCATTCGGAGCTAATGTTTTTCTTTCATGGTAACTCAGCAGATGCATCTTAATATTGACTCAGTGGCTGTAAAGTGGATGCTTCCTTCACATCTGAAATTCTATCCTGTGGCAGGCTGCCGGGTGGGCTCCAGACAGATGCACCCAGTCTCAAAACTGAGCCTTAAATGTACACAGCAGAGCTGCTGGGCTTTGGTTGCAGAGTCACGTGAAAGGGAGTTATGTGGTTAAAACCTCAACTGTGAAAATGTGTCTTTGGAAGAATCATTTTGTTTTGTTCATGTCAATATGAAGAATAAGAATCTTGAGATAGAAATTAATTAATGTCTTCTGAGTGATAACATTTTGGACTCTGTTATGTGAAGGGAACTGCTTAGCTGCCCTCTGATGAGTTGTGTGGAGGAGTGCATCAGCTGGAAATCACCTGCTGTTACTTACTAGCAAAAGAAATTTCACCTTTGACAATTTTACAAATACAAATTGTAGTTTAATTCCGCACAGCATCTTCCATATTAACTGCATCCCACAGCAAAACGCAGTGTTAGGTACAGTTCTTTTGGTTTTTGTTTTTAAGCAAAGGAAGAGAGCAATCAAGAGGCATAATAAGCCATGGAAAAAAGATAGGTTTTCTGCTGAAATTCACAGTGAGACTGAAAGCTGATGGGCTATGAGAGAGCTGTTCACATGGCACAAAGCTGCAGAGAAGGTGCTGTCATCAAAAGCAGTGAAATAATGTACAAGGGAGGAGAAGTTCTTGTAGTAGTTGAGCCTCAAGAAACTTCACATGATTCAACAGTTTGTCTATGAAGAGAACATGGTACTCCAGTTCTCTGCATGGCTACACTTCAGGGTCCTGGTTTCGATCTTCGAAGCGCAGATGGCATCAGGGACCGCATTTCTCTGTGTGTGACCCTGAATAACAGCCGCGATCAGTCCCCGTGGTTGAGCTTGCCACTGGGCCAAGGATGCAAGGCTTTCTCTATGGCTGACGTCTGCTTTTGGAACTCCATTGCGCGAGATATTGGACTGATGCTGGACTTTACTCCCTTTACAGAATAACATAAGGCATACCTCTTCAAAAACCCTTATATTGTAACATCAGAAGAAAACAAGAAAAGAAATCAAGGTATGCAGATGAATTTACACACACACTCTTCTACACCAGCTGTATTTGAGAGAGAGGAGAAGAATATGTTCCTGTGGACCAAGTTTGTGCTTTGCTTTAAATTTTGTGAGCACTAGTACCATAAGAGGTGCGGAATAGACAGCTGACTGTAAGAGTAGATGTGTTGTGTGTGACAGTAAACAGTTATACACTTTCTTTTATCATTCAAGATGACCGCACACAGCCCGTTTGTGTCTTTTCTTTTCTCGTTTATTTCAGTGTGATACAAACATACCTAACTCATGAACATAAAGTATTATACCACCCAATATAAGTGCTGTGCTTTCAGTATCCAGGCAGAGAGAGGCTACATTATGGCGTGGGCCTGATTGGACTTTTTGTCTTCTCGAGCAAGTAGACTGATAAACCTACAAAACAGGACAGCCTCTTGTCCTCTCATATGCTTAAAGAAGGAGCAATATTTACACATTTCAAAATGCAAAAGGACTTCCTGAAACACTACATGGAAAAGAAAACACAAAAGAAAACCACTTTTTTGCTCAAGGGTCTTTATAATGTCCTGTTATTTCAGATTGTGCAGATTTATCATTTTATAATTTACCAGCGATTTTATTCTAGTGGGCAGGGAGCAGATTTAAACATTTTAAAGGGGCATTTTCTGTTTAATTCTGTGTATAATGAACTATTGAATGAGTTAAACATACTCTTTTATGCACATATATGTGTGTGTGTGCGCACACATATGTGTATATCTGTGGCTCTGTGTGTGTGTGTATATATCATACACTATTTCTGCAAATTTTGCTTATGATGGTAGACCCACTGCATGTGTTACTATATCCTTCTTGTGATGTTTCCTTGAAATATACATTTAAAAATAGGGCGAGAGAGACCCTGTTTTTATTGTCACATTTACCTTGCAATATATTTAGACTGGAGCTGAGGGAGTCACTAAAACAAGTACCTGAAAGCTCCTGAAAGTGATTGAGTATGAGAGTTGACACAAAGCCAGCGGGTCTGTATTATCACTTCCTGTTAACTGACTAATGCATTGAGCTGTTTTGACATGTGACCTGTTGATGTTGGCAGCTCATCTCTTCTCAGTCTATTATAACACCAGCTCTCCTCCCTAATTATCACAGCCTGCACCACCTTCTTCTTTCCTCCAACTCCCCCTCCCCACATTCCACTCGGCCTATCCCAGGCTTGTTGCCATTCTTTGCAGGTGCCTATCAGTATTTCCTCCTGACGAGAGATCCCATAGGTCTGTGAGAGATCTAGGTGACCAGGTTCTGAAGCTCACTGCTCCGGCTGGAAAGCCCCTGTGAGAGACCTCACCACAGTGCAACAAGACAGTTCAAGTCAAATGACAGTAACTCAAGTTGTGCACGAGAAATGTATATAATAAGATTCACAGTAGAGTTAAAACAAAATAAGGATTTGATTTAGGGGGAAAAAAAAAACCTGGGTAAAATGCAGTTCAGTATTTTTTATAAACATGTAATAAGCAGTACCTTAGCTGAGGAGCAGGCCGAGAACAGAGTATTAAGTTAATATTTTCCAAACATTTTATGTTTCTGGTAGCAGCCACCAAGTGGTGGGCTCTGTACAAACTCAGAAAAAGGCACAGTCCTTGGCCTCAAGAGATTTCACTCTCAGTTTTGTCTCCAAATGGAGAATGCAAGTTGTCTAGATTAAATGCAGTTTAAGTATCTGGTGAGGCAATCCAAAGTGAAATCTCGATAGATGTTGATTTAGGCCCTGATCTTACAAACCCTTGCACATGTGCACAACTTTAAGCATATGACTAGTACCATAGAATCAACTACTCAAAGTTAAGTGTTTTTAGGAGCAGAGCTTTGTGATCTGGTTTGGCAAATATAAGCACAATGTGTTTAATACATAACCCCGTTACTTTTGTAGATGCTGAACCCCCTAGGCTCAGATAAAAAATTTAAATATTTATATCTGTAGATTAAATTTTAAAATTACAAGTTTGTTTACGTACGGTGAGAACTGTTGGTTGGGATATATTGAAGGAAACTTGTTCCCTTCTGTTAGCTGGTGATATAGCAGTATATTTAGTGTGGTTAAGAAAGACATGTAGGCTATAAAGCAGATTTGTGTCCCACAGTCACTATGCAGAGGCATGCACACACACACACAAAAAGCTTCCATTCACTTCAGTGGAAGTTTTGCTTGCGTAGTTGGTAGGGTCAGGCCATTAATCAGCTGTAGTATCTCACAAGTGGATGGCATAGGGTTGGGTCTGTAACTATGATAGTACAAACCTCCAGCGTAAATGTGCTGCTCCACCATAATAAGGAGCTCGCACCTTCATCTACCCAGGAACAGCGATTGTAGCGAAATGCTAGAGAGACTGAAATTTGCTGTAAGCTGTGTTTTTCTTGCTGAATCCGTTAAAACTAAAGACTTAATTGTTTTATTTTACTTGTTATAGCCTGTGTAACCACAAACTCCAATCAATTACATATAGTTAGTTAAATATACAATTTAGTTTTGAATGTGTGCATTAAAGAACCCCAGGTTTTTCCTGGTAAATAATGTTACGGTTAGTTCCATGCTGGGTATATGACTATGTATGTGTCAGATCTAGGATTTATTTCCAAACTGGAAAAGTAAATCCAACCCAAAATAAGCATGTCCTTTGAAATCTAGACACTTTATGCCTTCCATCACATCATGTCAGGTGACAATGTGAGACATCAAATGAGACGATGGCACATAAGGTGACAGTAAATGAAAGATAAATTAAAGCGATAAATTTTTGGATAGACTTCCCTATTAATTTTGGTTGATGAGAATTTACTTTTAATTGCTGGCACATTCATTTTATCAGCTACATTTCCTAATTCGTATTATTACAGATAATTACCAACATATATTTATTCTTAATATTTGTTCATTTAGAAGCTAGATTTCAGCCTTTATCTTTGTAGGTAGCTGATCCAAGACAGTATTATGTAAATGGCTTAATTAATTGGTACCCTTCAGTTGAAACAGCAATTTACAAAGGGAGTAATCCTTTTCGAGTGGCATAAGCTGTTTAAAAATGGCAAAAAAACAATGCCTTGCTCAGGCACCTTGTCACACAATTAAAAGTTATTTGACAGAAGTAACTGTAATAAAGTACAGGGCCCCTTCCCAAATATTTTTTTCAATGTAATTAAAATAGCATCAACTTGAAGACTATGCAGTAACTGTGCTTAAAATTTACATTATTTTGAGACTTAATTATGTAAAATTACAAAACTTTCTGATAAATGATGCAACATGTTGATGGCAAAAATATGATCCCGGTGGCCTACTTAATAAGTTTGCAATATTTCTAGAACAATTAGCTTTCTGTGTTCCGTGCTCCGCTTGAGGCTACCTTTGGAAACTTCTACTGTAGTAAAGCTATTGTAGAATGTGGCAGCAAAACACCTCATGAAGGTCATTCTACATGAGGGGCGATGGTGTCTGTAATGGGCATGCTCCTCCTTTTCAGCAAGAACGCTTTAGTGTTTTACTTTATAGCCTTCTAATAGAGGAATTGTATTAGTTTATTGTTTCTGATATTTACATGGCAAGGATTTGTAAGCCTGTTAATAATACTTCCTAAACAAACAAAGAGAGAGAGAGAGAGTGTGTTTGTGTGTAAAAAACAGGGGAAATATTGCCCTGAGGTGACTGCCTGGTATCTGAATGCCTTACAAGTTTTAAAGTTAAAATAAGAATATGTTTCTCTCCCTTCCTCAACCCCTAGCAATTGGATAGTGTTATATTAATTATTGCTAATTATTATTTTTCTCTTTGTTCTAAACCTTTGTTCAAGGTTTTGTCATCATTCTAACATCTTGCAGAATTGAATTCCATTTTTGGCGCAGCTGGTGAGATAGCTCTGTCTCCTGAGCTGACAAACCTCACCCTTGTGACTGATTGATCCAGTGGAATGTAGCTCCTCTAGGAGATTGTGGTGACATGAGAGATGGTCCATTGAGTAGCTTGGGTCAATCCCTTAGAGAGTTTTGAACATCAGGACAGAGAACTTGACTTGGACTCTTCAAACGGCAGCTAGCACTGGTACAGTTACAAGCAATAGAAATTGTTGTGAGCCATATGCTAAGAATTGTAGCAACTGAAGCTTTTCCAGTTTTTGGCAGCATCTTTTCTAGGTATAATGAGTTGCAATCATCAAACTTTGAGGTCACAAATGTGTGGATCATCGTGGTCAGTAGCTGAGATACTAACAAATATCTGTATTTTTTAATTATTATTTTAAAAAAACCCGTTTGTACTGGAGGATGGTTCCCATCTTTTTTAAAAGGTGATAGGGTGACTCCAGGAATTGTGCCTGGGGAGGCACCCTCAGTATAAAGAAAAATAGTTGAGAGGATGATTAAAGATCGCATTATAAAGCACCTATATGAGGATAATAAGATGGGGACAAACGAGTGCGGGTTTCTGTAACTTGTTAGAATTCTTTGAAATAGTTAACAAATAATGGATAAAGGGGAGCCAGTGGATGTAATTTATTTAAAATTTCAAAAGGTTTTGGATAAAGTCCTTTAAAGGAGGCAATTAAGGAATCTTGCTAGCAATTGGGTGGGATAGTATGGCTTGTGACGATTTTAAAACTGATTTAAAGACAAAGTTTAAAGTAAGATTACATGGACAGTTCTTACTGCAGGAAGGGTTTGTATATCTATGTGTGTGTATATCTATATAGATATAGATATAGATAGATCTATCTATCTGTGTATATATATATATATATATAAAGATAAACTATATTAAAATAATTAAATTGCTATTGTGCATAAAATATAATTAGATAATATTCCCTTCAGTGTGTGTGTGTGTGTGTGTATATATATATATACACACTGCTGTTCAGCATTATCATCCTACGCCATCTAGACCTTTCCACTGCTGTCATGCCACATGGTTAAACAAAGACTAAAAGGAAGAGTAAAACCTCCCCCAAAAGTATGTTCATCCATTGAGAAAGTATCAACCATACATTCATGTCAGGCAAATTCAAATGTAAAGTATGCTATTTGCCAGATAATACACCACAATCCAGGGAAAAAATTAAAGTTGGGTCTCAAATGTCCAATTTCTTATCATGATGCAAAAGCAGTCAGGGTTATGAATAACTACACAGTAAGGCACTAGTCATGTAGTGATCTCTGCATTTGTTCTCCATTTCCTTCAATTGGAGTGAATCCCTGGGCCCACTGCAGTTGTAATCAATGGATTGCCCATGCAGACCTAGTTATAGGATCGAGGCCCAAATGAAGACTGTGGAAAATTAGGAGCAATACCACAGAAAATAATCTAACAAAGCAAGATAATTGGACAAGATAGTGGCTGATGAAATACAACCAAGGGCAAGGTAATGAATATGGGATAAAATGTATATGGCTACAGTAAACTTATGAGCTCTGAATTAGTTGTAACTTTTCAGGGAAAATATCTGGGTGTCATGATCAGCTCAGTGAGGACATCTCAGTGCAGAGTGATGGTGGCTCACAGTGAGTAAAATGTTAACATGAATTTAGAAATAGAGAATGATATGGAAAATATAGTGGTATTTTATAAATGAATGGCACATGCGTACTTCAATGTTTTGCTCATTTTAACTTACAGGTGTCACTTCCCAAAAATAGAGAATTTACAGATCAATTAGAAGGTTTGAATAGGAGAAGTTTAAAAGATTGATTGACTTGTGTTGAGAGGCGAAGAGTAAGAGGAAATATGTAAATTAACGGATGGTATAATGAATATCAGGAACTCAAGTGTATTCTTTTGCATATGCAAGAATAAGAAGATTGTACAACAAAATTAAAAGGCAATGAACTTCATATAGATAAAATATTTTGGATGCAATGTATTGATAACTTGTAGGACTTACTGCTTCAGGATATTGAGACAATTGGTATAACAAAAGTTTGAAAATATGATTTTATATTAATAATAGCTTCTTGTTTTAATAAATTATCACTATTTAGTGTCAGGAAGAAACTTCCTCCATACTATTGATGTATAGGATATAATTGCCTGCGCACTATGCAGGTGTTGACTCCTTCCTCTGAAGCTTCCAGTACTAGCCACTGCTGGAGACAGGATACCAAGGTTGAGTGATTATTGGTTTATTTTTCAAATGGACCTTATTTGAGTGTAGAGAACAAAGGATGGTGCAGTAATTGTGGCCTAGCTTTGGATTTGGAAGGCCTAGATTCAATGCCCTGTTCTGTCACAGACTTCCTCTGTGACCTTGGGCATGTCTTCTAGTCTCTCTGTGCCTTAGTTCCCCATCTGTAAAACAGATAATAGCACTTCACTGCCTCCCATGGTGTTGTACATGAAAGACTGAGAAATGCTCAGACACTATGGTAATTCGGGCCATAGACAAAACATTTTCATTGCATTATATGTAATACATATTCTTTTAGAAATATAACAAAAAATGTAAAGAAAAATTGACCTATTTTGTGCAACATTCATAGCCAGGTGTAATAATGCATCCTATATTTGTGTGATGGTTCCGTTATTAGTAAAAGGCCAGATCAAGGGAGTGTTGAGCTCCAAACTTCAGCATGTCTTAAAATTTGCATTTTAATTTTGCCATAAATTTTGCAGCATCTAGAATACCCTAAAAATAAAATGAGCCAGCACTTTCCCAAAAAGACATGTAGCATTGCAATTAGTGACTGCAAACTCAGTGTTCTATGTAGCCTGGACATATTATGCAAAGTAGGAAAATATCAGTGAAGAACTGGGTCCTAATATTGGATTTACCTACGCTAGTACTGTATTTATCTATCACTAAAGTACTTCTTTCAACTGATTCCTACTTCCCACAAAGAGGAAATCTCTGGCTGCATTGCAGTATGTCTCATTTGATTAGTGTTGTGATCTGTTTATTGCCAGAGTACATGATAAGAAGCAGAGAAGTGACTAGCTTAAAGTCACAGAGGGAGTCAGCATGTGAACCAAGATTAGGACCCAGGAGTTCTAGGCTCTTAATATGCACAGATCATTATAGCATGCTTCTCGAATATCAGGGTAAAGTCTGGAAGACAGAGGCCACCTGTCTTTAACTGGCGATGGGTGAAAATAGTTCTCCTGCCTCGTAACTGGAATCTCTTGGCACAGAATAATGCTGTAAACAACCTCTTTTTGAATCTCATAGCAGTGTTCATTATCACAAAGGATAATCATATAACAAAGTTAGCTAAGGTGTGCCTGGTACTTGATAACTCCAAATCACATTTATCATGTTAGTCAGACTACCCCCTAAATTTTTGCACCTTGAATTGAGTAATTTCCTCAAACAGGACAAGGCTATAAGGAATTAAACTAAATGCAATGGACCATATATAAGTACAGCAGCAGTGACTGATATTTTGATTGTTAATTTCTTTGATCTTCTGTTGAATTTAAACTTGCCTACAGTGGTTTACCAGTTTCAATTAGTACACAAAACAAACTTTGCTTATTTTCTGAGATTATGTTCTTCATTATACATCGCTGGAGTTTTGTATGTGGTTGCCAAAAAATCTTCTTTTGACAAATTCCACAGGAGGCATTTTGAGATTATGTGATTGAGTTGATTGAGTTTGGGCCAAATCCTGTACACTTTTATCACTGAAGACTAAAATACAGATGCTGTGCTACACCAAAATATATGGAATTTGCTTTGGCCCTGAAAATTCATGTCACATTTTAAAACAACCAATTTGGGTACAATTTGAGTTAAGTGGCAAGTAAACAATGCAAATGAAACTGTTTTGTTAGCTAGAAAGTAATTGAAAATCTGCAACTAATTATAAATTGGCAAAACGTTGGTCTCCAAGAAGCTGAAAGGAATGCTTTGCTGATATATTTTTTAGTTGTATTCAAAATTAGCTTGCTGTACACAGTCCAGTATACAAAAGTTAGACTTTACAAAATATTGTCACTTACCTCATAAAAAATGTAACAAGCATTTAATTCACAGTTTGGGTTTCATAAGAAAAACTCTATCTTAAGTCATGTGATCTTTTCATTTCATGTATTAATAATTACGGGCCTGAGTTTCAACATTTGTTTCCATATTTCCTCAGAATTTGGGAGCGTTCAGATACAGAGCTTCGATTTGCACTTCCATTGTTTGTTTGTTTTTCAAATGGGTATCTCAAAGCATTTTATTCTCATTAATTCAACTGTACAATACTTTTGTAAGGTAGAGAGAAGTATTGTTACATACAAAAAGAGAATCCTTGCTTGTGTTTGGTTGAAAAGTCAGGTGTTAAGTTTTGAAGTTTCTATTGTTAACCTCCCCATAAGTCTGCAGTATTAGTAACCAGTCAGAGCACACATGTGAATTACTGAAGTATCCAGACTGTATCCAGAATTACACGTGTGTGTGTGTGTGTGTGTGTGTGTGTGTGTGTGTGTGTGTGTGTGTGTGCGCGCACATGCAGATGCCATGTTCTAGTGAACATTAAGGGCTGGTCCACACTAACCCCCCGGGTCGAACTAAGATACGCAACTTCAGCTACGTGAATAACGTAGCTGAAGTCAAAGTATTTTAGTTCGAACTTCAAAGCACTTACCGTGGGTCCACATGCAGCAGGCAGGCTCCCCCGTCGACAGCGCTTCCTCCTCTCAGCGAGCAGGAGTTCCGCAGTCGACGGCGAGCGCTTCCGGGATCGATTTATCGCGTCTAGACAAGACGTGATAAATCGATCCCAGAAGATCGATTACTACCCGCCGAATCAGGCGGGTAGTATAGACGTACCCTAAGTTTCAGTGATGAAGAATCATTAGAAACCATGGTGATAGGGCCAAACAGATACATGAGGAAAAAACTAGAAGAGGTAAATAGTGACCAAGATGAGTATTTAATACTTTGTGGTTTAACATATCTTGATATTCACCTAAAGGAGGTCCCTGGTCATGAGCTGAAGCCAAGAATCATTCCATGCAGCTTGGGGATGGAGGGGAGGTACAACTGTGTCCTTAGGTCACCTTTACAGCTCCCTGATCCTGGGGACATCTGGGCACCTGTCCAGTCCCTATATTGGGTCTTCTCTTATTCTTCCTCATTAGAATGTCCATACAGGGTCAGATGGACAATGGTCCATCTAGCCCAGTATCCTGTCTCTGACAGAGGCCAGTGCCAGATGCTTCAAAGGGAGTGAAGAGAACAGGGCAATTATCAAGTGATCCATCCCCTATCATCCAGTCCCAGTATCTGGCAGTCAGAAGCTTAGGGACACCCAGAACATTGGTTTGCATCCCTGACCGTCTTAGCTAATAACCATTGATGGACGTATTCTCCATGAACTGATCTAATTCTTTTATGAACCCAGTTATACTTTTGGCCTTCCCAACATCCCCTGGCAATGAGTTCCACAGGTTGACTGTGCATTGTGTGAAGAAGTACTTTTTTTGTTTTAAACCTGCTGCCCATTAATTTCATTGGGTGACTCCTAGTTCTTGTGTTACGTGAAGGGGTAAATAATACTTCCTTATTCACTTTCTCCACACCACTCATGATTTTATAGATGCCTATCACATTCCCCTCCCCCCCAGTGACCTCTATCATATCCCTCCTACAAGTTAGAGCAGTATGAAGGCTTTTCATTCTTGTGCCTATGACCAGTAGCTCCTTGGGTTATTATGGCAGCTAGAAGATCAAAATTCTTTCCATCTACTGGAAATGAATATCCTCAAACTAAACCATTTTGGAGGATTCACAACCAATTTCATAGTTATCTAGCAGACCGTGAATGTTGAGAGGACTTCAGAGGGCAACACACACTAGTTACTTAAGGCACTCACAATATCCTTTTGGGGAAGATATTATAGCTCCAAAACACCTGTGGCTGGCCTGGATCAGCTGACTTGGGCTTATGGAGCCTACGCTGCAGAGCTCAGGCTGAAGGCCAGGGGGGAAGAGTCCCTGAGTCCTAGCTCCAGTGCGAACCCGAATGTCTACACTGCAATTTTATAGCCCTGAATCAGTTGATCCAAGCCAGCCACTGGTGTTTTATTGCAGTGTATACATACCGTTAGGCTAGGAGAAGTTACATTATTTCCTTAGTCAAATAGAGAACCAGTGACAGAGCCAGGAAGAGACCACAGAGCTTCTGTTTCACTATACTGTGCTCCAGCCACTAGGTCACAATCTCTCCCTTAGGGATCTTGTTAGTTACCCAAAGCCTGTCCATGTTACACTGCTATGCACTAGTCTTTACAGGTGCTTGGCCAAAGGAGAATTTCACGGTTGAATTTCAGATATAACCTTGTAACTTCCATTGTCTGGATGATACAGTGAAGCAGTTCACATAATACCACGTTTGAACGTACTAGTGGGCAATGCACAGGGACCTCTCGGATTTATGGAATACATGGTAAAAATGGATCAGTATAGATCACCAGTGTGGCTGTTTCAGTGTGGGTCCAAGTTTGACTCTTAAAAAGCTGTTGCCGCCCAATCTTCATATGCTTGTTCCAACCTTTAGTGGCAGAAAGGACGAGAATACCCTGGATGTTCACTTGCGAAGACCGATCCATCAGATCTACCGCATCCAAACTACCCTTTCCTTCCACTTATCTTTTCCCAGAAATAAATAAATGGAAATACCATTGGATTACAGCAATGCACTTTACCAGCTGTTCTCTACTCCCTTAAAGAGACCGAAGAGTGAGCAAAAATAGAACCAAAATGTGGAATGGATCATGTAAAATCTTTGCTTTGTCCAAAGTAACTTTTTGCGGGGCAGAAGGCAGGGGCGTGGGCGGGCAGGAAGATAAGTTCATTCTTGATGCTAAAGGGAAACCTCTGTGTCTCCAGATTGACTGTGCCATTGCAAAGGTCACTGATTACTTCAGGATGATCTATGAAAGTTCAAGTGGCCCATGGGCTGCTACAGTGTAATTTAGATGGACACATTCTAATGTTCCTTTAAATCCTGTAGAGGGAAGAATTCATTAGTTGCTGTTTGAAAAAGGAAAGAACTGGCACATACTTTGCCTGACCCCTCTTGCACATTGGTGCCCATATACCCTGGGAAGTTTCATGAGCCCTATCTAAAGTCTATGGGATAGATGGTGGCAGGACCGGCTCTAACTTTTTTGCCGCCCCAAGCAAAAAAAAAACAAAAACAAAACCCCAAGCGCCACCCCACCGAAACAAAAAAACCCAACCCCCCCGAGCGCCCTGCTGAAACAACACCCCCGTCGAGCGCCCTGCTGAAACAACACCCCCCTCGAGCGCCCTGCCGAAACAACACCCGCCCCAAGCACCCCGCCGAAACAACACACCCCCCGCCGAAACAACACACACACCCGAAAAAACACACACCCCCGAGCGCCCCCCCAAAACAACACACACACCCCCGAGCGCCCCGCCGAAACAAACCCCCCCGAGCGCCCTGCCGAAACAACACCCCCGTCGAGCGCCCTGCTGAAACAACACCCCCCTCGAGCGCCCTGCCGAAACAACACCCGCCCCAAGCACCCCGCCGAAACAACACACCCCCCGCCGAAACAACACACACACCCGAAAAAACACACACCCCCGAGCGCCCCCCCAAAACAACACACACACCCCCGAGCACCCCGCCGAAACAACACTCCCCCCGAGCGCCCCGCCGAAACAAACCCCCCCCGAGTGCCACGCCGCCCCACCGAAACAACCCCACCCCTCTCCTGAGCGCTGCCCCGCTGAAGTGTGTGTTTTTAAAAAAAAATAATACCCTGAGTGCTGCCCCAAGATTGGGCGCCCCGAAGGTGCCGCCCCAAGCACGTGCTTGGCCGGCTCGTGCCTGGAGCCGGCCCTGGATGGTGGTACCTTTATTCTCACCGGTGAGCCAGGGAGGCTACTTGTGTGAGTAAATGCTCCCCAATGTGAGGTCCACAGTTTAGCCCTGTGCAGGGAAGTTACCCACAGTGTGTCACATAAACAGACATACTTCAGGAAAGGATACTTTACAAAAACAACAGTAAAACTAAGACAGCCTTCCAATTTCTACAATTCCTGTTTCAAGACCGCCCAAACAAGCAACTCTATGGGAGCAGCTCCATTCATACTGTTGAGGCTACTCTTGTGAGTAAAGGTTACAGGATCAAGTCCATAAATATTAAGCTAAAAAAGTTTCTGCATCCAGAGTATGATGATAAAAAGTTAACATGGATCATGGGATAGCAGGGAATTGGGGGTTAAGACATCAGGGGAATGGAGAATAAGAGTTATTGGATCCAGACTGAAATAGATCTTTAAGCACAAATCACAATATAAAATTTTAAGGGCTTGATCCTGCCTTTGGCTATGCTGGTACATATTGTTACATATCTTGTAAAATCAGCTACTGTTACAAGTTATGTGGCACTGTTCACCCACATAACTAAGGACTCAGCTCTGGGATTTTATAGTCTTTATTTTTAAATACTATAAATACTGCACTACGTGGCTTTAAAGAATGTTGAACAGATGCAGCAACATTTTCTGAAATCTCCTTCCCATCTACAATCAAAATAAGAAGTAGAAGTGTTGCATCTTTCGATAAAGGCTTCTTACAGGGCTGTTTAGTGAATAAAGCTGAATAGAATGTTTCATTGTTGCTGCTGCAGGTTTTGAGTTTATTTGTACATTATGTGTACTGTATGCTACATAATAATGAAAAGCTATACGCTCTGGGCTGCTAGTTGACTACACAGTCTGTGTGATTGCAGATTGTTTGAATAACAGTGGACTATTGAAACTCTATCCAGATGTGTATGTTGCTAACTGTGGAAATAATCACAAAGGAGGATTCTCTCTTTTGTTGCCATTTCCAAACCCTTTAAAAAGTGGGAAAGTGAAAAGCATGGAGGCAGCAAATGGAGAGTAGCTGGTCACACTAGAGACGAAGACTTTCCATAATTAATTCCAAGCAAACAAAACTTTTACCCCTGCAGGATGCACTTTTAAAGAGTAAATGGACTCAAGTTAAGCAATGTCTCCCTAAGGGCCAGATTCTCATACCACTTCTCGTGCTGGTTATTGCCTTACTCCAAAAGTAGTAGCCTTGTTAACTTCAATGAGAGTCCATGCAGAATAAGGCACTATTCAGCGTGAGCAATATATTGGGAGAAAATAAACTGTTATCAATTGACTGACACGTGCTAAATATTAAAGCAGTTATGGGTTAGTGGCAGGAGGAAGGTATAATTTCATTATTTCCAGAATTTAATTAGTTTCCATTGAACGAGCTAGAGCATTGAACAGAAGGGCCTGTTTTAATGGTCTGATTTCAGTTTGATGGAATCTGTTTCCAAGATAAGTTTGCTCTCGCTCTCTCTCCTACATTATCATTGTCTCATGTTTTGATTGGACTCTTTGTCCTCTGTCCTCAATACAGTCCTTAATCCTCCTTTTCACTAGCTTCATGGTCACAAGTTGCCACGGGTCACAGAGAACCTGATATAGATGAAGCACAAGGGCTGAGCACCAGTGGCAGACATTTTGTGCTGCATCCAACCAATTGCAAGATATAAATGAGTGGAGTTGAATGACCTAGCTACTTCTTTCCTTGCATTTACAGCTGGTGTTGGTGGGTGATGCCATCTAGCAACCTTCCCTCAAAGTCAGTAAGGATTTTTGGGAGAATGGGGGTAAGAATTAGATGACAGAGAGACTACTTAGAATCAAACCATCCCATATGCCTTCAAGGGAGGTGAGTGAGGACATCTGAATTCAGCATTAGCCCCACTTTGCACTATTTAATTCAAAGAGAAATGGTAAATTTCCTCCTGAGTGATTAATAGTCAAGTGTGGTGACATACAGGAACTGTGAGTTTGACCTTCACGGTAAAGGATAACTGCTACGTTAAGTTGATTACAACATTTTCTCCAAATAAGTTGACAAGCAGTGTGCACAGTTGCTGTGACTTCTGACCTTGTAAATGCACACTTCTAAATGATTTGCCTATTCATCTGAAACAAGCCCTGCTTTAAATGTGACGTATGTTAAATAAACTCCAAATAGCCTTACGTGGGGTCGGAGTTCCAACAGTAGTCATCTGTCCAAATTGTCTGATTTGTTATGGGATCAAGAAGTGTAAAATATTCTGAACCTGAATCCTAACTTTTAGATAAATGTCACACATTTAATAGGCTTAAGAAAAAAGCAAACATTTTTCACCTCGTTCTGTAGACACAAATCCTAATTATTATAGGTGTGCAAACCTTGTCATTTCCTATTCAACTGATAGTACTTTTTCCCTGAAGTTGAGTGTATGAAAGAAATTAAAACTACTCCACATAAAGTATTCATAGAGTATTTGTGTAGATACATAAACAACTTGTGATGGCCCCAGGTATCGTGATTTGTGCCTGCTACATACCTTTCCTTTATCAAGTTTCAAAGTCTACAGCAGAATGTAATCATTGGCATTCCCTTAGACCTGGAAAAAGAGAGAACTCTTGCTGGGTAAACAGATAGGTTTTACATTCATCTCAATCAGTGTGGTCCTTTGCTATACATGCAAAATGAGCAAAAGCTTTTCTCTCACCTTAGTTTTGGGTATTTATGTTCCCTGTTGAGATGAAATGCTTGTTGGTAACAAATTTTCGAGGGGCGGAAGACAGAAAAGGGTTTTAAATGCCGGCAGCACTGTACAATGAGTTGATATAAACTCACCCAAAATAAAATCCGAAAAAGGCAAGTAAATAATAATAATAGAGACCAAATGGGCTGCAGCAGGAACTAAGAAAATTAATATACCTCAAGGTTGAGGATGGGGAAGGGGTGGAAAGAGAGAAATATTCCTTCATCCAAAAACTAAACCAAGGCTCATTGCTCTGGATCAGTTCTGGGCAGAAGTCAGTTCCAGAAAACGACCTAGGCCATCTCTAGGCCTTCTCTTTCCTTAGTGCGCTGTGGTCAGCCCTTCCAACTCACACAGTGGAGAAACACTGTAGAATGATTTAGAGAAACAAAATCTGTAACATGGTTTAATCCAATGTTTCCCCCTTCCTCAGGGAGATTTGGATAGTCTTTCCAACCCCCCAAGTGGTCTAACCATCTGTGAAACAAGACTTGGTTTCCCCTTGCCTCACAGGCTGGCTGAAGTCTGAAGAAATGTCTTCCTCCTAACAGGGCAGCCTATCCAGAAGCTTCTTCCCCTTTATATCACCTCCCTATATGTGTGACATTTCCAGCAAGTATTTCAGTGGCTGGGTCAGGGCCAAATATAGCCCATCGCCAGAATAGTCCCTTGACCACTTTCTGCCTGATCTAGTGTGGACAAAAGTCCAGGCACAGGCATTGTAGAACTCAATCCAGTCCCTCCTGGAAATCAAATTCCCCAGAAATGCCCCAACGATGAGGGTGTCAGAGCATCCTCTTTCCCGGCAAAGGCAGTGATCAGGATTTGTTTCTATTATTTCCCTTCGCTTGCTTTGGAAAGGAAAGTGTTTGATGAACAAGTGAGTGCACTCCGTCCACTGGTGAGGCAGCTTAATGAGCCAGAACTTTGAACTCAAAACATTCCATCCCTGGTCAATCCTAGGATGTGTGGGCCCCAAAAAGATGGGATAGATTTCTTGCCGACTGCAGAGTTATGATGGGATCTCACAAAACTGGGTGAATGGGCAACAAAATGAAATTCAATGTTGATAAATGCAAAGTAATGCACATTGGAAAACGTAATCCCAACTCTACATACGAAATGGGTTGTTAATTAGCTGTTACGACTCAAGAAAGAGATCTTGGCATCATCATGGATCGTTCTCTGAAAACATGCGCTCAATGTGCAGTGTTAGTCAAAAAAGCCAACAGAATGTTAGGAACCATTAGGAAAGGGATAGATAAGACAGAAAATATCATAATGCCTCCATTGTACACCCACACCTTGAATACTGCATGCAGTTCTGGTCGCCTCATCTCAAAATAGATATATTAGAATAGGCAAAGGTACAGAGAAGGGCAACAAAACTGATTAGGGATATGGAACAACTTCCATATGAGGAGAGATTAAAAAGACTGAGACTGTTCATCTTAGAAAAGAGATGACTGAGAGGGGTTATGATAGAGGTCTATGAAATCATGAGTGGTGTAGAGAAAGTGAATAAGGAAGTATTATTTTCCCCTTCACATAACACAAGAACCAGGGGTCACCCAATGAAATTAATAGGCAACAGTTTTAAAACAAACATAAGGAAGTACTTCTTCACACAATGCATAGTCAACCTGGGAGACTCATTGTCGGAGGATGTTGTGAAAGCCAAAAGTATAACTAGGTTAAAAAAAGGATTAGGTAAGTTCATGGCTGATAGATCCATCAATGGCTATTAGCCAGGATGGTCAGGGATGCAAGCCCATGTTCTGGGTATACCTAAACCTCTGACTGCCAGAAGCTGGGACTGGATGACAGGGGATGGATCACTCAATAATTGCCCTGTGAAGCATCTGGCACCAGCCACTGTCAGAAGACATGATATTGAGCTAGACCAGTGGTCTGACGTAGCGTTGCCAACTTTCTAATCGCACAAAACCAAGCACCCTTGCCCCGCCCCTGCCCTGAGGCTCCGCCCCTTCTCTGGGCCACTGACCCCTGCTCACTCCATGCCCCCCTCACTCCATCGCTCTCTCCATCGCTCGCTCTCCCCCACCCTCACTCATTTTGACCAGGCTGGGGCAGAGGGTTGGGGTGCGGGTGGGGTTGAGGGCTCTGGCTGGGGCTGCAGGCTGTGGGGTTGGGGCCACAAATGTAGGGTTCAGGATGCAGGAGGGGTCTCTGGTCTGGGGCAGGGAGTTGGAGAGTGAGAGGGGGTGAGGGCTCTGGCTAGGGGTGCAGGCTCTGGGATGGGGCTGGGGACGAAGGGTTTGGGGTGCAGGAGGAGACTCCGGGCTGGAGCTGAGGGGTTTGGGGTACAGGAGGGGGTATCAGGGCTGGGATGGGGGAGGGGGTGCAGGAGGGAGTTTGGGTGCACGAGGGGGCTCAGGACTGGGGCACAGGGTTGGGGTGAGGGCTCCGGGAGGGAGTTAGGGTGCAGAAGGCGGTTCCAACCTGGGGCAGGAGGGGGGCTGGGGTGCAGGAGGCATTTTGGGGTGCGGGCTCTGGCCGGGCGGTGCTTATCTCAGGTGGTTTCCGGTCCATTGTGTAGCAGGGCTAAGGCAGGCTCCCTGCGGCTCTCGGAAGCAGCTGACATATCCGACTCCGAGGCGGAGGGGCCAGGGGCCTCTACACTCTGCCTGTGCCCCCAGGCACCTCCCCCGCAGCTCCCATTGGCTGCTCTGGAGCCGGCACTTGGTGGCCACCCTTGTGGCCACCCTTGCACCTAGGAGCCAGAAATCCTGGCTGCTTCCAGGAGCCGCGCGGAGCCAGAGCAGGCAGGGAATCTGCCTTAGCCCCACTGCAACGCTGACCGGACTTTTAGCGGCCCGATCAGCAGTGCTGACCAGAGCCACCAGGGTCCTTTTTCAACCAGCCATTCCGGTCGAAAACCAGACGCCTGGCATCTCTAGTCTGACCCATTATTGCCATTCTTATGTTCTTAATTACAAACACTACCCTTTGCAGAAACAAATCAGTATGAGTCATTTTTTTCCTCTGCTCTTTGTATGAACAAAACATTTTTTTAAAGGATGCAATTTAAATGCTGCCTGTTGCTCCCAGAAGGGAGGCAGCTGAAAAGAGACCTTTATGGGATGCAGCATGCAGTACAGTATATACAGTAGGATGGCTTGTCCTTTTTCTGTGATAAGCACTACACTGAAGTCTACTGTCATTTGTGTGTACATGTGACTTTCTATCTAAAACAGAATGAGTGTGTTTGCTAAATGGCTAGTGAAGTGCCCAGCAAGCATACTTACTCCAGGAGAGTGACAGGATAAGGGAAGTGGCAGAAACAGAGATAGGAAAGGAGATTTTTGCACTAACAAGTGTGAGCTGATAAGTCTGACCTGGATGGGAAATGTAGAGAATCCTAAGTGTGCTTGTCAGGCCAAAATTAGCTATGCCTATTTGTTTTCAGCTACATTATGCTATGAAGAAACCCTTATTTATTTTCTCATTTGTGGAGGAAAAGTGCTGGCTCATGGAATTCCTCTTGTTCTTGGCAAGCTATTTCTCTCATGGATAAATAACTTTTCTAACCTGGCCGTCCATACCCAAGAATTAAAAGATTACATGACACTTCACCATTCTTCCCTGTAACTAAAGGTTTTATTGGCCACATGGGTGAGTTATGCAGGTCATCCAAATTGAGTGCCTAATCATCTCAGACACCTTGTTCAGCACAGCTGCCTTATACGCAGTGGGTAGCAGGGAGTGGAGGGAATACGTGCATACTTCTTTCCTAAGTATGCATGGTTAGGATGAATTCTGCTTGTTTTCTTTCCTTCCCAGTGTGTGTGCGCCAGCGCCTGGTGTGTGTTAGGCACTTGAGAGCAAGGTGTGATGGTTATATGCTGCACCAAGAAGTAAAGTGCATACATTTTTAAAGAAAAGAACTGGACACTTGCCAGTATTTAAAGTCATGTATAAGGAGTCAGCATGGCCTTGTGGTTAGAGCAGTGAGCAAGAAGTTAGGTTGCTTGTGTTCTGTTCAGCAGCTTTTTGGACAGACTAGAGAGGCAAAAGGCCCTGCTGGAGAAGTCTAAGGCAATAAAGGTGAGAAATAACGAGGGTACATACAGATAAGGCTTTTTTTTCCAGTAGGGTCGGTGGCTATGACCGTCACACAGGGTGGTTGCCTGTTGTGTGTGACACCATTTTCTTGTGTCTGTAAAGCTGTAGCAAACTATGGCTACAGTTACTTTGCTGAATAAGGTCTTGGAAAAGATCTAGCTGTAAACGGACAAAGCATGGCTTTGTGTCCAAAAGTGGTGTGTCAACACAGTGTGTCTGATTTCCATAACTAAAAAAAAAAAAACTCTTCAACCTCCTAAACTCCAGCCAAGGCAACTACTGGTAACCATGTTACATTCCTCACTTTTTTTTGTCTTGATTCCAACAATCAACACACACCTCTTCTCACACTGAAAAGATCTCTGACAGAATTGCGCCACACTGGCAAAAATAATCTCTGTCGATTGCATTATTAAATATGATGGAAAATAGCTCCCAAAAAATACCTTGGCATATCTTGGGAGGCTGGTTTTAATTCTGATCCATGCTAAAGTGATTACGGGCCTGATCCAAAACTCAAGAGTCAATGGAAAGGCTCCAATTGATTTCTGTGGGCTTTGGATCAAGGCCTAAAAGCAGAGGAATAATTCAGTGGTGCAACCACACTAAGGGGAGCCAGGAATTTTGCATTCTAACCCAATTGGTGCTGACTCCCTGTAGCATTAGCCAAATCACTTAACATCTCTGTGTCTCCGTCTCCCTATCTACAATATAGGGATGATGACTTTCCTGCCTCACGAAGAGTTGTGGGAATTAGTTGCTTAATGTTCCCAATGCACTTTGCAGGTGAAAAGTGAAATGTGCCCCAACACGTTTTCCCCCACCCACTTCTTGGGAACATAGTCCTCTTTTGTGTTTACACATGTGCACTTCCTCTTCAGGGTCTGTAATAGCTGTTACTCAGGATGTCCAACGTAGGACACACAAGAACTATGCTTCAAGGAACACCTGTGCGTTTGGTCCTGCATGTGTCATGGGCCTAGGACATGCCCAGAATTTCTGCCTCCTCTCATTCAGGGTCTGGGGATTGATGGCCCTGAACCAGGAGAATCTGGTACATCAGTGACACAGCATGGAGTAGGAGTGCTTGCCCAGTGGCTGTAAAACATTTAAGGCCTTCAAGTTATCTCGTGCCAGGCCCCAGAGTAAAATTACAAATATTTATAGGGGTAGTTCAGATCAGCTGTTAGTTCATCATGTGGTATCCCCACACACACTCAGTTGACAGACACACGTGCAGCCTATCATCTACCCCATGTCCAAATGGCCGTTCAGAGGCATGGTGGAGGACGTTTTCCTTTCCTTTGTGTGGTTAAGTTGGGTCATTTGGACCCACCCCCTCTTGAACACACTGGGGTAAAAAGTCAGTGAGTCCCAGTGGGGGGACACAAATCTCAGCTGGCCCTGAGTGCTTGCAAGGGCAGATTGCATGGCAAATCCCATGCAATGCAAAATCAAGAAGCACCATTATCAGGAAAACAGTGTTGTCTTATATTGTTCTCCACAAGTGGCATATGTTTTAGAAAACTGCATCTGAGATATGGAAAACTATGGTGGTAGAGATCTCTCTCTTGGGGGAGACGCCAAGTTTCTTTGCATATTTTAATATAGAACTTTTTGCATTGATTTTTCATTCTATAATCAACAATCTGTAGTTTACTTAGTCCATGGCTCCTTTTACATATATACTGTCTGCTGTTAGCTATTGGCACAAGAGACAATGTCTAGAGAACTGATTTCTCTGACAAATTAATGCATGTAAGAGAGATTTTATTTTGCCTAGTCATGAGATGTGCCCGAAAGATTGGCTCCAAAAAGGGCCCTCCAAACTCAAGCGAGTTAGAATTCAGAGTCCTATGGCACTGACTGTCCTGATTCAAGGCTAATAAATTTAATAAATGATGCTTTTGCCAAATCTGAAGTGATACTGACATTCTAGACCACAGGAAGAAAAAGCAGTCAAAAAATTTATTTATTTATTTATTTATTGCACAGCTGGAAAGGCACTAATGCTCTGGTGTTTGGAAGCGTGCTCTAAGAAGAGGTTGGTGTAATCCTGTCAGGGATAGGGCAACCTGATCACAGCATGTAACAATGAATTTGTGGCATGTGAAGCAAAAAAGATAGGTGTTTCAGATCATTACCCCCTAAATCGATGAGAGGGAGGGTGAAAAAACAAGGGCAAGCTAGAAGAGAAGTTGTATATTTTCCTATCCAGATGTCTGTTTGGGTAATAACAGTAGTAACCTCTAGCACCCTTATGGGATCTTCTATTAAAGGATCCCAATATGCTTTGCAAACATTCATTAAGCCTTGCAGCAACTTAATTTGGTTGGTAATACCCATTTTACAGATGGGGAAACCGGGGCATAGAGTGACGACAGTGACTCGCTCAGTCACAAAGGGAGTCAGTGTCAGAATCATAATGAGAACCCAGTTCCGGGATCTAGTCTCTCTAAACAGGGGTCCTCAATTTTGTTCATACTGTGGAGCACATCTTAATGAAGAGCTTGCTTAGCCTATACCTACCCTTCCATTTGCTTATGTGGAAACGTTACTATTATGAAAGTAGTAAATTTTAATGGAATTTAGCAGCTGGAAATGAGAGGAAAAAGCCAGCACCAGGAGAGCACCCAGGTCTTCACAGACCAGCAGTAAGTGCTCTGTGGACCATCAACTAGTACTCCATGGGCCACAGGCAATGCTATCTCCCAGTAGATTATGTCCAGCTTTCAGAGGCAGCATGGCAGACCGCTAGTTCAGCTGGTGATATGAAAGGAAATTAGAGATCATTGAACCATTTATGTTTTTATGAAGAAATAAGCAGGATAGTTCCTACGCCCTTTTTTGGACATAGCCCAATATTAGAAATTAAAAGTTGTGTTTTCCTGCACAGTAGTTGGAGTCGGTGTAATATTTCAGGAGGGGAAAGGGTCTATGCAGGGATCTCCGTGAATTTTTTGTTGTTTTTTTCATTTAGTTTTTATTTCACTCATCCCTGGATTTAAAACTTCTAGATTATGTACTGCCAAAAGCAGGAAAGTAGTAAAATGCAGTGAGAAATGTGGTGTGCATGGCTCTGGGGAATGTTTACTATACATGTATGTAGATATATGATCCTCCTTTATTGTTACTCATTTAAAAGTACGGCACACATGACTTAAAGTAGACATGCTAATAGAGGAAGAAGAGATATTTATAGTGGACAAATTCCAAAGACCAAAACTGCCTGCTTATTTAAATTCTGTTGTATTGTTAGGGCACTCTTCTGACATAATTCTCTATTGTTTCTGCCATTATCGCTTGCTTTTTGCAGGACATAGTGTCAGGAAATTCCTGTCTGGCACTTACAAGGTGTTTCTAAAAGGAGAAACAAAAGAGTCAAGAGTATGCAGGGAGCAGGAGGAAGCAGCAAAGGGGAGTGGCAGCAGTGGGGAGGAATTTGAGATAGTTGCAGGGCCTGGCGGGGGACAGGCAGAGAAGATTACAGCTGGCCCAGGAGAAGGGCCAAAGAGTGCTGATCACTGACAGAAACTCTCAGCTCTCGCCCTACAATTTGAACTGTCAAAGGCGAATCCCACCTTAAGAGACTCAGGAAATGGTTTAAGGATGACAACGATGAGGTGGATTTCCATCTCCAGGTCACATGGCACTGGAGAATCTTGACCATCCTCACAGGAAAGGGGCCCAATAGGAAACAAGAGCAGGCTCTTGAAACAAAGGAGTGTGGGAGGCGAGACTGTGCAATGTGCAATTGAAAATTTCTGAAGGCAGGATCAAGGGTGGTAACAGCTGGTTTGGAGTTAAGAATATTTTGGGCCCTTGTGAATTGTGGAGCTGACATCAGTGCCTCCCCCTTATACCAATAAGCTGGATGTGATGGACAAACCATCCCTTCGCGGACTAGCTCGACATAAGAAGATTATCCTGTACTATCATTTGTTAATAACAATGTTGTTTTCTGTCATATAATTAGAAAATACATCTTGCTTTGCCTCTAAGCACTATAGCCTTATTACATTTGCACATTTTTTATAATATTTCAAGTGTAGTGACCAGATAACATTAATGAATATATTAGATAGGCAGGCACTTTTAAAGGAAAATAATAAACATACTTGTATATTAAAAAGTTAATTCAGTCTGGAGCCAAACAGGTAATTTTCCCTTCAGCATTTTTTCACTCAGCTAAGACAGGTTGGACTAGGAGTGCAGTCACCCTGTCTACAGAGCTTGGCTTGGCTTGCATACCAGGGGCGAATTTTCTTCAGAGACAGACAGCAAGATGATCTGATTGGCTTCGTTCCAGAGCATGCTCACAAAGGCTCCTTTGATGAAGGGCTTCTTGGTAAGCACTGTACCAAAAGCTGCCTGCCACCCTCCTTTCAAAGATACCCATTTACAGTAATTCTGGATTTAAAAAAAAGAAAAGTGAAATAGGGGTTTACCACAAGAATAATTATGCTGGTCGGCTTAAAGAGGCGGGGGAAAGGGACAAGTTACTAAGTAAACTGCTGGATGTTGGAGTAGCTGGTTGGCAACAATAAGGAATGTGTAATTAAGCTCATTAAAGCATCATCATTTTGCTTATCAATCTTTTCCCAAACAGGGTGGGGTGAAGCGGCATATATTAAAATATGGTTGCTTTTACTGATAAGGAGCAATAACTACCTGTTTGACTTTCTGAACAGCACAAAAGCGTATCCAGCTGGTGACAGCATACTTGATTAGTTGACTTATCTCCCTCTTGTACTAGAGCTAGTGATTAATAGGACTTCGTTATTCCTTCCACATAATCAGTTGCTGTAACATGCACAAGCAGTATCAGTCCTCAGTCTCCAATCATTTGCTATCTTCTTTGCTTTATCTCAGTTAGTATCCAGATGTGGCCTCCCAGATATTTGTCATTTCTAGTCTCCTTTATTTGTTCCCTTGGTTGGCTTCCAGATAATTATTTGCCAGTGCTTCCACACCCTAGGGATAAAGTGAACTAGCATATCAGAGCCATCATTTTGTCAATCAGTGTACGGCCTGCATTTCTTGGCCATCATGTTGTGATTTTGGGGGAACTACTACACATGCCCACCTACACTAATCAGAAACTTTGGTTTCCATAGGAAACAATGACAACCTGAAGTAATATTAGTGAGGCTGGTTGATTTGAGCTGCCTTTAATTCCCATTGTACCAGAGTCCCTGACCCATCTGGCATCGCTGTAAGTTGCTTGGGGACAGGTTGGGGTTAGGGTATTGCAGAGGTATTTGGGAGTCACCTGAGCAGCTTCTCCCAACAAGGCCCTTGGACAAATTTCAAAGCTCTCCATCTCTGTCGGAAGCCAAGAGCAACTACATCACCACTATCTGGCGTTCAGCTTCTTCCACAGGTTCAGGGGTGCAGTATGGACACCCTCTGTGCATGTGAGGGATGAATCAAGGCCCTTTTCACCTAGTAACATGGAAGGCAGGACACGTCACCACTATCTACTGTAAGGTTACTGCACGTGCTGTACAAGAACAATACTTTGCATTTAGATAACACCTTGCCTCCCAGGATCTCAAAGCATTGTAGATCTGAATTAAGCCTCACTGTGTCACTTCGAATTAGTGTGTTATCCTCATTTTACAGATGGAGAAATAGAGGCACAGAGATGTAAAGTGACTTGCTCACAGCCACAGTGGAAGTTTGTGGCAGAAATAGAATAGGACCAGATTTCCTGATTTTTTTCGCAAGATCAGCTTTCCCTAATGTAGCCTCCCCTCTATGGCTTCCTGGGTTCTTTATGGTATTGTATTGTTTAAGTTGGATCTAGCTATTTTTAGCTTCAGAGATTTTTTTTTTGTGTGTGTGTGGAATTATCTATCCTAGACGTCTATTTTTTCCCTTACAATTTTAGTCCATTGCTAATGTTCTCTTCTATATAGCAATTCCATATATGGTTTTGTGTGGATGCTTGTTTTTTAAGTGGTTCGTTCTCTCATATTTATATGATTGACTTTTCTGTATTTCATTAATAGTACATTATCTCTTTTTAAAAATCACTGAAATTTTGAATTCAATGAAAGAAGGGAAGGGAGGAAAAAAGATAAGCTGGAGGAAATACTGATGCAGAGAGGAGTAGCAGCAATAACACCACTAGTACAAGCATGTACATTATATTGCTGTATGGGAATGGAAGCCAGCTGAAACTTTAATTCTTGGTTTGATCAAGGTTGTGTAAAAACTGACCCCAGAGGACTTCCAATAGAGAAACCAGTTTTATATATTACATATGAGCTGTAGTTGAAGCCAAATGTTCATTCCTCTCAAATTATGTAGGTGGATTACTTTCCTTCCAGCATTGAAGTATCATGTTTGTAGCTGCTAATAAACTTAATAAAATCCATTTCTTACTTCCCCCGCTGTACTGACTTCAGCAGCATCGGAGAGCCAATTTAGCCATGGTGTCCTGAAAATTCATTTTTCAAAAAACAGGCAAATGATGAGTATGAATAAGAAACTGTAAAAAGAAACAATATATGATGACCAATCAGTTGTGTTGCTCTGATCAAAAGTGTCACACCCTCCACTTCTCCATCACTCTACAGCAAATGAAAGCATGAGCAGATTGGTTTGAAACAAAAATAGTTGCTCCCAATTAAAAATAACTCCTGCCTCAACAAGCTCCCTACTTCTCCTGATCTCCCAGAATCAGAAAATACTTTTTGATACAATGCATAATTAGTCTGTGGAACTCATTGACACAGGAAGTCACTGAAGTGGGACTGGCATTTATTTAGATAAGAACATCCATAGTTGTCACAGTTAATATTAACAAAAAGGGTATTGGAAAGGAGATAAAACCCCTTCCTTTCAGGGATTAAGCCAGTCTGTAACTATTAGCGATTAGGGTGAGACCTTCATATGGAGCAGATTACCCCTCTGCCTACTGGGGGTTTCTTGCACCTTTCTCTGAAGCATCGGGGCTGCCGCCTCAGTCAGAGACAGCAAACAGGACTAAATGTATCATGAATCTGATCCAGTCTAGCAATTCCTAGTTATCTCATGATGTCTCTGGATCTCACATATTCCAGGTGTTAACTAACTGAGAGGCTCCTCAGAATGCAGTGAGTGGTCTTTAATCCCAGCAAAGCCTGTGAGATTTTAATTCAGCACCTGGCCAGCGAAGGCTGCCAGGCGAGCTGAAACCCCAGAATGGAAGAGTGGTCTTGTAGTTAAGGCTCTGGACTGCAACGTAGAAGATCAAAGGTCATTCCCTGCTCTGCCATGGATTTCCCCTGTGACTATGGGCAAGTCACTTCATCTCTCAGTGCCTCTGTACCCTGTCTGTAAAAAAGGTACTTCACAGGGATGCTGTGGGAATAGATTGATAAATATTTGTGACGCGCTCAGGTACTATGGTGATTGGAACATTAAATGGATAATGGACTTGTCAGAAAAGACGGGGTGCTTCTTCAGTTTCAAGGAGAGCAGGGGACTTGAGAGAGAGAGTGTTAGTTGAGTGGAAAAGGAGACACACAAGCTCTGGGATGGGGGACAGAATAGGTGGGTATCAGGGAGGAAGGTAGGGTGACCAGATGTCCCAATTTTATAGGGACAGTCCCGATTTTTGGGTCTTTTTCTTATATAGGCTCCTATTGCCCCCCACCCCCGTCCCAATTTTTCACATTTGCTGTCTGGTCACCCTAGAGGAAGGATGAGAAGGATCCAGGTGAATGGAAGGGAGCAGGATCTTCTTGGGACAGAGGAGCCAGGGATGCAGGGGCCAGAGAGAAAACGAGAAAGCTTCTGAAGGTTACACTAAGAATCTGAACCAAATCATTGATCCTTTCAAGCTTAAGCTATCACTACCCCTGTTTAGACTTTATTTTTCTCAAAGATCCATAATCGTTGTTCTAAAGAGCTCCTGACGCAGTGGACTCTTGTTGAGTTAATAACGCTGCTATTGAAGACAACAGACTTGCTAAAACTTGTACTCTGCCTGTGGTGAATGGAGCCTGTCGTGAATAGAATAAATTGTCAAACAGTCCCAGTCATTTTTCCTGATTTATGTGTGGATTGGCGTGGGGTGTGGGGAGGGAGGGTCTGAAATTTTACTGGTACCGTTTTCCCATTGCTTCCTGAGACCCTAGAAAGGACTTGTGGTGGGCTCCATGCCTAGGGTGAGTGGGACTGTGGGTGGAATGTATTTAGTCTCCCCGCGCCCCCCCCCCCCCAAAAAAAACCTCCCAAACGTCCCACAGCAAATTCCTTGCAAAAAGTAATCCAGCAACAGACAGTGTTCCCTCTTGCACAGAACCTCTCCCTGCTGCAGGAACCCCCCACTCCCCTCCCCCACATACTTAGTGAGGAGTTCCAGACGCAGGTATGTGGGATTTCCCTGAAAACTAGGTGTTGATCAGGTTGCAGTGAGCCCTTGAATTGGTGTGGAGAGGCTCAGTGCAAATAGCCCCAAGACCCACGAGATTTTAGGGCTGGACCTTCAGCGTTTTCTGTGGTGGATCTCTACTACTCACCTTTGGCAGAAGAATAATACAATACCTAGTTTTGTATAAGTAGATCTCATAGCACTTTACAAAGAGTTTGGTATCTTTATCCCCATTTTGAAGGTGGAGAAACTGAGGCACAGAGAGGTGAAGTGACTTGCTCAAGGTCACCAAGCAGGCCAGAAGCAGAGCTAGGAATAGAACCAAGTCCAGTGAACTAGCCACTCGACTACACTGCCTCCCCTCCAAGAAGTTGGAGGAAACTTGGTGAGGGTGAGCCTTCTAAGCAAACACTTTGCATGCAGAGTTCTACAGCCCCCTCCTGTGTGTTTTCAGCAGGAAAAGGGGAAAAAATCCCTCTAAAAGACTAATTCTAGCGCAAAAGTGAAAGTATTTTACATGTCCTCAACTGGTCAAAATAAAACGGACGGCTTTGTCAACCTACAGTGTGGAAGATGACTGGGTATCTGTATTCCTAGCAGTGCAGAATTTTATTTGCTGAAGATAATGCTCTGACGACATTGCTTGTTAAGGGTTCATTCTCTCTCTTAGTTTCTAATATTCAGTCGTCTTTGCCTAGATAAATAATAAATTATTTCAGAAAAGGACAGTTGTGGTCATTTTTGGCACATCATTTTCATTTATTATGTGTAGCTCTTCTTTGGCATGGAGAAAATCAGGGTGCCATCAGTGTGTGCTGTATTTAGTCTGTGCGTGAGAGAGAGAGAAAATGGAAACTGCTCTTCATCATTCAGGAGCAATAAAATCAAATATCAGAATCTAATGCAAACCTTTTAAATTGGCTTCTGCTTCTGGTTCTCTCTCTCTCTCTCTGAAGAATCTGTTGGCCTGAAGTTATGTAACTCTCTGAGGCAGTTGTGGGGGTCTTTGCTATCCTGCAAAATGAAAGACTAGAAAATTACAACACAGAACTCATGTTTGCTAAAGTGATCAACCTTAAGTGGTGTGACAAGTTATCATGGAGTATACTCAACATAGCCTATTTGAATAGAGCTGTCTTTAAAATAGAAGATCTGCTAGTAAGATTTGTTTTCATTTAGGCCTTACTCTCAGCTATAGGATTGCGCTGAGGCCTACATATCTTCAGGCTTTTGTACAAACAAGCAGCTTAAACAAAACTACCATTATTATACTGACTTAGGGGGAGAGAAAAGCCTTGTTTGGTTTCTTAAGATCGTGTGTGAGACAAATAAAGCCTTCCTTTAAACCCAAGTTTTGTCTTATTCAGTATAATAACATAGTTTAAAAAAAAATACAAAGCCCAACATTATTCTTCATGCCAATTCAATGTGTCACTTTTGGGTTTAAACCCAGATGTAATCTTACAGGCTAGTAAAATGAGTTCTGTTCCATGCAAGACAGTTGATATCACTATATTTATCACCGTCGGGGTAGATATAATCAATTTTCTTCTTGCTATAAGAGCTGACCGTACACTTCCTTTTCCTACCTTCTATTCAGTGGCCTCATTAAACTCTTTTCAGTGTGCTGATTTATTGCAGTCATGGACAACTTTGTGCTCTGTGTTGTCTCCCCCCACCGAAGAACTTAAATAGCTGTCCTTTTATATTAGTTTTACTGACCACATCAAGTTTGTTTGTTTTTTTTAACTATTTAAAAGTTTCCCGTAAATAACATAGGATGTGAAAGTTCTGAGCTCAGTTGGCAACCTGAATTCTAATGAGGGGTGGCCAATCACTTATGGTATGGATGCCAGGGGTTTTATTTGATATGGCTGCAAGGAGTCTACACATGTTCTCTTGAGTTCCATTCACAGAAGATAATGCAACCAGTCATATTGCATTTGGAGTTCCAGATTCAGCTGTGAGGTTTAAATTGTTGTGTGACTGAGTAAAGTGTGAAAAGTGGGATTGGATGGTGCAGCTGAATGGAATTAGCCTGGGAACTTTTTTTTTTTTTAAATGGAACTCGGATAGTAAAGTTGAAACAGGAAAAAGATTAGGAAACTTGCTTAGAATTGGCACAGAAACAATGAAGTTTAGCTATTCTTAAACTGAATTTGAATTAGCTTGGATCTCCTGCTACAGTCCAACCACCCTGGGTCAAATCTTAAAAGAGGCCTCTGAAATGTTTGTTTGGAGAATTTGAGTGCACAGCTGTTTGTATGTTCACATTGATAGTTGGATGCACTGATTTTTACATGCACATGATAATTTGCACATGCAGATTGACACACAGGAACACTCTAGAGGCTCTTTAGGAATATGGCCCTCTGCCTCAACATTTTATTAGTACCATATGTAAAGACATTTTACATGTCTGCTAACACATTAGAGTATTAAAACTGCCATAGACTGACCTTAGGTAATTAAAACTGACTGATTAAAAATATCTAATTTGCTTTTGCTGTCTTTGCTATTTGTTTGCTGTTGACATTTGTCTGTGCTTGGGCAATGACAATTGACAAGTCAGTTTCACCTATGTTTTTAGTAAAATTCACTTTCAGATTCTTAAGCACCAACACAGTGCTACAATATTTGGATTGCAAATCTTGCTAGAGCATGTTTGTTTAACTAGAAATGTTTTCCTTTATTTTAAATTTCACTCAAACATATTTTTTCCAGCCTCTTTTATATTGTTTTCAGTTTTATTCTTAATTTTAGGTCAAATTTGATCATGTCCCTTAAAATGGATTCCAGAGTGATTTAAATTATTGTAGCTCTCTTGTGTCAGAACAGTTGCAGAATACTTACAGTACAAAAGAGAAAATTCATTAGATCAATCTGTCTGTTCAGGAAATTAATCAATTTTGAAAGTAAGGTCTAGCTTAATTCTGTCATTTAAAGTAGGCTTTGAGTTTCCTTGCCCATATTACATGGAGACTTGAAGGTAAAGCAATTTCCATTGGAAGAGGCTGATTCACTTGCCCCCATGCTGTGCAGTAGAGGTCGTTTAGACACAGCACTTAGAAAGCAGCTGCATTTCTTGTGCCAGTGTCTCATTTTCCACATATGTAATAGATCAAAACATTTAGATTGGGTTGATCCACTTTATCATGACGAAAGAATTTTGGAGCAACACAAGTAAATAACAGCCTTAGTTGGAGAGAGGATGAGTTTTCACAGATTCTGAGAAGCTTTTGGTAGGCACCACCCCAATTAATACAGAACAAAAAATATAGACCTTTTTTTCTGATTTTTTTTTTTTTTGCAACCCCAATTAGCTGCATAATGTTTGATAGAAATGAATTAATCATTGAGGGCTCAGTTCCATAGAATGTTACCGTTTCCCTTCAGCAGTAGTCTGGTTTACAAGAATGTTTCTTTTTTGTTACACCTTCCCAGACACTGTGGACAGAACAACATTCCCTGCTTGTAATTTGGCCTGTGTATTCCAGAGCCAGGGTTGTTCAGCCTTATCACCTTAAGAGCTAGATAAGATTAAGTTAGATAGCAGACATTCTAGATTAGAAAACCAGTCAGAGGAGCTATGCAAGTTTTAAAGCCTTTACCCAAATCGCATTTAAGTAGGATGGTATTTAAGAAGCTTAAATTAAAATTTATTATTTCGGCTCCTCCAGTTTTTTCTTTATACAATTTTCAGACGAGAGTTTGCTTTTTTTAAATCTGTTCTGAAGCATTCCTCCATCGTATGGCTGTCTGTAATAAACTGGGATTGCTTGGCCAACTTTGTAGAAGGCGAAAGCCAGAGAAATAAAATGATGATGCTCTGGCAAACATAGACCCGTTGGTACATGGGTTGTTGGCTACCGCTGCCTACCCGCTGTGGTTGCCACCATTTTTTCAGTGTTCCAAAACGCCATGTCAGAAGGCAGCATTTCCAGGAATAATAATAATATAGAGTAGTAAGTAACACACAGATTAGTTGACAGAGTGATGTAATTTATTGAAAGTTCTACCTTCCAGTGGCAGGGAATTACTGTACTTACTCATGTATAAGCTGAAAAATTGAGAGTATTTAGGGCAAGAAAATTATTTATTTGATTATTAATAACTAATTATTAATTATTGTTGTGATGCCCAAAAGTGAGGCAGACATTTTACAGCACCAGTGCAGAGACATGCATCAAGGAGTTTTTACATGTGATGCAATGACCAGTGGTAGTAGCAGACAATAGGGAAGCGAGAGGATGAGGAAGGAAACAAACGGCACCAAGATCCTGCAGTTTCTCAGTCTAGACTTGATGATGCATTCATTTTTTAAAATAATTATCCATGTCTTATTTCTCATAGGAGTTATGGAAGAAGTGAGTTTGACCTAAGGATTTGAATTAAGTAGTATATTGCTTGGTCGATGAGCATTGGGAAGGACATAGGGTGCCATAGTAGAAGCTAGCAAGATATTTATGGGAAAAGCCAGGCCCTGAGGCATCATCCTCATAGGAAAGAGGTTGAGATGTGACACAATAAGGGATGAGATCAGAAATGTAGGCAAGTTTGGGATTATGCAGGGCTATGAAGGCAAGGATGATGAAGTTTAAACTTGATGCAGTAGGGGAAACGGGAGATATCCTCAAGACATCATTACAGAAAAGGACATTAGAAATTCTTCAGTGCATCTTTGGTCAGACCCCTTCTTTTGTGTGTCATCTGGATTTTGTCAGGGACTCTGAAGTGCTATGCAGAACTGTAGTGCTATGCAATAAATAGTCTTTTGCACTCCTGGAGGCATCTTTCATGTGAGAATCTCAAGGTATGTTAATTAAATTTTGACAGCACCCTTTGAAGTAGGTAGTTGAGAGATACATATAAGGATCCCTTCACCAACCTCTGATCTGCAGCAGATCTTTAAAAAGTGCACAGGAACACTATGCACGACTTTAGGACAGGTGGTAAGGAAGATACAATGTTCAGTGGAAATTGGAGTGGGACTTTGGGTAGGCAGGATGTAATTACCTGTGCTGGAATTTGATTATAATGTCCTTACTCTTATCAGGAGATCTTTAAATGACTCTCAACTGGCCAAGAGCTCAGTTTTGCATCTCATCAGAAAAACAGCATTTCCAGTATTTCGCTAACAACATGCTGGAACATTGGTGCCATACTGACTCAGAGGGAAAGGTGCCAGCTATAGATTCAACACCACCACTTTCTGCAGCTCCGAGGTGTTCTTTGCCAGTCTTCCTTCGACATCATGCTTAGCTTGCAAAGTCTGCTGGTATCACAGCACATGGCATTCATGGCTGTGAGACCCCCCTCCCAGTCTTTATTTCTACTGCCAGGTGATGAATTTCAGTACCAGATGTGAAGAGACTTGAACTACATTCCCCTGAAGTAATTTTCGCAAGTGCTGTCTTGGTTCAAGTTAATAAATGAGACTTAAACCAATATATTTTAAAAAAGGATTTTACAGCTAGCACAAGAGTAGTTTTGCATGTTAAGCTCTTTCTTCCTGTAATGACCAAAATTGTCATTGAGCAGAAGTAGGTGATAAGATGAACTTTCCCGCTATAATTACTGTTTAAAAAAACCAAACAGCTAAATCATTGGAATAGCAAAATATTCTGGTTTTCGCATTAACTTTTTTTTTTAATCCCATCTTAAAGCATGTAGAATTTCCATTTTCAGAATCAGAAGACCGACTGCTCACATTTAAAAGCCATCTATATTAATGCATCATTTAGTCTGAAAAGGCAAAAGCACCAAAATCTGAAAATTCAAACTTATGGTTTCCATATCCATAGGAATTTGAGTATTGTGCATATGTGTGTGGCAACCATCCATGTCAAAAGATGATGGTGTGAGCACCAAAGCAGTTCAGTTGCTGCGTGTGTCGTACTGCAGCATCATAAGTGGCTAAAAAGTCCTATTCTTAAGTGACAGTCCTTGCCACAAGTAATGCAGGCATAAGGCGCAGGCATAAGCCCTTGAGACCGTCTGAGCTTTCCTCTCTCAGCTACCTCTCTTCAGCCTCTTTGGCTCCCTGACACAGCACAGCCCTCCAGTGTTACTAGCTGCATCTTCCCAGCTTGCAGTTTCAATGTTGAAAGTTAAGTTCCTCTTGCAAACATCCTTGAACCTAAGCCTAGGTCACCCAGTGTCCTTATGTATGTGTAGTACAGTGCATGAATGGCATTATTGTATACGTTCTTAACTTTGTCTCAACCTCCGCTATATCTGCAATGTGGTTAACATAGTACGACTGCATATTCAGAAGCACAATGGAACAGATAGGACTCAGGAAAGATCGTAAGGATAATCCAGGACCCAAAAATCATGGCTTTATTTCACAGGGCTTGTGCAAATAACTTCTGCCCTGTTGGCACCAGACAATGGCATATGATCATCTTAGATCAGGGGTGGGCATACTTTTTTCCTGAGGGCCACATCGGGGAATAGAAATTGTATGGCGGGCCATGAATGCTCACAAAAGTGGGGTTGGGGTGTGGGAGGGGGTGAGGGCTCTGGTTAGGGGTGCAGGCTCTGGGGTGGGGCTGGGGATGAGGAGTTTGAGGTGTAGGAAGGTGCTATGGGCTGGAACCAAGGGGTTCGGAGGATGGAAGGGGGATCAGGGCTAGGGCAGGGGGTTTGGGGCATGGGGAGAGGCTCAAGGGTGCAGGCTCCGAGCGGCGCTTACTTCAAGCGTCTCCCAGAAGCAGTGGCATGTCCCTTCTCCGACTCCTATGCAGAGGCACGGCCAGGCAGCTCTGCACGCTGCCCCATCCCCAGGCACTGCCCCTGCAGCTCCCATTGGCACACCAGAGGGGGCCATTGGCGCACGTAGGAGCCAGAGCAGGGCCAGCACTCCGAATGGAGTGCTGGAGCGGAGCCGAGCTGCGTGGTGCGGCCCCTGACCCAGCGCCTCGGCTGGAGTGCCGGAATGGGGAAAGCTCCAGACCCCATTCCCCAGCGGGAACTCAGGGGCCGGCTTAAAACAGCTCGCAGGCCGGATCTGGCCCGCGGGCCGTAGTTTGCCCACCACTGTCTTTGATGGTGCACTGCCAATGGCTTGAGCTATCGCCTTCCTGTTATGCTATTTTAAATTAATTCTCAGTCCCAGAGTTTCCAGAGTAGTTTGTGATTTTGCTGTGTCTCAGTTTTGCTGGGTCTCAGATGGAGACATCTTAAAAAGGTCTAATTTTCAGAGGGTGGGTGCTGAGCTATTTCTGGGTTAACAACCAAAATCACCTTACTTTTGAAAACTTGGCCCATGTTCTAAATCAGTTCCTTCAGTTCCAACTTAGGCGAGTATATGTTCCTCACTGAGCGACTGTATAGATGTGAATGATGAAGTTATAAATCAAAGCCATTTTTGAGATATTAAAATGCAAAACAGCATTTGAAATATTTCTAATACAAACATGGGAAAACCCCTTTATTTCAGTGCTCAGCTAACACGAAAACAGTGAAATAAACTGAACTCAGTTTTCCTTAAAAAAAAAAAAAGGGGGGGGGGGAAGCACTTTGAGTCTGTAGAAATAATAATAATATAAAATAAATGTTAAGGCAAAGGAGTATATTTCCAGAAATTTATAAGTACCTGGTATAAAAACTCAAAATGCCTTCTCAGCCATAACTATGGTATCAAGGGTTTACAAAAGTTTTTATACTGAATTGTTAAGGAATTAGGTTGAAAATGTGTGCGCATGTTTTCACAAAGGAAAGTAATGAGGTTTTCTCTCAAGGCTTTGAATGTGTATCTGCATCGGTATCCTCTGTTTGTAATTAGTGTTACTGAAATTGTCATTGAAGGATGATCATCTGAAAAAATTAAGATCAGGACGGGAGAACAAATATTTGAAGGAAGAGATGCTATATAAATCTTAGAGACAATGAGGCAAGAAGGCAGCAACAGAAGTAGAAAACAACGGTAGGAGTTTTTAATGTAGTGGTAGTACTTAAAAGCAGTAGTAAAGGACTATCATAATATCCGAGTTCAAAATGTTTCACAGACATTAACCAATTATTTATTGTTTTAAGCCTAATTCAGTAAATTACCAAATCAGTGTTATTTTCTTTGGATGTGGGTCCCAATTCCTTCCCATCATGTTTGCTTGAACCTAGAGGCCTGTCTGGTAGGGTTGCCAGTTTTGGTTAGATATATTCCTGGAGGTTTCATCACGTGACATAATCTTTAATTAAAGATAAATCTTTAATTCCTGGAGACTCCAGAAGAATCCTGGAGAGTTGGCAACCCTGCTGGTTAGCATGTGCCTGCCTTAGAACAGTTTTCAGAGGGGTAGCCGTGTTAGTCTGTATCAGCAAAAACGAGGAGTCCTTGTGGCACTTTAGAGACTAACCAGTTTATTTGGGCATAAGCTCATCGTGCATCTGACGAAGCGGGTTTTAGCCCACGAAAGCTTATGCCCAAATAAATGTGTTAGTCTCTAAGGTGCCACAAGGACTCCTCGTTGTTTTTCCTTTGAACAGTGTGGTAGTTTTGGAAGTTGTGGGGCACAGTTATTGAGGCAGATTTAACGCACATCTCCAATACTAGCAGCACAGCTCGGCCCTTTTGCCCAAGCGTTCCCTCCCTAAAATGTAAAGGCTGCAGCCAACCAGATGAAGCCTTTGTCTTTACCAAAAGGTTATGTACACTCACAATCATACCCCTTAACTGCACTGTCAGTGTCAAGTGCCCGAACAGCTGGCTAGCTGACCTTAGTTTGTTGCTTCCTGTAAATGCTGTGACCCTCATTAGGAAAGCTGACTGCTTCTAGAAAGTACCACTGGAGCAACAAATAAGTTCTAAGAGCCTATTGATCTGTTACATTTGTTTTCAACGTGCAAAAAGAAGATTCTTCTGTTCCTTGACTGGCACCAAGCTCTTGCTACAGTAGGTTCAGAGTGTCTCAGGACAGTATGATCTGGGGCAGCTCCGAGCTGAGTCTGCAGAATATTTGCTTATTACATGAGGAACTGAAAGAACCTGTAATTCACTAGTGACCGACCTCGTACTACTTGAACAACTGACTGATTTCCCCCACCCCCACCCCCACCCCCTTTGTTTTGGTTTTAATCACTGCATTACAAGCAGGATTCAATTCCCCACTGCAGAGGAAGGATCTGGTAACACAAACGCATAATAATCATTTACTGAGATAAAATGCACTGTAAACACAAAATGCCCAACATTTTGAGGGTTGGGTTGCTTTTTAAATCAAACTTGGAATAATGAAATGGCCGCCTTGGTAATATGAATGTAAATTTTGGCACATTGAGTAATTGGAAAAAATATATATATGGCCGATCCCAGGCAAAAGGCTGGTTTTGATTTTAATGAGACCTCTGATATTTTTTTTAATGAAAGCATAAAGGTGATTTTTTGTTGCTCTACCTCTGACTCCTTAAATCACAATAAACATGCATTATGATCTTCTTAAAAGAATAAGAACATTCCTTGTTAATTAATTTATACAGCTGTCAGTACAGCTTTCTCTGTTATTCATACTCTAAGTGTTTGACTGCCATAGATTTTCTTGCAGTTCCTGGCAAAGCTCCAGTGAAAGCCTGGGATTTATTAGGCTGACTTGGTGCAAAGTCTATTGATTGTGGCCTCGAGGGTAATAACTAAATAGAGCTGGAGCAACAAGTCAATAACACCATTGTTGCTACAGACTCCATTCACTTGAGGAGTTAGATTGTTTTACAGTGGCAAAGAGTAATCATGAGCAGATCAGCATGTTCGACAGGCTCTGCACCATGTTAGTGGTGTGGACTGTTTTAAAGCTTTCAGCGAGATCACTGGAGAATCAGGGTGGGGTACAGGGATTAAGAACCCTGTAAACTCCTTCATTATGGCTAAAAGGTTTCGGCTTTAGTTTTAACAGCTAACAACTAAAGAGAGTTTCTGTGTCTGTATTGTGTGTTAGCTAATGTTAAAATCCTCCCCTGTCGATCAATCCAGAATGGCATGATAGAATTGTGTATTTAATTTTGGACTGGAATCTGTACGCTGTCTGTGTGTGTATATGTATGTAGGCACACTAGCATTAATATAATCTAAATGAGATTCTAGATAATGCATACCTCTCTTCTATGAAGAAATATTTCCTGGTTAAGGCTAGAAAGGGGACTTCTATTTATTTAACCCAAAATGAGGAAATACTTTTGTGTATTGCTTCTCTAATCCTCCCATATATTTATTTACTTTTAGAATTCTGTTTCTTTTGCAGAATTATATACAAACCTAGTAGAGGAGGTATGTTTATTTCCAGAGAGTTTTATCATTTATTTGACAACCTTTGACAACGAGCATTGTATTAAAGAGCATTCCAGTTTGAAAAGTCAAAAACTATGAAGATGCCACATCAGTTCAGCTGCCCTGATAGACTCATATCTAACTCCAACTGTGGCCAGTACCAAATGCTTCTGAAGAAGGTAAAATTAGGATGAGTTTCTTCCTTACCCCCACTTAATGGCTGGCTTTTGTCTTGAAGTTGATGCTGAAAGTAATAATCATTTTATACTAAAAAAATATTTTTTGGTAAATGTAAAGTTAAGTTGATGAAGTTTTGTAAAACAATCTTGATATAGTCACCATATTCCAGAGGTCTGTGTATTCTGCAGTCCTACAGAATCTGCCTCTCGCAGCAGAGTTGTTTCAGAATCAGAGCTTTCCTTAAAAACAAAAAAAAAACTGTTTCTAGCTTCATGGTTACAAAGATAATGTTCCAAATAGGAGCAGAGTGTAAACTGATGCAGTGCTGTCTGATTTGTGAATCTGCATACAGTTTAAAACTACACTCTAATGCAACAGCTACAAAAGCTACAATAGAGATATGACCTGGTCCGATTCATTTTAATGGATTGTAACGCTGAAACCTCATGGTGATTGTTTAATTATCAGCATTAACTATTTCACTGCTGCTCATGTTAGTCATCTAGCCAATTTGTTTGTCTCACAATCCTAAGTATCCTCCCATGCCATCTTGGTGCCAAAGGCCTCAAATATTCCTTAGAAACTGCCAAAATCTTTTCTTTGATAGTTTCTGCAATGCAGTTCTGCCTTGTCAATACACTAATCTGCAGCATATTGAAAACCAAAAACAAAAGGGTAGAGTTTAAAACAAATTGAATTTAATAACAATAAAGGTATAAATAAGTGACAAAATGACTTTTCTGATTGTGTTAGTGATTTTCATTTTCATTCAATAAAAACCTCCAGTGTTGATTTTCCCTGAAGCTGCTGCACCTGAATGCTGCAGAATTCAGGGTCCTTGCTGCAGAATTTAGGTGCAACTAGCCAATATGTTCACAGTGCCTTGACAATACTTACTTATCTTTCCATTTAAACAGGCCAGCTTTCTTGTTATCTCATGGCCACTGACTGTAAGATGCTCTGGTGGTGGAAAGCTGCTGGATCTTGCAAGCAATCTCCCCCCTGGGGTGTTAGGATTTCTTTAGTGGTATAGAACTGACACAACTGGCTGCTGCCAGCCAAGTGTAGGACTGCTGTAATGTTCTTGGGAGGCTGGGCAAATCCCAGAACAGGAGTACACAAAGGTGTCATAAAACCACCTTTGCATACCCCACTTTTAAGGTCTGTGCTGTGCAGTTTGTCAAGAGCTAGGGTGACCAGATGTTCCGATTTTATAGGGTCAGTCACGATTTTGGGGTCTTTTTCTTATATAGGACCCTATTACCTCCCACCCCCTGTCCCGATTTTTCACACTTGCTGTCTGGTAACCCTATCCAGAGCTGAGAATTGAGCCCAGTATGCCAAAAGTAGGAGGAGTCAGTCAGGAAATGTAACCAGAGAAATTGATGCAGGCCTGGTGCAGTCTTTTCAGGGTCTTCTTCATTTAGTAAATTATCAAGATAATTCCTCCTTATTCCCACAGGTTCAGAAATGCAACAAGGAGTGTTGTAATCTATGTTTTTGCATCTTGCATCCATTTTATCTTTTACATAATTAATGTATGCAGTGTACATAATTATTTTCCTTGTCCTTGTTCTCCTAATTGATGGCTTGTGTGCTTTTTTGTTTGTTTGCTTGTTTGTTTTTAGTGCTTATGAAAGTGAGGAACTAATAAAACAGGAAGGAAAAGAGACATAATCTGGTAATGCACTGTGCCAGTTTCCAAACACAATTCTACCAAATCAGTTCCGAATCTTCAACACTCTCTGCTAGTTAGATTATTGGCCTCTTTCAAGCATACTGAAATGAGACAAATATAGTGCCCATCTATAAAAAGGGAAATAAAAACAACCCAGGAAACTACAGACCAGTTAGTTTAACTTCTGTGCCAGGGAAAATAATGGAGCAAGTAATTAAGGAAATCATCTGCAAACACTTGGAAGGTGGTAAGGTGATAGGGAATAACCAGCATGGATTTGTAAAGAACAAATCATGTCAAACCAATCTGATAGCTTTCTTTGATAGGATAACGAGTCTTGTGGATAAGGGAGAAGCGGTGGATGTGGTATACCTAGACTTTAGTAAGGCATTTGATACGGTCTCGCATGATATTCTTATCAATAAACTAGGGAAATACAACTTAGATGGGGCTACTATAAGGTGGGTGCGCAACTGGGTGGATAACCATACTCAGAGAGTAGTGTTAAATGGTTCCCAATCCTGCTGGAAAGGTATAACGAGTGGGGTTCCGCAAGGGTCTGTTTTGGGACCGGCTCTGTTCAATATCTTCATCAATGACTTGGATATTGGCATAGAAAGTACGCTTATTAAGTTTGCAGATGATACCAAACTGGGAGGGATTGCAACCGCTTTGGAGGATAGGGTCATAATTCAAAATGATCTGGACAAATTGGAGAAATGGTCAGAGGTAAACAGGATGAAGTTTAATAAGGACAAATGCAAAGTGCTCCACTTAGGTACGAACAATCCGTTTCACACATACAGAATGGGAGGAGACTGTCTAGGAAGGAGTACGGCAGAAAGGGATCTAGGGGTTATAGTGGACCACAAGCTAAATATGAGTCAACAGTGTGATGCTGTTGCAAAAAAAGCAAACATGATTCTGGGCTGCATTAACAGGTGTGTGGTGAGCAAGACACGAGAAGTCATTCTTCCGCTCTACTCTGCGCTGGTTAGGCCACAACTGGAGTATTGTGTCCAGTTCTGGGCACCGCATTTCAAGAAAGATGTGGAGAAATTGGAGAGGGTCCAGAGAAGAGCAACAAGAATGAATAAGGATCTAGAGAACATGACCTATGAAGGAAGGCTGAAGGAATTGGGTTTGTTTAGTTTGGAAAAGAGAAGACTGAGAGGGGACATGATAGCGGTCTTCAGGTATCTAAAAGGGTGTCATAAGGAGGGAGAAAACTTGTTCATCTTAGCATCTGAGGATAGAACAAGAAGCAATGGGCTTAAACTGCAGCAAGGGAGGTTTAGGTTGGACATTAGGAAAAAGTTCCTAACTGTCAGGGTGGTTAAACACTGGAATAAACTGCCCAGGGCGGTTGTGGAATCTCCATCTCTGGAGATATTTAAGAGTAGATTAGATAAATGTCTATCAGGGATGGTCTAGACAGTAATTGGTCCTGCCATGAGGGCAGGGGGCTGGACTCGATGACCTCTCGAGGTCCCTTCCAGCCCAAGAATCTATGAATCTATGAGACCAAAGATTTGGTGTAATTTTTTGTGTGTGGGGAGAATCTAGATTCATATGAGACCTTGACACTCATAGAATCATAGAATCTCAGGGTTGGAAGGGACCTCAGGACCTCATTCTAAACTGCATTTGAATCCAAATCTCCAGAGACTAAAAATTGCTCTGCTCAACCCATGGATGGAAATTGTTTCCCAAATGTAGGCTATTTGCTATATTCCCAGTATAACAGCTTTGCTGGTTTACTACTTTTTATTTTTCAAGGAACCATAGACCCTGACTGATGTGTAGCCTTCCTCAGTAGCTGAGAGTAAACTTTGAAAGGAGTGAATAAAGTTAAAAACAAAACCACCACCCCTCAAGAATCCTTTCCTCATAGGGCTCACTGATAGCTTCCTTTGGGAAAAAAAAAAAAGGGTACATAGCAAGCCCATAATCTACATTCTGTCAGGATATTTTAAAGAGAAGTTAGTAAATAGAAATAGTAAGTAGAAACAAATCTGAGCAGTTCTGGGACCTTTCGTACTTCTGCACAGTCTCAAGAGTAACTTTCTCTCAGACACAGTTTGAATGAAGAAATTCTGCCTAGTCTACTTGAGTTCCGAGCGATTTTTGACACATCAAACCGACCTAAAACTTAATTAGCTTTGCTATAGGAGGTCAATATGCAAGAGAGGTTCTAGGAAAATCCAACACTTTTTCGCTTTAAAAACATGGATTTTGTTTCCTGATAATTGTAATATTTGTAGAGGATTATATGAGAAACAGTGCACAAGCCCCACTGTCTGTAGATTTCATCAGAAGGAGGAGAGAAGAAACTTCCAGAAAATGTGCAGCTCATGTTTATTTTGAATAATATGCCTCCTGTATCGTCCTGAGTTTTATAGGAGTGTGATAGGAGTTTTATAGGGGGTGTTCTCCCCCCTTGCCCTGAAGGGATTAGGGCAGGCCAGAGGGGTCAATTAGCCTATTAGGTGGCAAACATGGGGCGGGGGAGGGGGGAAGAGAATTACAGCTGAGAGAAAAACCCTCATTAGGAGTAACTCACCTGTGCAGGAACAGGCAAGTCTTCCAGAAAGCCAGGGAGCAGGCAGCAGATAAGGGCTGCCAGGAAAGGCTGCAGTCACTCCCTGGGAGGAGTAAAGCTGACAGACCCAGAGAAGAAAGGGAGAGCCAGATGGTTAGGAAAGCACCCAGGGAAATGCAGCAAGGTATGGAGTGCAACAGACCTTGGCTGCAGTGTAGAGAGTCCCTGAGCTAGAACCCGGAGTAGAGAGTGGGCCCGGATTCCACTGCCGTGCACTGCAGGAGTGGCAGTGTAAGGCAGTGCAACAAAACTGCCAGAGAGCAGAAACCTTGGTACACTCTTCCCCTGGAAGGGGGAATATGTATAGTGACCTAGCCGGGGAGATGAGTCACGAAGAGGACAGCTGTGGCTCCTGAGAGCGAGAGAGGGGCTGCAGAGGAGAAACTATTGGGGTATAACCACTTGAAGGGGTGTTGGCCTGACTGAGGTAATCCCCAGAACTACCCGGAGGTGGTGCCATCCAGCGGTGAGCAGGGCAACCCATCACAAGGAGTTAGAGGCCAAATAATTGAGATAATACACTTTTTTTTAAGTTTCGTCATCATCCAAAATCAACTCAAAGAATGAATAATGGAGGGAGATAAAGTGCCAGGGAACAATAGCTGTATACATTTAGAGTGTCCTAAGAGACTGAATGAAGTAAATGCCTGATACTACAGGTTGTTGTTGTTACTACTTTCTTAGGCCCGGATTCAGGAACCCATCCCTATTCAGAATATCATTTAAACACACGTTTAACTTCAAGTATGTGCTTACTCCCATTGAAGCCAATGGGATTTAAGCATGCATTTAAGTGCTGTTCTGACTTGGTACTTTAAATTGCTGGGGGGGGGGTTCGTACATACTAACTGTTTTGTTAATCTATAATGGCGAAGGAATGAAAATGGCAGTGGAGATATTGTGAACTAGTTAGAGACTACTTAAAAACAAAAAGACAACAGTGAAGGTTGGTGTTAAGGAAAGTTGCAAAATGAATCATGATGAGTTTAGGGACCAGTTTGGTTTTTCTTTTAAATAAAAGAAAAAGAAGAAAAATGTGTGCCTTTTTGGTATGGCAGATGCACAAGACTGCAGAAGCTAGAATCAAAGCAAGGCCAATGCGATAATGCCAAGATCTAGATTGGTTTTTAGGCCAGGGTTTAGAGTTTGGTGTTCATAGAATCTCAGGGTTGGAAGGGACCTTAGGAGGTCATCTAGTCCAACCCCCTGCTCAAAGCAGGACCAATCCCCAATTTTTGCCCCATATCCCCAAATGGCCCCCTCAAGGATTGAACTCACAACCCTGGGTTTAGCAGGCCAATGCTCAAACCACTGAGCTATCCCTCCCCCTAGACCTAGGATTTGGATTCAGGTTCAATGAAGCTGAAATCTCATGACCTGTTCTTATAAGAATTTGACCCAAAGTTGCAAAAATCTTGCAAACTCGGTGGATCTATTCTTCTGCTATTTTGAAATGCAGATAATCTCATAGGATTAAACTGTTCTTGTAAGATGTTAAGTGGTAACCAGAAAATAAGTTTCTCCTGATTTTGTATCTAATTTGGATCTACTTGTAGAATCCACAAATTCAAAAAGGCTTCAAGTGTATGGTTTTACTTTTGGCCCATCTCTAATCTGTAGTGTGCTTCACAGAACATTCCAAACTCAGATCACAAACTTGGTACTTACCAGATCTGTACAAATACTGCAAAAACCATTCCAGGAAAATTTGTTCGAATTTTTAAACAGATTTTTTTTCAGCCACGTTCTCACCCTTTTTTTTATGTTCTTCACTTTCCCTGAAGATTTTATCAAAATAATTGCCTGGTGAGATGTATTTATTAAAAGTGCATTGATTTTCCCATCCTTTACAGTTTCCAGAGATGATCTATTGCAAGCAATGAACCCTTAGCCCTAATGAAGTTCTGATCCTTTAACATTTGTTTAATTGAAGCTAAAACAAAAAAAATATATAGTATAATATTTTAAGAGGAACTGTGTAGCACCTTTCCAAGTTTGCATACCTGTCAGCGAGATGTAAGCCTGTAAGTGTGAATGAATGACTCCATTTCCAGTTTGTGTTTCCATTTCCATTGCAAAAATAGCACTGGGCATGCTATACTTCCAGAATAGATACCTTTCTAAAGCTTTATAAATCACACTCCAATAAAAAGTAACCTGAGGTTATTTCTTTATTAAAAATGCTCTTTATGGTTGGTGCTAAATAAAAAAGCAGCCTTAAAATAACAAGGATTAATTTATAATTCTTTTCCAAGTATGTAGGTTGTATTTTGTAAGGATATAAAGTTATATATAGAATTTCTCAACACCTAAAGTTTTTCATGACCATAGTTGGCGTGAAATGCCAATGCTTTAGCCATCCTTATACCATGGCTGCATCTCATCGTGACATAGGTGCATTCCCAGGTTCTTGTGCTTAACTTTGGGGTCTATGCATTTTTTGGTTACACTGGGGGGGAGGGAATTTAAGTGTTTAAGTGATTTAGGCGCCCCTGTCCCACTTTCAAAAGTGGCTTGGTTAACTAAGAGCATAGGTCCTATGAGCCTTTGGTTCCTAAGGGTACGTCTGCTCTGTGGAAAAACAAACAAACTCATGGCACTAGATCTCAGAGTCTAAGGACAGCTGGCTCGGGTTGCAGTGCTAAAACTAGCAGTGCAGACATTCGGGCTCAGGCTCGAGCCCGGGCTCACAGACCCTCTGCCCTTGCGGGGTCTCAGAGCCCAGGCTACAACCTGAGCTCGAAGATCTGTAGTGCAGTTTTATAGCCCTGCATCCCAAGTCTGCAAACCCAAGTCAGCTGACTTGGGCCAACAGCTGCCCGTCTGCGGGTCTTTTCTCATAGTGTATACTTGCCCATCCGCACAGTATTTGAAGTGTAGACATGCCCTTAGGCTGCGCCATTGTAGCGCTTTAATGACGTCGCTCTAAGCTGATGGGAGAGAGCTGGAGTCGACATACCTTAGGTCGAGTTACCGTGGAGTCTACACCACAGGGGGTCGACGGGAGAAACTCTCCCGTTGACTTACCTTACTCTTCTCGTTTGGGGGGGTAGAGTACAGGGATCGACTGGAGAGTGATCTGCAGTCAATTTGGCGGGTCTTTACTAGACCCACTAAATCGACCGCTGGTGAATCGATCTCAGAGCGTCGATCCCCGCTGTAGTGTAGACCTGCCCTTAATCTCTTAACCTTCCGGTTTGCTGTCTGTAAAATGGGGATAATAGTGCTCACTTCAGTGATATGAAGATGAATCAGTTAATGTTTGTTCTCTTAATTAATTAATGTATATTTAACCATACTTTGAAGATGAAAATTGTGAAGCATTATTATTATTAGTCTAATTCATTTTTATTAATATTCTTATAATTGTTGCTCCTATGTTTCTGCTTTGTCATACAGACAAATGGCATTTATTTTTTAGCAAAATATTTGTTTTCAACTGTGTGCCTCCTGTCTAAAGTATGTTGATGGAGTTAAGGCAGGTTCCTGTTTTTTAACCCGTGTGTGTCTATTTTTAGCTTTCAGATGCTGGCTGTATGTTTTTTATGTGCATGCACACGTGTGTATGTGTGTGTGTAAAATTGTGTGTATATATAATATATATAAAAATCATGGGCAATTTATATCTCATTAAAGATATTCCTCTCTTTCATTGGTGCTTATCTTTGTTATTGGAGGAGAATTTAGAGGCTGTTCCTGCAAACAAATCAATTTCTGTTTAGCATTAGTCCAGCACTGAGTCTCGTGTGCCCAAGTGGGACTCCATTCAGGAGTAAGGATCCATCCACGCTCCTGAGTCTGGAGGATCGGACCTACAATCTGTAACGGTTTTGTTGCCTTCAACATGTAGTAAATTTGCACGTATCCTAGGCATCAGCAAAGTTCTAACACAAGGGCAACTGCACTTGGCAATTTCTCATTTGAAGACGTAACTAACATTACAGTAATGTTATTAGGCCCAATGTCCTACTGGGCCCTTTCCAGTTGGGGTAATTACATTTTCAGTTTTTCCTGAAATTTCAATTGAGACAGTATCTGTTTTCACACCCTGTCCTAAAGAGAACCTGGTGTTGCCGTGCACTATTCAACAGCTGCTACATCCTATCTCAGAGTGGATGAAGCAATTCCATGTGTACATTTATAAGGTCCGATTCTGGCTTTGACTATGACCCAATAGCAATCAATGGGAAATCTATGTGGGTATCCAGTGTCATAATTTGGCTTGTCGTTGGGGTCTAAGTCACATCCCTTACTTGCACTAAATAGCATTCACTTGAGCAGTTTCAGTGACAGGATTGCAGAATCAGGCCCCTAAGGATACTTGGGAATTAAAGGAATTCTATAATGGTAAGGTATTATTAGGATTACTACTCCGGAGAATGCAGAGGTATTGAAGACGGCAAAATAAATTACAGAGTTAAATGTATAAGTAAACCAGGAAATGACTGATGTTTTTTGCATAGTAATAATCTTTATAGTTACTTCATTTGCACAGTTATTTTATTTTAAACTTTAGGCAGAATTTTGAAGCATAACTCAGTGAAGATTTTTGCTGTAATCTATAGAGTTTAATGAAAGCTAATTGGAGGACAAATTCTAATCTAATTAAAATGTGACCGCATAAAGCAGAAAGGATAAATGAAGGGAAATGCTCTATGGGGCACAGTTTTCAAACAATGATTATTCTGAATACTTAGTCAGATGAAGCTTTTGTACATGATGATCGTGGATGTTGCCAGCAATAAAACAACCTTGAGATATTTTAAATGAAAGTTTTAATATATTTTGTTTTAAAAGTGTACATTTAAATCACAGCTGTGTAAGGGCTTTAAAAAAGCGACACACACATTCTCATCTAAAAACATAACAAGTAAGTTAGCCAAAGGTATACATTCCATCTAAGTTCTCATGATCAGCAGATGCAAATGTTCGCAGTATGCAGAAGAGTTATGAGCCCTAATGAGATTTCAATACTGAGCAAACAATAAAAATTTATGCATTGCATAGTTTTAGTGGCCTTTGGCTTCATGGTTAGTGTTGCACCCTTTCAACAGCTTTGGTAATATAATATCCATCTGGCTTTGGAAGTAAGAAAAATTTTAGGGGTGAATTGAAATTGTGAAAAATAATTTGATTGATTACTTTGTCAGGGTCCTGCATTTCCATGATATAATTGCCCATAGTAATCATAACCTTTGTGCAGATACATAGGTTCTAGTTATGTTCGGACACAAGCTTTCAAAGATTCAGGTGAAAAATAGATTTTCCAGCATTTGAGACAGACTATTTCCTGTTCTGTACGTATCCAGAGCACTCCCAAACAAACTGCCTAGCAAGAACATTCCGGGCACAGTCCAGTGAACGAGAGAGTTGAAAAGCTGCACTTTCGCTATGAACTGTCATGTGTTACAATAAAAGAGGTTGAAAACATACACAAAAAGAAACACACAATAGTCATTAAAATAAATGTAAGCAGTGGGGGATGGTGATACCCTGGAATCAGTGAATTAAACTGATACACTTTGAAAGTAAGCTTGATCATCTCAAACTTCAGATCCTTTTCTGTTTTAGTTTTTAATAATTCAGAACCTGCAGCTTAATGGTTTCCTGCATTACACTGTGTAATATTAAAAAGTTTGCATGGGATTAATAACAGATTCTCTGCATACGTGTCACAGCACACATCTGCAGCAAATCTGCTAGCATATTTCTTATACTAGTTTTACTTTGGGGCCATAAAGTAATTCCTGTTTTGTGAATGAGAATAAACCTATTATGCACTAGGTTAGCTACACCCAGTCTCTACTCGTCAGGGGAAAAAAGCTGCTTATTTGATATGGCGTCTCAAATTTCACTGTTCTGAAGTGAGTTTCAGCCTCTCATAGATTTGCTTGAGCAAGCTGTTGGAAATTGCCTTCGCTATTTCTTGATTTTACTTGTTTCAGAGAGTATTGACAAACTTCTGGGCAGCAGCAAACTGAGGGAACTTAATTATGAAGTGTAATGTTTTACTGCTAAATTCGTTAATGAGGCAACATGCAAAAACTGAAATATGTACCCATGTTTTCTCTTAAAACAGTATAAAATGTTGTGTTTTTTTTTAAAGAAGCAGCTTTCAGTGGTGCAGTTTTGCAGCTCACAAAAGCCCTTTTTCCCATCCACAAATAGCTAGCTTTCTCTTTGCCCCCAAGGGAATTGTGCATAGCTCAAGTAAAGTTTAAAAAAAAAAAAAAAGAGATCGTTTCCCAGTTTTAATTCAAACACTATGCGTATTCACACACACACACTCTCTCTCTCTCTCTCTCTCTCTGTAAAGGAAGATCCAGACGTGTTACACCGACCTGCCCTCTGAAAGTTCTATTGACCTGAAGTTTACTAAACAAATAAATGAGGAAAGCAACAGCTGTTTCACATCCCTGGCACAAGTTCTGTCCTTGAAATGTAGAGCCTGACTCAGTCGTGAGGTGGTGTAACTCGTTACTGTTGATTTACAACGGTGTAACATTGAGCAGAATCCGGCCCATAAAATCGATTTAAAACATAATGTGAGACTTTGTATGTTTTTATTCTTTAAGAGAGATAGGACCTGGTCCAAAGCCCATTGACTTCAGTGGCCTCTGGATCAAACCCTCAGCCTCCATGAGCTATTTAAATTTTTTCTTCTTGGTATATATGCTTTTTTTCTTCTTAGAGTATTATTTTTCATAAAGTTACATTTCCCTGTCACTGTCCAATAGGCTTTTGTTGTGTATGACAGCTTTCATAGAAACCGGCTCTAAAACAATGTTTTGCAATTAAACTATGCCTTTAGCTCTACTGATGAAAAGTGCTACATAAGACTAGGTAGTATTATTTATTATTTATTAAGTGAAATAAAATAATAGCAAAGAGAGAAAAATTAAAAGGGAGAAAAGATGTTGTTAGATTGTGATTTGAAAAGAGTCAAGGAAGTAGTAAGCTACAGGAAGGCTTTTCCAAAAGGCAGGCGCTGCACAGAAGAAGACTCTTGCACCAGAAAGTGACATGTTTATGTGAAGTGGCTTTACAAAGGCAGTTCTATCCATTTGTGATTTGTTCATCTCTATTAGTGAGAGACAACATTGGTCCATTTCATCCCTGGCATAACTTCACTTACTTCAGTGGAGTTACATTAGATTTAATTATATGTTTATTTGCAATATTTTATTCAACCACTAGATGTCTCTGTATGCTATATATAGTTCCAGAGAGGATGAAGCCCCTGGTAAACAAGGGAGACAAAACTGGAACTTAAACTGTGTGGAAATCTATTTCTTTTGTGTCTGTAGTTGTAGCTGTGTTCTTTAATAAGCATCTATTGTTTAAAGAGAACTCTGATTCCATATTTTGTGATATCAGAGCAAAACCTACAGAGACTGAATGTTCCTGACCTTAAAAAAAAAAAAAAAAAAAAAAAAAAAAGCCCATTTGTTTCTCTACACCTGCTTAAAACAGACTGTGATTTCATATGTCATGAAACTAGAGCCAAAATACATTCATCATTGCTAGGTGGGTGCATCAGGCAGTCACTGGAATTTGAAATGGATACCTCTTTCATTGTTTTCAGCATAGAAGTAATGCATAAAATATAATATCAGTATAAGTGATTTTTTAAATTAAGTGACTGTTGACAATTTAGTGTTTAATTCTCTCCTTCGTAACCCAGCACACAGCGCTGTATGTCCAAGAAAGCCAGCAGCTGTACCTGCACAAGCACCATAACTGATTTACCAGCATTGTAAAAGACTGGGTATCAGATGTCAAGTTTAGTGGATTTTTTTTTAAACAATCAGCTGAGGAGTGGGCCTGGGTGCAGAAATCTATTTCACGATTCTGTTTATCAGTCAGTCCTCTGACTGACCTAGGTAGCTGCACCTGTGCCCAGTTTTTTGTAGCGATCTCTGAAGAAAAATGCAAAAGTAATCAGCACATGTTTGCCTTTCATTTATCTCTGTCATCTGGGAATAAGATACAGATAGTATCAGGAGCAATGAAAGGTACATTCTGATATTATTTTCAGTTTTTTGTCTAGACAGAGAGGAGCAACCACTTGTATCTCCTGAACACATACCAAAATAAAAAAAAAGCCTACATTCTAGGCTGAAGGCCAGAGGGGGTAGTAAGCTGTCTATATTTAAAAAAAAAAGTTAAAAACCACCAGCTACTCATCAGGTGATTGGAGACTGTGGTTGTAAAAATGTGCTGCAGGCAGAAGTTCTGAAAAATCCCAGAAAGTGTTGAAAACATCTCTAAACAAGGTATTTTTCTCCTGCACCTTTCTTGCTAAAGGTCCCAATAGCTGCCAAGAAAAGTAGTGAGAATGTTAGCTGCCAAATAAAAAATTTATGACAGTGTTTGGCAAAGGACTGTATCGCTGCTTGTTTTATACATTTCCACAAGGCTCTTGCGGGGCTGTTGGACACATACAACTCACTGATCACTGTGCTTTATCTGTTCTGCAATAAAGAAGAGTAAACTCAAATGAAGTAGTATTAAACAATATGACTTTTTTCATTGAATAACCCCCTATAAATGTTTGCTATGGCAAGAATATCATTTAATATAATATAATACAACATTCCCCATAGAAAAATGTTTTTTAAATCCTTTATCGGACCATTACTTGTTAGTTGAGTAATTTTCTTAGTAAAAATACGTGAATCTTTCAATTACAAATGTATTGCTTTTGTAATTGTGCTTGTTATACATTGGAGTCTGGGCCAATAAACTGCCTGTTAAAACATAAAGGGGCCCATTCACTAAAGCTTGTGAATGCCATTTATGTTTGAAAAACAAGGAAAATAATATGCCGGAATTTCATTGCTCACCAATATCAATTAGGGTTTCGGACTGCGTCATTAAATTAATGTTGTGGGAGAAAAATATTTCAGTGTATTCAGTGGAAAAAATATTTTTAATTAGGGCTGTCAAGCAATTAAAAATATTAATAGCGATTAATCGTGCGATTAAAAAAATTAGCGATTAATTGTGCTGTTAATAATAGAATACCATTTAAATATATTTGGATGTTTTCTACATTTTCAAATATATTGATTTCATTTATAACAGAATACAAACTGTACAGTGCTGACTTTATATTTATTTTTTATTTAAAATATTTGCACTGTAAAAAACAAAATAGTATTTTTCAGTTCACCTAATATAGGTACTGTGGTGCAATCTCTTTACCATGAAAGTTGAACTTACAAATGTAGAATTATGTACAAAAAAATAACTGCATTCAAAAACAAAACAATGTAAAACATTAGAGCTTACAAGTCCATTCAGTCCTACTTCTTGTTCAGCCAATCGCTCAGACAAACAAGTTTGGTTACAATTTGCAGGAGATAATGCTGCCTGCTTCTTGTTTACACTGTCACCTCAAAGTGAAAACAGGCATTCGCATGGCACTGTTGTAGCCGGCATCACAAGATATTTATGTACCAGATGCTGTAAAGATTCATATGACCTTTCATGCTTCAACCACCATTCCAGAGGACATGCGTCCATGCTGATGATGGGTTCTGTTCAATAAAAATCCAAAGCAGAGCGGACCGATGCATGTTCATTTTCAGCATCTGAGTCAGAAGCCACCAGCAGATGGTTGATTTTCTTTTTGGTGGTTTGGGTTCTGTACTTTCCGCATTGGAGTATTGCTCTTTTAAGACTTCCAAAAGCATGCTCCACACCTCATCCTTCTCAGATTTTGAATGGTACTTCAGATTGTTAAACTTTGGGTCGAGTGCTGTAGCTATTTTTAGAAATCTCACATTGGTACCTTCTTTGCATTTTGTCAAATCTGCAGTGAAAGTGTTCTTTAAAACCAGAGCCGTAACTAGGGCGAGGCCAGTGAGGCACTCGCCTCGGGGTGCACGGCTGTCAGGGGCGCAAAAGGCTGGAGCCAGGGGCTCCCCCTCCTCCCCCGCCGCCTAAGCCGCCACGGCTTACCTGCAGGAGGTCCTCCGCTGCCGCCGAAGCCACTTCTGCTTGCTTGCAGGAGGTCCTCCGGTCTCGCGGCTTCGGCGGCAATTCGGTGGAGGGAACCTTCTACAACGAGGCCAGCAGACCTCCCACAGGCAAGCGGAAGCGGCTTTGGTGGCAGGGGAGGACCTCCTCCCCCTTGGAATTTCTGCGCCCCTACCTCGGGCGCAGAAATTCCTAGCTACGGCTCTGTTTAAAACACGTGCTGGGTCATCATCTGAGACTGCTATAACATTAAATATATGGGAGAATGCAGCTAGAACAAGAGACATACAATTCTCCCCCAAGGAGTTCAGTCACAAATTTAATTAACGCATTATTTTTTTAATGAGCATCATCAGCATGGAAGCATGTCCTCTGGAATGGTGGCCAAAGCATGAAGGTACATACGAATGTTTAGCATATTTGGCACGTAAATACCTTGCATCACTGGCTACAAAAGTGCCATGCGAATGCCTATTTACACTTTCAGGTGACATTGTAAATAAGAAGCAGGCAGCGGTATCGCCTGTAAATGTAAACAAACTTGTTTGTCTTAGTGATTGGCTGAACAAGAAGTAGGACTGTGTGGACTTGTAGGCTCTAAAGTTTTACATTTGTTTTGTTTTTGAGTGCAGTTATGTAACAAAAAAATCTATATTGTAAATTACACTTTCACGATAAAGAGATTTCACTACAGCACTTGTATGAGGTGAACTGAAAAATACTATTTCGTTTATCATTTTACAGTGCAAATATTTGTAATAAAAATAATAATATAAAGTGAGCACTGTACACTTTGTATTCTGTGTTGTAATAGAAATCAATATATTTGAAAAGGTAGAAAAACATCCAAAAATATTTAATAAATTTCAGTTGGTATTCTATTGTTTAACAGTGAGATTAGTCGTGATTACTTTTTTTAATTGCGATTAATTTTTTGTTAATCGCGTGAGTTAACTGCGATTAATTGACAGCCCTATTTTTAATACAATGTTAGCACATTGACAGTAATATTAAGTTGGCTGATAGTGAAGTAACCCCCTTAAAAAAGTACTTTGCCTGTCTGAAGAAACAAAATTATCTGTCCCTGTCTTTTCAAAACAATTATCAGATTGTGCTCCCAACTGATAATTAGTGCTGCTTAACACAGATCTTATCGTTCTGTTGTCTCAAAACTATAGATCGTTTATGCTTACTCATTACCATTTATGGGGGCATGAGGCTTGGAACACAAGGACTGCTCTTTTCACATGCCCCGTAAGTGGCAATACACCACAGGGGGCAATACACCAAGATCTCTCCTACGGCCCATGCAGGTAGAGTAGGCTGCCCCCTTTGAATGAATTGGGCAGTGGGTAACATTGCCTTTTGTGCTCCTGGAGCGTTTCCTGGGGCAGCACAGTTCCACACCACACTAACACAGACCCGTGTCTTCAAGGCACAGTTGAGCCCCATACCATAGTAATTATTGAATAGCCGCCAACAGTACTACAAATGCTGTGTGCCTATATGCTTATATACTTCATGGTGTTTGATATAAAGTACTAAAGACAGCCCAACATTAAGAGGATTATTTCAGACAGCATTAGGAGTTAATTTACAGAAGATTAGCTCTAAATCAGGCAGATATCATAAGCAAATTATCATCCATATGAGAGATTCAGAGTCAAAATGTGTGCATGTGTGGTGAGCAATGGGGGTTAGCGTCTCCTAGAACACTGAGCCGTCTGGTAGATTCTTTGTTAGTTTCCTTTCTTAAGGTGTTGCCTTATTTCTCTATACACATTCCTTATTGATGCTGTTTATTGGCAGTGTAACAGTTTAACTCCATGTACCTCTCATCTGATTAATATTATATACTTCGTGCTGTCCTTCCATTGAGTAGTGTTTTGTTTGACCCTACAAATGATGTCTCCATGGTGTGTGATCATTTAAAATCGGTAGTATACATCTTGACTTCAGTATGACATACTTAATCCTTTATTTTTTTTCTGTTAAAATGAGTTACATTTTAATGCCAAACTCATAAAAATGGAATGAATAAAATGGCAGATATTAGAACTGAGATTACAACTTCTTACAAAATAGCTTCCGTAATGTTTCAGCTTATAAATTTCAAATTTGTTTTTTTTTATCTGCAGCAGGGATGATTATTTTGTACTCACAAGCAAATTCTGTCCTTCAGGCTGCAGTACCGCAGGCATGAGCAACAAACCAATCCCAATCTGTTTGTTTACCCACCCAGTTTCCAAAACACTTGTATAATTAGTTAAAGAGATTGTAAAATGGACTGGACCACATGCCTAAATCTGCTTTTTGAGCTGCACTTGAGATTCTGAAAGTTTTGAAGTTTCAGGAATGGGTTGCTCTAACTTCTGAAATATGTGTATTTTACTCTCTGAAAGGCACTCAACTGATTAGTCTTCAGTGTGACCCTGAACATGTTTTTTTAATGGGGAAGGAAGTCTGGACAGAGTTCTGCATTTTATTCCTTTCCTGATGGACCATATACCTTTAGGCAGGGTTGGCCTGAGGTCATAAATGCCTCCCTGTGAACACTGAAAAAGGAACCTTCACACCCTCCACAAGATCATGAAAACTGTGGAAAAGCCCAGTTTCCATTTAGGGGTCCCTCTGGTTGCAAGATCTGCAGGTGCTCTTGAACTTTGACTTCATCTGCTGTGGTTTCATGAAGTGTATGGGCACCTGGTATGGTTATTAAACTGAGGTGTCTGAGATCATAACAAAGTTGAGGCTTTTCTACTCCCCTAATAGAAATGCTGTAACGTGCTGAAAAGAAAACACTCTAATAGTGGTGAGTATCTCCTGTCAACTAATTTGATCGTTCTCTATCAGGTAAACCATTTGTGAATACATCGATCCTTTTTATTTTTCACTGTTCTGTCTTAGCTATTCCCAGGATTTCTCTGAACCAGTTGAGCAAAAATTGATTTTTATTTGTTCCACTGGCCTTGTGGAAAATTAGCTTATGAACTGGTTTTTATAGGAAGACTCAAAGCACAGCACAGGTTGAAAAATAAGCCTATAGCAGTCAGAATTGTTGTCTGAAATGTCTTCAGACTGGAAGGCTGAATTTATTGCACAAAACAAGTCCTAGCAATGTGGAGGTGCGCAGTCCTGCTCATTATCACTGGAAAAGGGGAAACCAAAAAGCACAGTAAAAAATTAAATTTTAATAATGCTAGTGATATTTTCTAAATCCTTCCTGACAGAAAGATTCTCATTATTTTTATCTGTCTCAGAGTAGGCTCTTTTAATGCCATCTCACAAATGGCCTTAGCCATGATTGTTTTCTTTTCTTTTAAAGCATTTGGGGAAAAAATGAATATATGCTTTTCTATCATTCAAGAAGTGCCATGAAGTGGTAACATTTTGGATAGCACATTTTCAGGAACAATTGCTGAGATGCCTTCAGGTTTTTACAAAAGAGGTCAACATTATTAAGACAATTGTAGTCAATTTTCCATACGAAAAGACACCCAGTCAAATGTAGTGTGAAAAGGGGGAAATACTATAAACCAAGTAATGCCCAATCTCCAATTTAATCACATCTAAAAGCTATAGATTAAAATTGAATCAAGTAAAAGGATAGTACATATTTTCTTGCTTGCTTTCTTCCACTTAATATATATTTCTAGAGTAATCTTAATGATCCTCAACTCTGGTATAGTACATGTTTTCTCTGTTTAAAGCAAATGCATTTTCATTTTCTTGAATATGCATGGAATGTAAATGAAACCACACTTATAACAATAACCAGTACACAATCATATATGTTCTTGTCAGGTTTTGTAGCTGCATACAAGCTCCTTCTAGAGTAGCAATTGCTTTATTTGTAAGTGTTTTTGTTCATTAACTGTTTGGAAACCAGGTTTATATATACCCAGCAGTCTAGAAAACACCACTGTTCTAAAGGCTAAGATATCCATCCATCCATCCATATTAGAGCTATTTCTAAGGTTCCTATCAAGATATAATCTAAGAACCATGGTAGTGTAGCTTGCAGGCACACTTTTGCCATGCTCTTGTTGGCACTTTGCCATCCTGACTTATGAGAAAGAAAGTGTGAGACCAAAGGATATATATGTTTAAATGGAGGGGTGCACTCAACATTTTTAATAGTGTGGCCTTACAGTCAGCTACTCAAAACCCATCTTCCTGAGAAACTTTTTCAGAGTCGCCTCCCCCAGATTCTCTTGCATTAGTTCTTATGGCTCACCGAGGCAGTGCCAGCTCCCACCACGCTCTAACAGTCATACCATCAAGGAACTGGTTCCATGGCTTTTTCTCCCAGACACCAACTGGTGTGTGAGCTTAATGCATTGCTTTTGTGCAGTACAAGAGAGGAGGGCCCTCTTTCATTTGAGTTAATTTGATTTCATTTGCATCATGGCCTGGAATTGTTCAAAGACCGTTTCCTTGGATTTAACATGTCTTTGTTGATGTTAGTTTTGTGTTCTGAATTTTTAATCTGTGAAAGGTGATAAAGATGACCTAAACAGGGGGTTAGGGGGAAGAGAGGATGCTAATCCCTTCACTTCCAGGTTGCCACGTTGCATAGACTCTTCCCTAGCAGTGGCCAGAAGATAAGTTGTTCCCTTCTGAGGACTGTATGGTCTGTGTGAAATGAGTTGATCTTACTTCAGTTCCAGATGACCCCGACCCAGAAACCTCCACTACTACCACCATCCTGTTGACATAAACAGGCTATTTTATTAATTATCTCATCATGGAGTGAATGGACATGGAAACAATAGGGTTGAGGCACATTGGTGGAGCAGTGCAAATAAGCATGCACTGTCTCAGTCCAGTCTGTACATGTTGAACAGAGGAAGAGTATTCTCTATTCTGACACCTTTAACTGGATTTGCATGTTTTCAAAAGCAGATGTATAAATGAAATCTCCTTCACTAACAGGGCTGTCCTAACTGCCTCCTTCATATCTGAGAGACAAGGTGGGTGAAATAATATCTTTTATTGGACCAACTTCTTTTGGTGAAAGAGGCACGCTTTTAGGCTACACAGAGCTCTTCTTCAGGTGTTTGGCACTTTGGCCTTTATGTCTTCATCCATGCCACTCCATGTGCTCCAACTCACGTATCGAGCAACTATCCTTTCTTCAAGTCATCCCCAATGTCTTTCTTCCCCAATGCCGTTCAGCAAAGCTCTCTCCCAGATATGTCCACTGAGTTTCCACGGTGACCTGCCATGTTACCTGTGATTGTCCATGTCTGAATTACATTCTGAGGTCCTTGGGACAAAGATATGTATATGCTGCTCCGGGCACTAACCCAGCAGTCAACAAATAATAATAAAATCCTGCCATTGTTTAGAGTTCAGTTAACATTTATAATTAAATCTCAATGTATATATTGGTAATCTAAGTGATCAACTATTTGGGCTATCAAATCAATAAGATATCAACACTTTTTAAAATGTTTAATATGTGTTTTCATTCTCTTTTAAATATTTGTTCCAGATTGAACTTCAGATAGGATTGCTTTAATTTTCCATTTCTGTGGCCAGATTTGTGGAAGCTGGCACAGAAGGGTGAAAAGCACACTTCCCTGAGCCAACCAGGCTCCACAGGTTTCAGGAAGGATTCATCCAAGAAAAATGACTGGTGCTTTCACTATCCATTCCCTGGAGCCGCTTTAATTCTGATCAGAAGCTCCATATGGAATTGGGTGGATGGGACCCATTGCAGTGAGATGGCGAATTAAGGACACTTGCTGACCAGTGTCATCCATTTTCTGCAGTCTTCCTGGTCCACAGAAGATTACAGCCACTTTACACCACTACAAAATCTCCCCTAGGCCGACTTTGTCGTTTTGGCCCTCTGATGTAGAGGAGGGAGAATCTAGCCCTATGAGAGTTGCAGCCGTTGCTTGAGCCATACCTTAAAACTATGTCTATTATAATTTAAATGATCCTTCTATTCAGGCTCCAGGTGGTAATTCAGCTAACACTGATGTGTTAATAGGGTGATATTGTGACTAGTGTCATAATATTTTAGACAAGTCATGTGGGCTTTCCTCAAAATAAACTGCTGTTCATTATTTAGCTTTAGATTTCAAATTCAGTTTTCAGCAATGATAAGGGATCTAGTTAAAATACTTAAAATTACTGTGACCATTCAAATGTAATTGAAGTAAACAATTCATCTTGTTTCTGGAACACTAGAAATTCACATTTGTTTCTGGAGTTCATGAAAAAAATTTCCAACAAAATTCACTCCCCCCACCCTAATTTTTCAAAATTTTGAAATTTCAAAATTCAAATTTTTAAAAGATTAAACATTTTGACCAGCTCTATAATTGGCTGATAAAATGGAGGGAAACTGCATGCAAATGTTGTTGGTTTTTTTCTATTTATTTTTTCTAATTTCAAATTTTCAAAAGTAAAAATGTCTAAAGTCAAAAAATGTCAGCCAGCTGTAGTCATTCTGCGCAAAGCTCTGCAACTTAGTTTGCCTCAGTCTGTTTGTTCTTTTTTGAGTTGCTTTTGTTTAAAAGGACCATCCTTTATTTTAAGGCTGGGGGGAAAATGACCTTTCCTGAAGAACAAGATTAATTCAAAGTCTTAATTTACCCACTTAGTATTAGGCATCTAAAGCCTTGTCTACAGGGGAATATTTTACCAGGTTTCACTGATACTGTATAAGAGTGGCTTTTTTCAGTTTAGTTTATACCCTTTCCATGGGGATATAATCTGAATTGAAAAATGCACTCATGCCAGAATTAAAGTGTCGACACAGGGGTTTATGCTCATGTTACTGTACCAGATTAAATTCACACTTTAGCAAAAACTGGTATAACTTTTTCCCATTTGGACATGCCTACAGTTTTTGAGTACTCAGAACCTCTGATGTGCACATGAATATTGGGTACTTAAAGTCTTACTGTCTGATTTGCATGTCCAAATGTTTGCCTGCAGGAAGCAGAGCTATGGGTCACCTATAATTAGGTACCCAAAACGTAATGGCAAAGTATTCAATGTAGCCAGGGCCGGCTTTAGGAAGTGCGGGGCCCAATTCGAAGAAGGACCCTCCCCCGAAATGCTGCCGAACACAGCGGCAGCGATTGAGCTGCCACCGAAGACATGGACGTTGCGGGGCCCTCTTAGGCACGGGGCCCAATTCGGGGGAATCAGCCTAAAGCCGGCCCTGAACGTAGCCATATAAAATGTTTTCCAATATATGAAGAGGGGATCCTTCCATCCAGAAAACATGTGAGGCACTGCCAGTAAAATCTTAAATGCATGGATTATCATGAAGTGCTGTGAGATAGTGGCCCATAATTATATGCCCTGAGTTTGTCATCAATCTGTGTTCTTGAGGATACTGTTTTTCAAGACTTTTCTTTCAAGATACAGCCCTCGGTTGTACTGAATGCGTGCTAGCTGATCCCCAAAGCTGTTTATATTTTTTAACTTGGAGCAGTGTCGGAGATGAGCTTCTGCTGGAACTTGTTTGCAGTGTTTGTTTTGTCGTCGTCATTATTTCAGGTTAGGCACACACAATTCTTTATGTATCCAGAGTCTGCACTCGCTCGTCTGTGTTCCATATTTTGTAATCCGTCACCCATGATTGCTAATTTTCATGACAATTGTTATTGTACCATCAGGGCTTAGTGGCAAGGCATCATTATTCAACGCTGGTCAATCAGGCACTAAGGCATCAGGCTGCAAGACATCAGGCTGAACCCATATAGATGTCGTGCACTCCCATGCTAATGAATCCAGTTTTATAAAAAGGTTTAAACACAGTCGGCATCCTTAATGTAAGGTTTGCAATAGCTTATTTTGGAGCTGCTTCGTGTTTATACAGAGCGGATCTAAACATGTCACAAACAGAGTTAGAGCCATTGTGTGTGTGTGTTTGTGTAGCTATACAGAGGAGAGAAATTTTTTTAAACATATAAAGCAATACCATTTGTGTCATGGTGGGAGCATGTTGTACTGATGTGCAGAAGGCGGTGGTGTTTGGAAATGGATGGTAGGGCTTGTTCGCCAGACCAGTGGATATTGGGTGCATCTCAGAGGTGATCCTCTCGACCTCTAGGATGGAAAGCTGACTATGTCGTTCATCAACTCTCAGAACAAAGTTGGCGTTGGCTCCAAAGGGAGCGTCTAGGAGGCTTTTTGCTCAGAGGTTAGGCGTTGTGACCAAACCCAGGGAAAGGGTCAGGCCTTTCAAAACAGAGGAGTGGGAAACTTGGCAGAAGTGGGCTCACTGTAAGTGTAAATATTTTAGATTGGTTTGTACAGCACAATGTTCCTACATTCCTATAAACATCCCCCGGCAATTTACTGTCCCAATAAACTGTACCTGGTCATTTCTCTGTCATTTCAAACCCAAATGTTTGGAACTGTTGCGTTTCCACTTGATGTGATGTTTAACAAAAAGTAGAATCATTGCACGTACCACGTGTTCTTATAGTTTCAAGTATGAATGAAACAACAGAAGTTAGCTCTTAACTCACCCAAATATGCAGATCTATAGCAGTGGATTCAGCCCATGAGCTACATCAAGTAAATGGTTAATTCATCTAGTATAACAGCACTGTGATTCATAATGTAAACTTGAGGAATCCTTGATGTTTCAGTCACACATTCCTCTTAATTTGGCCATGCATTCTTTTAAAACTACAGTGCGCTAACTTAATAAAATGCAGCATGCAAATGCACAAGTTTTTGCCTTCAGGCATTTTAGGCATGGATGTTTCAGTGGGTGTCTTCTTTCAAGTGTATATTCTTTCTTAAATTATTTACCCTGTAAACATGCTTTGCATTTTCAAAGAAGGCTTCTCATTCAGTAGATTTAGTTGTGTGTAAGGTAATAGAGATAAAAGTTAGCATATCAATTTTGCCATGCTAACTTATTAGCCTTTTGGTTTTTTGCAGCAGATGTTGAGCCCCATTTTCCCCCCTTTGGTAGTATTGTTCCCTCCCCCACTTTAAATTCCTTGCTGTGTTGCCTACAGCAATACCCACTGGCAGTGTCTGGCTGTGACAGTACTATAGGCTCCTCTACAGATGGGTCCTGCCAATGCCAACCATTGTTCTACCACTGTGAGCTGGCATGACTACGTGGTATCACTCAAACCCTCCCTTACATCTGATTTTTTTCTTTACTCTGAAGGACTGCCCTGGCCTATTGACTCTGAAATATGCTGACACCCAGAAGTTGTGTTCTCAGTCTGAGCCACAGTGACCGGAATCAGACTTCAGCATGTTCACTGTTCTCTAACCCCTCCACAATGTTGTCCTGCTGCTACAACCACCCCTTCAACCATTTTCTTTGCAGCCCTGTCCTCCTGGTACTCTGCGTTTGGTTGAATTTTACTCGTGCATTTGAAAGTAAAACAGTAGAACCCAGCATTTTTAGAAAAAGAAGATACAATTACTCTTTAACTATAGTCTTGGCTAGTAAAACTATATAATGCTTCAGTGGAGGAGTCTTTTGATAACATCCATCCTATTTTATGATTGAATTGTTCCTTTTACCTTTTTTTTTTTTTTCCCTGCTGCACTGGGCAGATGAATTCAGATTCCTAGAAATTGAACTTTGATATGTATTTCCTAGACTCTCACTTAAACTGAACCTTTAATTAGCAGATAGATACAGGTGGCTGCATGTATAGCTCACTGTCCTTGTGAGGAGGATTTTAGAGACGTGGGTGCAGATTAAGTAATCTTGCCATCAGGTGTGCAGCTGGAGAATTAGAAATAAGACTTTGGGAAGGATCATTTTATTTATTTATTTGTTCCAGCCTGAAATGATGAAACACAATTAGCTAGGCCAGATATGAGTAGATGATTGAAGCATTCAGTATGTTATGTATGCATTTGCCTAACTATGCGTTAGATTAAGCAAGTTTCACCCACAGTTAATCCTTTGTAAATTAGCATTATGGATGCCTCGGAGCCCTCATCCCACAAATAAAATGGTTGTCAACCCAGCTGTACTGTACATTACTTAAGGCGGAATTTTTTAAGAGTTTTCATGCTTTTAATCTATTTCGCTGCTGAGTTTCAATTGTGCTGAGTTTCTTTTCAGGACTGATGAGGGTGACTGAGTAAATACATATTCTGGTTTTCATGCATCCACTTGGGCAAATCGTTTGTTATCGGGTGTTTTGGAGAGAATGTCACACCGCCATAAAGGGAAGCTGTACGTTCAGGTGTTACATTGAACTGCAAACCAGCGAGAACCAGAAGACCTTAATTAGCTTTATTTTGTTAGACAGTTACATGTTTTTTTAAGAGTGAGAATTTCCCACCCCCTCTGCCCCACCATCCCTTTGGCAGAGTAAATATTGCCTGTTAAGTTTGAATTAGCTGTCATTGCAAAAGAATTAATGCTGTGGTTGAGCCTTCCTAGTGAGGAAGGGAAAAATAAACGAGACAGATCTTAGTTCAGCTTTAAGTGATAAATGAGGACAAAGCAGGCCATTCATCTCCTGCTAGGAAAGTGGACACAAGCACTAAAGCAGTTTTGCGGAAGACGTGTCAGCAAATGTGATCATTTTGTAACCTGTCAGGAGGATAGAGAGCTAGTCCTTTTAGAGTGTCACAGGGGAGTGTGTTTGTCTGATGTGACAGTTTTCATCCATCCATTTGCTTTTTTTTTTTTTTTTAAAGTGGGGGTGAGTAAGGAGGGAGTTGAAGTTGATTAAACTTGCATCCTTATATATTATACTTTTCAGTACATACTCTATGTGTATCTGCTCAGGCTCAAACAAAAACCATTTAGCAAGGAAAACTCCCCTCTTCTCTCTGGACTCTCCTCTTACCTGCTACGTGAAATACTCTTACTTTAACAAACTGCATCGCCACCCCCTTTCAAATTTGGGCACTAGACTGAGTTTAATATCACAAAGCATGCTGTACCTCTTCTTAGTGCATGTTTCTTCTTTGGTTGATTGGACATTTATTTTCTTTTTGCAGTTGACCCAGCAAAAATGTTTTGCAAAAGTTCCTGCTGCGTGAAGGGCTTCTGGAAATATTGTGCTTCCGTGGGAAGGGGAAACGATATTATGAAATATTTAAAATCCAAGCCTTATGCCAGATGAATCCAAATTATAGTCTCCATTGTTAAACTTACAAATGAATATATGTATATTTGTATGTATATATAAAATTGAGCAGTTAATTTCAAGTAGACTCTGAAGTGATGCAATTTCTGTTTTTACAAGAGGGTTCTGTTCCCAACAAATGGTTGAGTGATATTAGGTGTTTGTTCTTCTGGCATCTTTTTTATTATTACTGATTTCCATCTTTTTACTACCTGGTAAATGTAACATTTGCCTATTACCATAAGTGAATGTATGCTACAGAGACAGATGAGGCTTTTATAACATAAGCTTCACAGTTTGACACTTGCTTCTTTATATCATCCTTTTCTTCAAAACTATCTTTTATTCTTTTCCCTTGGTGTTTTGGTACAAGTAAGTACCTCACTGACATGTGTTTCCTTGGAATCTTGTACCTTAATGGCAAAATCCCCTGAAAATTAGCAAATTGTTCAGGAAATGAGAGAGAGAGAGAAAGAAACATCGCAAAGGTTACATACGGGTTTAAGAGTCATTAGTGTATTTTTTATTACAGACCACCCTGCCCTGCTTGGATTATATCACAATTTATTATTTAATTGTTTAAACAAGTTAAAAGTGATTTGTAACATGCTATGTGATCAGATTATTAATTTGTTTAGATTAAGAACTGGTTCTAACAGCTGCATCAGGAAATACTTAGAAACATTAGAACTTGAGAGAGAGAAAAAAAGATTCCAGAATATGCAGTAGTCTTTATAGGTGCTTAGCTGAAGTTGTGTGCACATCTTTTATCTCCAAGATATATGTCTGAGGCAGGTCCACCTTTTTATTGTTTTACAAATATTCTGCCATTTTACTGTATTTTTTCTTTTTTCTTTTCTGTTTTTTTCAGGATCATCCAAAACCGGATTTTGATAGTTATCTTGGCAATCATCATCTTCTTCACCATCCTGATGGCTATTTATTTTTCTGTCAAGAAACACTGATATCTTGGTTCTTCACTAAACAGCAACAAACTGCTTGTTCTGAGTAATTAAGACAAAGTGGTCACATGAATCACTCTCTTGCAGTGACAGAATCTCCCTGTCTTTGCCGCTGTTCAACTCAGGTGCAAGTAGCGTAAAAATATCCTGTATTATTGATTGCATGTGGATTTCATTTTTTTCCTTGGTTTTTTTCCTTAAAATGAATGTTTTTGGAATCATCAGATATGGGTTTTTATATAAAAAACATAACTAAAAAGAATTAATGTGTGTCAGATTCCACACCAGGTTATTCATTTGTAAGTTGCAAGAGTTTGGGGAGGAGGAGGAGGAGAAGTGTCTCCACACCTTTCTTGTGTTGTGTTGGGTGTATACATATCTATCAGTATCTGATCTTCTGTAACATCAGAGAATATGAGTAAAGCAGAGACCAAATGATGTAGAAAGTGAACCTGTCCCGCTCCTTTCTTTACTATTAGAAACATTTCCATTTGCACCAATTCCAACTATGATATGTGCATTACTTGCCGAATGTTTAATATTGACCATGGCACATTGTATTGAATCAGCTTTGCATCATTCCAATGCTAAGATATATTCTAGTAAAAAACAACCAGTAGTTTATTTTAAAGATGTGTAAAAATACTTATCTGTTATTTTCCAGCTGCAAAGAGAACCTAGATCAGTATTTCAGTAACAAATACAATAGGATTACATTAAATGCAAACAGAATTAAGGATTTTAAGTATGGGTATGAAAACGAGTTCATGTGCAGAAAGCATTTTTAATTAATTGAATTCAAACTTATCACTGGCTTTTTAAATAGAAAGTGTGAAAATGTTAATTTATACTAACAAATGTTCGCTCATATATTGTATAAAAGAGATTAGTCTGTAAATGGGATGTGTTTCTCTCTCCTGTTGGCTATGTATCTTCTGCAGAGGCATCTAGTTCATTTTGTTTATGAACATGTTCATAGCGCTAGCAAAGGTAGTTTTCTGGTAAAGCAGTAAAAGATTTTGCATGATCACTTTTTAACTCATTATATGTAATCCATTACCATTTTTATGAATCTAGAGAGTTTGTGAGCCCTTGAACCTAAGCCATACAATATTTTAGGAGGAGATTTTCAAAGGAACGAAGGGCAGTTAGGTACCCAACCCCTTTGGAAGTTAATGGGAGTATGGCTTCTAACTTCCTTTTGTGCCTTTGGAAACTCAGAGATTCTGCCCTTGGACATATCTGCGAAGACACCATTGATGACGACATGTTATCCCTGCTCAAACAGCTGAGAGCAGAATTTGGTCCTAAACATGTTGACTGTCTTTTCTACATAGAAACAAATAACTTGGTTAAAACGCCCGTGATTTTACCAACATAAATAAGCCTGTCAAAGCACAGTAATGAAATGAACGATGGAAAGATTCACCAGAGAAATAATACTTATTGAAACAGGTTAGGGCATGCATGTATTCAGATAAATCATTTAGTGCTGTGTGAATAGGACTTCAGCCTTTATCTCCAGTAATGGTGTGGGACTAAGTTCCTGTGATGTGGGACATGGACAGGGAGTGA